>JAKWBJ010000149.1:725000-1227531 GCA_023159175.1 Wohlfahrtia magnifica
AGTGGGCAGAAATGGAAAAGTGACAGTGGTACCTCACATACAAAGCAAATAATTGATTTTAGTGTATCTTGAGAACAGTTTTAACTGTAACAGTTTCAGAATTTAGTCTGATTAAACTCATAGTCAATACAAATCATCATTAAAAAAGTGTGCGAACTTGGACAAAGTAAATATTGATTTTAGTATATTATGAGAATAGTAATAGTACATGTATCTTATATATGCAATGTACATAGTATATTATGTATAAAATGAATGTGTGTTTGTTTGAAGACAGTAGGCAGCTAAACAACAGATTTTACAGTGTCTTTCAGGAAGGAAAAAAGGTAAAATATTTAACTACAATAATATTTAAGATAATTAAGATGGGGGTAACGAAGCATGTCTGCCTTTAGCTAGTTTGGTATAAATAATAAAAAAAAATTAAATTTAAAAAACTTACGAGATAGGCGTCGACGCTTTTTTAGTACACGGTAACTTGAATAGATTTTAAAAGCCTTCATTTAAGACTGAAAGATTTAGCTAACGTTCAGTAGATCCAGTGGTTAAATTTCATGGTGATTCCTTTTCCTATACTATGTGACTTCTTCCATTTTATTCCCTTAATACAGTTATCTTTCATATTTCCTGCGCTATTTCTAACTTTCATCCTAACTTAACTATCATTCCTTTTGCTATATTGATGCACACTAGACGTCATATCTTCGCTTCTCACTCAATTCAAAGTTTAAGTGCAAAAATATCCATAAGCTTTATAAAAAAAAACAATATACAATTTTTAATATACGCTATTCTATAAAGTACAGTGAGTGTAGACGATACAATTTTTTTTTATATAATGGGTCGAAAGTGAAAAGAAATAAATGTAGACGGAAGAAAAATAATAACTTTTTGGAAAGAAGGTTAAGATTATCGCTAAATGGTAAGAATTGTTGGCAGAGTATGGAAACCGTTACGAACAGTAATAAAAAACATTAAAAAAATAGAAATTATTACTTCTAAACACGGTTGGCAAAAACCCGGTTTTTTTTAATGTCGCTACTAAATCTAAAAAGTTTAAGGTGTCCATATGTAGAATTGTTTCATTACTTTATATGTATACCTCCAACTTTATTTTGAAATAAAATTCACTCTATTAGTTTCCATTAATTTTTGTGTTTGCAAACAAAAATTAATTTATACATGATTGAATAATAATTAAATTATGTACAAAGGCTTGCTAGGTTATGCATTGATGATAAATTCACTCACGATAACAAAATACAGTTTCTTGCAATTTTAATTAACTCAATAAAAGAAAATCTCAACAATAAAAGCCATAAATAACAAGCACAAAAATAGTAATACAATTACAAATATGGATTAATAATAACGAATAAAAATAAATACGAAGAAGTCGTTTTGAATTTCTTTAATCTTGACTTTTAATGCTACTCTCGTCAAAAATAGTAGAAGTAATAAACCACAATAAACTTTAATTCATGCACACTAGATATACAAACACACATACGCACACTAAAATTTGATTATTTTTTCTTTAATTTTTTGTTGACTTTGTTGTATGTTTTTGTTTCTGTGTTAGTGTTTGTTACTGTTATTATTGCTAATTTGCAAACAAAAGCATATTGCAATAACAAGACAAGTTGAGGAACACACTAAAAACACACATACAAAAATTTAAAAAGAAGTATTATAATGATATTAATAATTTTGAAATTGATTTTCCTTAATTTTTTTTCTTCTGCCATCACCTTTTCTTAAGATCCTCTACATGTTATTAACATCTTAGAAAGTTAACTTTAAAACCAGATATTAGTAGAGACGAAGATCCATAAAATGACAGAAAACAAGTCTGAGTATATGGATGGAAGTGAGTGTGGTATATGTCAACCACAAAAAAAAAAAAAGGAAAATGCCAACAAAGTAAAATAATTACTCTTCCACCTATTCAATACTCTCTTGCTATCTCATATTTTAGTTGTTTTATCTTTTTTAGAGTATAAGAATATTTATGTACGCATTTATGCAAGTATATATGTACCAGGAAAATCGAACAGTTAATATTCGACTATTTTTAACCGGTTTTTTAAATTTGTGAATACGGTTTTTTCGTAGTTTCCATTTTTCGCATATTAAATAAACCGGTTATTTAAATACGCATAACCGGTTAATTTAAATACATATGTATAATTTTTGTACGTTTTTATTCTTTTTATTGTAAATATGCACATAATTTAAGTATTTTACTAAGTTTAATATAAAACGTCTTATAAGACAACCTTCAAAAAGTCGCCAAAGAGCGTCAGAACCATGTGGTAGAACGAACACGATATGCACACTCGAGCAACGATAACCTTTTCTTATTTTCGTCACTCTTCTGGGGAGCATATTGGCATCCACAAAGCATCTACTGCTTTGTTTCAGTTTCTTTAATCAATTTGATATTTCAAGCTAAGTAGATGATTACCCCGCTATAGCTTCCTCCATATGATTTTTTTTTTGTGTAGTGGTGAAAATCCTTGCTAATTTTTGGTGATCTTTACTTTAGCATTGTAATTTTTTCCCAGTATGCGGCGTGTTTTTCCTGATCATTCGTCTGATGTTTGTCATCATCGCCAGAGTTGTCTGGAGGGAAGAAGTTGAAGCTTTTTTTTTTTTATTAAACATTCGAAACCACAATAAAATTTTTTCTTTATCATGTCCTCTGCTAGGCAGAACCTGGGTCGTTTGTGTTGTTATGCGTGCGCTCTAACCACTACACCACGCCACCCACTACGCTATTCACTTACTCAATGCAAAATTTACATTAACCAAAGTGTATATTCTGTGCAGTAAATTTTTTGTTTTTTGGTTAGCCGTTTGTTCTTTATTTGGGTTTTCCACATTTTCTTTCACACTTTTCGTTTGAAAACGCTAAAATTCATTAACAGAAAAGTGCATCCAAGGAGCCGCCGAAATAGAATAAAGTTGCGTGTACATACTACATATTTTATTTTATTTTTTTAAATATATATCTACAATAGCTAAAACCCGGCGTGCTTCGCCGCCACCATCTTAATTATTATCCTAAACATTAATTTAGTTTAATTTTTTCCTTTCTTTTTTTCACTTTTGTCCCCTTTCGGTCCAAATCGAAACACTTGAGATAGGCTATAGGTCCTTCCAGAAAGACACTGTAGAATCTACTTAATCCCTCCATTAAAGTTTGTTTGAGTATGTTCTAAACTACGTTCACATTTGTCAAATATTTGACGAAAAAAATTAACCACTATTTTGTAGTAACATTTTATGGAAACATTTGCTTTTATGTGAGTGTTTACAAACTATTAGAAAAAAAAAATAATAATAATGGTACAAAAAATAGTTAAATTTTTAAATTACTTAATTTAAATAAATAAATAATAAAAGAAATATTCCAATAAAGTATTTTATTATAATAAAACTAATTAAATTATAATACCTGAGATCATGTCCATACACTTATGTGAATTAAACATACATATGAAAAATTAAAACATTAAAAATTAGAATAAATTTTTGATTCTAAAAGATATATATAGCAGCTAACTGAACAATAGTTAGTTCAAACAACTAATTTTAGCTGATTTAAATAAAACTAATTTACAGTTACTCGTAATTAAAAAAAAAAAAAAACCTATTTATAACCAACGGAAATTTGGTTAGCTTACAGCTATTTTCAAAAAGTCAACTAAAAGCTAACGTTTAGAAAGCCAACTTTAAGTTAGTTGGAAAGTAATGCAGAGTTGGGCAATTGACTACCGCCTAGGAAATCACAATGTTAAAATAGTTAGTTGCTGCCATTGAAAAGTAATCCAAGTTTCAGTCAGCACTAGTTGCGAAATATTAAGCTTTAAGTTAGTTTTAAATTAACTGAGTTTCCGACAGGGTGAAAATTAATTATTTATGTAAGCATGAAAGAGAGAAATATAAAATGTTCTTGTTCAAAAAGGAAAATTTTATACGAGTAATTATTGTATTGTGTTGACAGTGTAAAACCAGGTAACTGGTACAATTATTTTTCTGCAGACTTCCTATGAAGTGTGAAAATATTTCGAACGGGATATAAAGGATAAGCCTGCATAAATGTATCAATTAAGTGTCCATAAGATTGACGTAATTTTGCAGTAAGGAAAACTGTATTCTACAACCAGCAGTTCCAAGACGCCGGCAAACAACACTCTTATAAAATACATTGTCAAAAATGATTCACTAGGTGAAATAGTAACACGTTGTGTTGTCGAGAACGGAATTTGGTTTAAGGCCATAAAAATGTCGAATGTGGTACTATCATAATTACTGTTATAAACTACAACATGGGACAAAATTTATCAATATTATTTGATAAAGAATTGAAAAGAATTTTATTTTAATAAAAGAACCAGTTAAACGGTTGATTGATTAATTTTTAATCAAAAATTGTTTTTTTTTTTACAATTGTAACATGTCGTCATTCGAAAACCGTTTTTTTTTTTAAATATGTCGAATAATTGATCTCTCTAATAAAAAGAAATAGAGGAGCAAAAAAAAATTGCATCCATACAATCAATTTGTCAAAAAAGTAAATGTGCAATTGTACTCTTCTCGTCTATGTGCTTTCCATTACAATCGGTGTGACCAGATTTAAAAAGAATATAAGGCTAAATCGTGTTTAAAATAAAGCTAGAAAATGCTTTAAAAGTTTTTATAACTAAAGCCGCTATTACCTTACGTATGTAAAAGTTGTACACCTCGTCTGATACATATGAAACATTGCATGTGTGAAATAGATGTGGAAATAAATGTGTATTTTTTCGATTAGATCATACTCTATTTTCATGTGACAAACATAAACAAAACAGGGGCCTATTTCTGGCATTTGTGATCGAATTGAAATTCGAATCGGATAATATTTCGATGTCGTAAAATTTTCTTATTATGTTACTCGATACTAAACGAATAGAATTATAGCTTAAGTGTTGTAAAAAGTTTAAAGAAATTTGTTTTACAACACTGTATAAAATATTCAAAAAATTATGAAATTGATTGTCAACAGAAAATAAATAAAATTAAAAAAAAGAAAATAAGTTAGTCACGTTGTTTAGTTATAGTGCTTGAACGAAAGACAAACAAAACTTAAAAACAATTTTTTTCTTATTTATTTATTTATTTTTTTAATTATGTTGAAATAGATCTTCTATTGTTTTGTTGGTAAAAGCGATCGAAAACTTTTAAAGATTTTTAGACCTTCGCCAGGGACTTCTAAGCTTCCTTCCGTCAAAATGTCTCCCCTACTTGGAAAAAACTTGATATTCATACGGTCCACCACCTATTTTTATTCTTGATCCGCGTATATCTCATTAAAAGTTATTAGAAAAAAAAAAAAAATTTTTTGTATGTCACCTATGACTTTAAATTTGAGGGTAAAGGTTGTCCCAAAGTTAGTTAGTCCTTGCTTTTCCTTAGGAACTATTTGACATAAAATTCTATTTGCTTTTCCATAAAGTTTCTAAGTATTTTCTTTTGCATTGAATTTATTTTTGTACTTTGGATCAAAAATTACTAAATATATTAAATTTTCGTAAATAAATGTTCAACTACTTTTTTCGAATTAATTTTCTTGTGAAAAAAGTTTACTTTGCATGCTGCTCATCTTACGAGTAAAAACTCGATAGCTTACGTTCGAATTATTGTTCGATATCGAAAGCCATCATTAGAAATTTCGATTCATTTTATTTGTGATCGAATAAGAGAATTTCAAATAGTCAAAAATTCCATTCTTCGAATAAGAATTCATTCGTATACAATTGCCAGAATTAGCCCTCAGTTCTTTTCTTTTGAATAAGTTTTTTGTGAAAAATAATTTGTAGAAAATTAAATTATATTAAATTATAAATTAAATTAATTGATATATATACGGAATTACATATGCATAAAAAAGTGATGGAACATATCGTCCATTTATTGCAACAGTGTCATAACTCAATTTTTTTGGTTAAGTATTCTAAAATATGCGGAATATTGTGATGTATATTGTGTGAAAAGTTCTTTGCGATTCGTACAAAATTATGAGCACAGGAGCAAAGTGCTTATTCCCATTTCAGTGTTAAGTAATGGGAAATTGAGATTTAAAACAGCTCTCCAGAAAAATTTTGTTTTATGAGTTATGACACTGTTGCAATAAATGAGCGATATGTAAAATACATGCCGTCTGATAGCAGCTTAAACAATAAAGCTAAATATTTTCAATTTTATTTTTTAAACAACGATATAAAAATAATTTTTAGGTAATAAGTAGTTTTTTGCATTTTTTTTTTTCGGGCTCCCGGGAAATAAAAATCGACCGGTATTTTTTGTATGTTTAAAAAACAGCTGTTTGTATTCTTACAAGAATTTGTTTATTCAAAAACATTTTTACGCCGGAGATTTTCTTACAAAAAAATGTACACATATATTAATATACTTTTCGATTAAATTTATGTTGGAAGCTAGTTTTTTGAAAACAATTTTGCGTTCTCCTTTGTTTTATATGTTAGCAAAAGATGACAATGTTTTAAATTGATTATGTAGAAATTTTATTAGAAGAAACCTAATGGCAAAGCTTTTTGCTGCTTATGTGCATAGATAATCTCTCAGTACAATGACTCTAATGCCACATTTGAAATCTAGGAAAAAGAAATATCTGAACGTAAAAATCAAGCAGAACCTTACCAAAAGTAATAAAAGCTCAGCCAACATTAATAGATATTTTATTAGATTGCTTACATGAACTTAGTGTATACGTAAATCAATGGCAAGTGATACATGAACTTAGTGTATACGTAAATCAATGGCAAGTGATATATATATTGGACCTACCAAAGGCTGAATACGACGTGTAACATTTGAAAATAAAAAATATAGACACATAAAAGTAGAGAGAGAGAGAGAGAGAGAGAGAGAGAGAGTTATACATACATAAGTCCCATGACATCCCAAGTGAAATTAAGGGGGACTTCTCTCAATCAATGGGCTGCACTCTATTCTATTTTTATACTCATTAAAAGGGATCTACAGTTCAACGCCGGCTCCCAACGGCAAATGCATTGGTTAGAGAAGTTTTCCATGGTGTAATACTCATAACCAGTCACTAGCTAATATTATGAGATGGTGCCGCTGTTGAAAATGGTTTCACCTACGATTGAAGCGAGGACCTCTAGTTTGGTAGATGAGTGTCTTACTTAAACACACATACCCACAGAGGTACAGTGAGAATAAAAATAATTATAAATAAAATTAGATGAATGCGGCAGATTTTCAATTAGAATGGATTAGTCGACAAGTCTTAAAAATTAAATTTTTAAATAAATTTCTTTGCTTTGAAATAAAAAAAAAATATAATCTTTTTTTATTACTTTCATAGACTGCAATCCCGGGAAATTAGGAAAAATTTTGTTCTTTCTCCGGTAATGCAAAGTCCCGGAATATAAACTCCAGTAATGTGTTAAAACACAATTTATTGTATACCTGCATTTTTATATACTTATATATGAATTTAATCAATCAAAAAACAAAATACTTCTTCATATATATTGGAATCAAAATGTACACTTGCCGAACACCTTAAGCCTAAAATTTTATTTTCAAAAAATGTCTTGGTTGTTAAGTCGACCTTGTCAATATATTTAGTAAAGATATGTTAAAGGGCGTATTTGCATTTTATTATATATTAGAAATATTATCTATTATGTTTTCATTTCTTTTTAAATAAAAAATAAACCGAATTATACAAATAATTAACTAGAAAAAGTATTCATACATTTGAAATATTATTAGAAAAAATTATATTGTGATGTCTTATAATTATTATTAGTAATTTGTGGGATATCCCAAGCATCGAAGATATTCCCAACCTTGCCTTGGCCTCGACCTGACTGATTTGTATCTTTTTTCTTCGCTATAATATGTATTACAGCCAGTAATACATATTACAGCCAGTAATACATATTATTTTCAGTTTACCAGCAGTTCAAGTTAATGGTTTAAGGCCAAGCGTTTCGTTTTCTTACGCTTATCCCGTTTAACAAACTAAAAAAATCAAACTGAAATTATTATTATGGTTCGAAATTTAATTTTTTACATTTCATTCAAATCCTATCTATGTCAATAAAATCATATTCTAAAAGTTTCATTAATCTAGCTCAACGTAATCATGGTTTAGGCCTTACAAAATGTATCCACGATATTTTGTGAATTTTTGAGCTAAATTTCTTTTTATTGAATATAAATTTAAACTAATTACATAACTTTTGTCATTATTTTTCTTGTAGAAATTTGTGCTTTATCAGCGATAAACTTGAGCAAGTGATTTTAAGCGGGTCTTAGGTTAGCCATTTTGTTTTTCGTATTATAAAGTGTTTTTCTGACACTAAAAAAATATTGTATTAGTCAGAAAGTGACAATTTGAAAATTTCACTCACTTTTTCAATTAGTGACGTCGAGAGCCAGGTGTATCCTTGACAGAATGGTATCAGGCAATTCCTGTGTCCGATTTCTTTTCTACTACTAATAAAGTAAAACATTTTTTTATAAGTGTTTGCTTTTGTATTTGTATAAATAGAACAACCTTCTAAAGTAAGTTTGCAGTTAATATAGGCAAGCTTAGGTACTCTTGTTTATTTTCAAAGCTTCAAATTTTTAGCTAAAGAAAAATTTTTGACTTTTATTTTAATAAATTCTAAGGACTGAAACCGAACCCGAAACTAAACAGGATCAGGTTCAAAAATAGTTAATAAAAATGTTTAAAAAAAGGCCATGAATTCTGAGGATTTTTAACGAAAAAGTAACCAGAGCACAATTTAAGCACCAAATATAGTAAAAAGGAAAATATTATTTTTCGATCTGCATCATTTGTGCTGGTACGAAGACGTTTAAATTCAGCAAACCACTTCTTTACCATTTGTCTCGATAGAGCAGAGTTCGGATAAAGTGTTAACAAGCCACTGTTTGATTTCCACTGTATTTTTCTTATCAAATCTCGAAATTCACTTTTTTTCCATTTTCACATTGCTCAATCAATAGTCAAATTTATACACGTATCGTTTGAAGGTTAGTAATAAATAAAAATCATATGGATAAAATTCTAGTAACGCCATCTATCTGTCATCCCATCGGCTTTTTGAATGGACTGTTACAATTTCATCTGTTTAACACAAACGCATACATTACAATCTGATGTATGATGCTAATTTTTTCAATTTATTTCAGCTTATAATGAAGTAAGAGAGTTTTTTTTTTATAATAAATTAAAATAAAGCATTAAACAAGAATATAATCAAATTAATACATAAAATGTTATTGCCATAAGTCCCGCAACTCCTGCCTATTATCATTTTAAAAATTGCCTTCAGCTATTGGGTTTAATGAACGCAGTATCATTAAGAGAAAAGTACATGTCTAGCAAAAGAAGGGCAAAAAAACAATTTTCAATTGCTTCTTTCAAAGAATTGACTTCAGACAGAAACTAGAATCATGTTGTAACCCAGTTAATATTTTGCAAATAAATGATAAAGTTAAAGCTCAGTATTTGTAATTGTATCGTAAACCATCGAGTTTTTCAAATTTTCGCACAATAAAAATGGCTTTTCGACACTTTTTTCGAGGTAGTTATCTGGGTAATACTATACTAGGAAAGTTTTGATTATAATTACCTTATACTACATGGACCATGAGTTCTTACCTGCAAAAATAATAAAACTTAATTAATCATTTGCTTAAGTGCCAAAAATGTATTATAAAAAATTCAAAAAGCAATCAAATATAAATTGTTCCCTAGAAATGCTTAAAAAGATTAAATCGTTGAGAATTTAAAAATTTTTTCTAGTCAGGTTAATTGGTTAGTTCAAAATACAATTAAAGTTCTGTAAGAAAAATCATAAAATCAACGGAATAAAAGGAACTATTAAAATGACCTTTTTATATTTCTATCGAAACTTTTCACATACATTCGACCGATTAAAAAAAATCATTTTGAAAAAAAAAACTTTTTAAAAGACTTTCATAAAACTTTACATAAATATGTACTCGTACATAAATTTATTTCAGAGTGAGTTATCATTATCCGTATCCTTCTGACCAGGTGCTCTTGCAGGACACTGCGACACTTAGGATCTATTGTGCCCCTTCCGGTCTACCGTTTGTTTAGCAGATTTGTTGCCGTCCTAATGAAACCCTAATGTTATAACCATAACCCTATGTCTCCCCAAACATCTGTTCCGCCGTCTCTGATGCCTGGATACATAATCTACAAACATCCACGTCTGTGACCCCATCCTTTTCAGATGCGCTCTAATCTCGTAAGATCCGTTTTAGTAGTTGCAAGTCTGTGCTGCCATACTTGATAAACTTAGAGCGACACCAAAATTGTTGACTGATCGCCCTATAGTGGCGAAGTCCCCTTCAAGCATTCCAGAGTTTTAGGCATCTAGCAATATCCCAGTCCTTGATTAGATTAAGGATGGTAGAAAATGGCACAGTAAGATTCCGGACCAATAGTACCCTCGATTTCATTAAGATTAAAAAAAAAATCGCATTTGGTCAGAAACCAAACTGAACTCGGGACGTGGGCGGGGTCATATGAAAATAGTACAATCTGCACCGATTCTAATTGAAGTAAGTCGGCGCATATCAAATAATATGAGACAATTTTTATCAGAGCGTTCCCATTATCGTGGCATATTGTGACATTATTTTTTAGGTTCATATCGGCCATAACAAAATTACGATATTTATCAGCGCACTATGGTAACAATATCGTACACTATTCTATGAAAAAATCACATGTTTCTATTTGCACGTACGTAGAAAAAAAATGAATTTAAATTAAAACAAAAAGTTGCTATATTGAGCTATTGTCGGCACAATAATTGAAATAAAGCAAAAATAAAAACAAACAAACAGAAAACGATGCGTTTTGGTAAGAGAACGGTTACAAAAAAATAAGTGGATATGCATATGATAGTACGCAACTATGAAGTCAACAATTAAAACTTTTCTACAAAAATTATGTAAAGCTGGGATGATCACGCGATTATCGGAAATGCATCAATATGTCAATTTATTTGACGATTGTCTATTTCGATTGTTGCTCAAGAACACAATAAATATAGGCTATTTTTTTTGGCTCGTGACTGGCGTCACCGCCACGATTGCCGTACCAATAATTGGTGAATTGTGACAATCGTATGATCCCAGCTTAAGAATGAAGGAATTACATTTATCTAAATTGGTTGAAATAATCACACAACACATCAAAAAATATTAAACCACTTTTCCAGAAGCTATTCCAGTATGTCAGCGTTTACTCACTGGTAACAGCTATAAAAGCATCGCTGTTATTTTTCGCATTGCTCAAACACAATATCAAAGTTTATTCCTAAAGTTTGTGACTCAGTTTTTGCAGTAATCAAAGATAATTACCTTAAGGTACAGTATATTCATATTTATACATATATACATACATATACTTATGTATATGTACTTACGTACATATATGGTGTGAAAATTTTTTTTCGTTTCGTATGATTTTTCAGTTAATGTAAACAAGTCAACAATCCGAAGTTGCATGAAAGTATGAACTATTGTGAAACTTCCACATAGCAGTTGGCGGTAAACATGTGCAAGTTATTGCACATTCAAAATCCGGCAGCACCTTATAGCATAGTGCTTATTGACTGTCGTTGATGCGGAGTTCACATTTTTATATATGGACATCTGATATAGTGGCCGGACTTTTATAGGAGGCATTGCAAGAATTTTATTAAAAAGGAGCTTTAATCGTCTGAATCCATTTTAAAAACCTCTGAAATAATTGATAATGAATATACTATATTATGTGTATTTTAATACGATATATTTAACTTCAGAAACATTTATTGTGTATTTTTTTTTTTTATTAAATGTCACATTTATCGGCGCTGTTTGTGGTTTTGATTGGGGTATAAGTGGCCGATAAAACTCGGTGCAAATTATAAAATTTTATTGTTCGGCATTGTGCTAATGAGTATTCACTTTATCGGCTCATAAAAAACTGATTTTAATTGCACATATTCGAAACAATATTATCAGCGCGATTATTGTATTTTAAATAATTGTGTTTTTCACCTTATCGGTACATGAAATAAAATCAAAGTCGGTGCAATGCGCCGATATGGTAAATAATAAGTGAGCAATATGAGCTGATATACCCTTGTTACGAATTATTGAAAAATAATTGATTTTCTTCGAAATTGAATAAGTTTTTAGTTATCAATGTCCTATTTACGACGCTCTGAAAAACACCTCTAGATCAAAATCTATATATATACAATGAAATCCCCCGCAGCAAATCTCCGCTTACGGGAGAAAATATTAAAAATTGTCAATCGATGGAAGATGTCCGCCTACGAGAATAGTTCTTTAGTAGACCTTTCAGATTATTGTTTTTTAACCAACTAATTGAACGATCAACACACATGCGAATATCACTGATAAAAGAACACCAACAACGAAAACAAACGAGGCAATTTACTGTTAAGAGAACTAGAAAACTGTTGTTGTCTGTGACGTTTAACAAAAAATGTCGTTGGTTAGGTCTGGAACAGCGGCAATACTTTCAAACACTATGTTAAGATTGTCATAGTATTATTTGTAATGCTTCTACGACTGTTGTTGTTATCATTGTGCATTTCGTTGGGGTTTTTGTTGAGGTTAATATACTTTCAAGACTGCATATGGAAGAAGCCAAACAAAACAAAACAAAATACATGTAGTATTTCTATGCCGAACAGTAACAACAACTAATACACCAATAAACGAAAACCAACAAAAACCAATACTATCATAAGCAATAGCAAAACACAACACCAAATATAAGTAAAATAAAAACATTAACAGAATGTGAGAATTTATATTTTAAATAAAGAGAAGCAAAAAGAGAGCGAACGAATAGTAGTACTAAAACAAAATTAAAAGTAAATAAAAAAGAAGCAACAGAAAAAAATAAAATAAAAGAGCAAATAAAAGCCAACGAACGCAAATCCATAGGCACATACGTATATCTTTACATGTATGGAAAATTTTTTTTTTCAAGTTAGAGACCGTAACTCCCCCTTAAAATTTGTAGCGTAAAAATACGTTTTGCAAAGAGTTATGGTCGTCGGATAAAGCGAAGGCATGGCGCATCGTCTCTCAAGGTGACTATATATATATATATATATATATATATATATATATATATATATATATATATATATATATATATATATATATATATATATATATATATATATATATATTTTCCTTAGAATACGATAGTGATATAACTTTTTTACAAAACTTTTAATAAAGTTTTCGGTAGTTACGGTCAACATTTAAATGAAATCATCTTTCAACATTGAATTATATAGATCGTTCTATCGACTCAAATAAAGATTTCATTTTTTTGTCTACATTTTATGTGTTTTTTTTGAATCAAATCTTAAAAGATCACCCGATAAAAACTAATAAGAATAACATTTCTTTGTCTTTTTTTAAATTAATTTTCAGTTTTTTATGTACGTACATACATTTAAACATACATACATGGTAAATATCATAGTTTTATTAATAGTTTTCAATCCAAATTTCAAGAGCGATGAGCCACGTTTTAACCTAGCCCAACCGTGAAAATATTTTTCGCACAATATTTTTAAACTATAACGAACGTTTTTAGGATGAGTAACGCTCGAAGTAACAAAGTTGAAAAATAAGAACCACCCTAATGTAAATATAAAACATCAACACACAAAACTGCTTAAATATTTCAAAATGAGAATAATGCAAAAAGTTTCTGTTCAGATTATTAAAGTTTTATTTCTAAAATTTTCTTTGTGTCTTAAGCTCTCAGATGTGTTTACATATTGAAATTATTTTAATAATAAATAGTTTACTTTTCGAAATATTTATATATATATATATATATATATATATATATATATATATATATATATATATATATATATATATATATATATATATATAAATGGTGAAAAAATGTTAAAATAATTTCGAAAATAAAATAATTTAAAATAATTTCGAAATATATATATATATATATATATATATATATATATATAAATGGTGAAAAAATGTTAAAATAATTTCGAAAAGTAAACTATTTATTATTAAAATAATTTCAATATGTAAACACATCTGAGAGCTTAAGACACAAAGAAAATTTTAGAAATAAAACTTTAATAATCTGAACAGAGACTTTTTGCATTATTCTCATTTATATATATATATATATATATATATATATATATATATATATATATATATATATATATATATATATATATATATATATATATATATATAAAGCCAAAACCGGTCGTATTGTGCAGCTCATAGAACCGTTTTTTTGAAACCCTACATCATCGAGTTTATAATCTCCAATTGCAGGCCAAAAGAAGTCGTTTACCATACAGCCATAGCGATCTGACTGACACTTCCAGATCATAATGCAAGCCAAACAACAGTTAATTTTTCCGGATGCAATGGCTTTCTACAATCATTTATGGGTTCCTCGAGCCCCATATGCGACAACACTGCTTGTTGACGTAACTACCGAATAAGAAATGAGCTTCACAGCTGAAGAAACTTCTGTTAAAAAAATCAAAAATTTGTAGTAACTTTTAACTATTTTTATGTTTTCTTCGGTTGTTAAACGACCTACAATATTCGTAAATGACTGACAAACGTTTCACTAAATAATTGACAGCCTTGCCAGACCGGCGGTCTCAAAAACTTTGAGACAAAACATGGTGTAAAAACGAATCTAAAGCAGACAAGAAATTGGGCATTTATTGCATTTGACAAACGATATTCGTTGGCTATCGAATATCGACTATCGTATGTAAAATTTGTAATTAGTCGGCACCACTGTCGATAATTTCGTTGTGCATCGAAATTTTGCAAATAAAAAAATTGAAAAAATTTTCGAAATTTTAAATATTTGTAACTTTTTTGTTTTGGTAGACTAAATACAGAAAAACCTGTTTTAATGCGGATTATTTTTGTGCGATTTTATTTTTGTGCGACTCTTTTGTGCAATGTATTTACTTTTATGATAGTGTTTGATCGCTATATGAAAGTTAAACATAATAAACGAAGTTATCAGCAGTGTTGGAGAAAGGAACATAATCAAGAAATATTTCGGTTATTTTTTGTTTGGTATATAATATTGAAATAAGTATATGTTGTTGACGAAAATAACGGTTACTTTTTTTTGTTATCGAAATGATTCAGAATGAAACATCAAGGTATCACGACATTATAAATTATGTAACAGATATTTTCAAAAAAAGGAGAACCCGATAAAATGACAGCGGATAACATCTACGCCGGACTGCAACTTTGTAATAAATTAGAAGAGCGTATGGTAAAACAAGCAACGTCGTAATAACTAATTACCGACTACATGGTACTTCAAAACATGGCAAGTGATGAAAGCGATTATGAAGAATAATGGTTAAATTGATTTTTATATGTAAAATAAGTAGATATGTAAATATTATGTTTAAAAATATTCACGTGTATACTTAATACTTAAATGAATTAAAAAGTTTTGAGTTATATTCGACGTGAAACTTTTGTATACGGTGCGTATGACCGCACAAAAAATAATTTTTATTTATGTTGCGAAAACTATTTTTTATAGCGTCTTATGAAGTTTTGTGTAATTTTTTTAAGCGATTAGTTTTATGCGGTTCCTATCCATCGCACAAAAGCAGGATTCCCTCTACCACTAACTTAATTGATTTCGTTAATTTTATGTTTTTCAGTTTTTTTTTTTTTTTCAACGAACGTGCACCATAATACCAAATGACAATTCGTTCGATCAGTTATTTGGATTATAGTCGAAAATTGAAATTAGTTCAGAATAGGCACCATAAACAAAACTTATCTACACTAGAAAAACATACTTAACGTCCCAGACAGACGGTTTTTTTTATATTCGAAATATTTTTCTATAAAAATATTTGTTATTTTAGCTATATAGGTAGAAGCAAAAGAAGAAATACTTTAGTATTTATTTGTGGAAGTTATTTCAACATTTCTATTTTTTTTTTATTATTAAAAAATTTTTGGTTATTGTTATATATTTTCGATGCAACATTTTGCGCAGAAAAACCAGTTCGCCAAAAACCTTAGGTTAATTAAAGTCGGCATCTCGATATGTCTTGATACAAAATTTATAAGAATAGTAGGTTAGTAGTTGAAAGAGAAACTGAAATAGGCAAAATAAAAAGATTAGATTAAATCTTTTTTGTTAATTATTGTAGTTAAATTATTCGCCACCCTAATTCCAATTCAATGGAGAATTAAAAAAAACCTGTAAAAATATAATTGGTATTCGAGGTTAAAGATATGGCAACGAATATAATACAAATGGGCCCAGATTTCTCTTACGTTTTTAAGTAATATTTTATAGAGTACGCCTAAATGCTTTAAAACCGCCACAAAACATAAGGAGCTCTAGAGGGGTATTTAAAAGATAAATTTCTCTCTCTTTAAGCGAAAAGTGTAAAGCCAAGTGAATGCGGATTCTTTTATATATTGAATACAGCTTTTTTTCTTTTTTGAAAGAACTTAATGAATAAATGTGAGGTTTTATTTGATTTGATTGAGTATTTAAGTTTTTATATAAACTGTTCAGTTCAACTTCAAAATATGCACTTAGTGCTGCTCCCTACTGTATAAGGGAGTAATACAATTATTTTTAAATCCAATCTGTTAAAGCAACCCATTTCATAAAGTCTGTTCGTTATAGTTACACTGTTATTATTACACAGGATTAAATACTCACAGTAAATAAAAACAATTCAACGTTGATAATATGAATGCTGTTGCTTTAAATGATAACAACACTCTTTCCATTATAATTTTAGTGTAACTACAAAACAAAATACTTAATTTAAACCCATTGACTGACTGACAGTTAAAGTTGTTGACTGATAAGAAACTCAGATTATTTAGACTCTCTCGCGCACAAATTGATCATCATATAAGTGCCTTAAAAACAAATAATATAAAATGCAAACATTAAAAAAATTGTGCATCACTGTAAAGAAAATATTTGTTGCAGGGGAAGAAAAGACAGGGCGGGCCAAAACAAATACTAATAGACTATGAACATATATTAGAAAAATAGCACATGCGACTTTTACCAATTGCGATTGATTGAATGTGTGTTTAAAAAGAGCGCTTTCTGAGTTCTTTTCTCAGTAGGAAAATAAAAATAAATTACTACAATATAATCTATCCGACATTTAAATATAAATAAATCGAATCGAAAGAGTGGCTAATACTAGGGTACAAAGATGAGTGTGTTGTTTTCTCGGTTCCTCTCTGTTTAGTAAAAGTACATACATATGATACATATGTATGTTTATACAAATGCACATATGTACATATAATTCTTTTGTGATTTGATCGGTCAATGAACGTATGAAAAAAGTAAATTAAATTTAACAAAATAAAATATATCGTACATACATACATTGATATGTAAATACATACACTTAAAGCGAAATGAACGTTTCTAGTGTGTGAATATAGTGATGGTAAAAAATTCGATTTTTTATGGGATATTCAATGATCCAATGATTGTCACTCGATAGTCAATAAGTCTCTTTTTTATTTAATTATGATAATTACTAGCACGCTTTGATGCTTTTAAACTTAGGAAACTAAGATAAGCGAAATTAAAAGCGAACCATTTAAAAACCACAGTTAATAAACTGCTCTTTAAAGCCAAGTAGATTGTCTCTTCAAAAAACTTATTGATATGAACCTTAAGAATTTTAAAATTAAGTTATGTTTTACAAATGAATCGAAACACAACATTTTTGACTTCGCTTGTGATTGTATCCCACTGTATGATCAAAACGCGCAGACCTCCTACTCAAAGGTCGCTAAAAAGCGCTTAACTATTTGTGATCAAAACGCGCTGTAAAAAGGCGAATTTTTACAAAGACTTTTTAATAACGATTGCTTAAAAAATAAAATTAAAAACGATTAAAACGAAACACTAACTTAAAAACGTTTTCTTCATTTTTGGTTCAAGTTTAACATAAATAAATACTTATCAGAGCTGGTGTTAGACAAGCTTGTGTTTTTTCCCCATTTCTAACGTTATCCTCGATTATTTGTTGAAACTGATTTAAGGTTGGATCACGAGATTGTCGTAATGCACCAATAATTAGTCTATTTTATATGCTAATCGTGTGATACGTAATTTATTGCCTCATACGGCAACTCACAACATTATTGTGTTCATTTATCCCAATCAAAAGCAACCCTGATGCGAAATTCGTATAAAAGCTTTTAAGGGAATCATGAACCAATGTAAATACCAAATATACACCAATATTTATTATATAATTGTACGGCAATTGAAGAAGACGATACTCCTCATTTTATTTTTTTTTAGATTGATTACTTTCTGAAAAAACACGTGTGTATACAGTATTTAAATTGTCATCCCTTAAAATATGCATTTCTAAAATTATTTATATGTTAATTACATCACAAACTTCTACCATTTCTTTTTTTCATTACTTTTACTTTTTTTTTATCAAGCGGACACACGATAATCAAAGCCGATGTAATTTATATTTTTTTAGAAAACAAATCATCTTCACTTTAGAGTATTAAATATAATTGTAATACAGTGAACAGTCAACATTCCAAAACATCAACCCTTTTTTCTAACACTGTCGATTCTAAAACGTCAAACAAACCACAAAACTCTAAAACATCAGATCTAAATAAAACAAAATTTTAGTTTCAGTAACAGTTAAAACACGAAATTAATTCCAAATTTGATGGTTCCCCTTATAAATATTATAGAAATGACGTTACATATGTACTGGGTTTCTTTGTTCGGTTGATTTTTTGTTTTCGTTAGAAGCCTTTTTTGTTTCTCTGGATTTATTTTTGATTGGTTTTAATTTCTTAGCAATAAAAACGCTTTTAACTACATTATCAATATGACAACAATTTGACAAACGTCAACACCAGCGGTTTTACTTAGTTGACGTTATCCCGCATGCACTGCATATTTCAATTTAGATAAATACTTTAGTGATTTTTGTTTGTTTTTAATTTACTGAAATGTAAACAAAACATTTGCAATCCAGTACAACCGCTGTTTCTCATATTTACCCTATACTAGAATAATCGTGTGACTGAAAAGCGGACATTTTTCCCATTTAATCGTTTTCGCTAATTTGCAACAATCAAATTTATTTAAACGTTGGCAATCATGTGACTGCACAGAATTTTATTTGAACAATTTCTTTACTGTGTCTCAATTATGCACAATAAAAATTGTTAAAAATTGGTGCATTGCGACAATCGTATAATAATTCTTTTAATCTAGGAGACATCTATCTCCTGGCTCACAAACATTGTTAAATGCAATGAAGGCTGGGTTATATACAGGCATAGAAGCATATAAAGCGAGATTGCGTACAAACATCTCCAAACACAAAGTTATGCTAATCAACGCTAATAACACAAAGATTTTTCGAATTAAAAACACAAATTGGGGAGAACAGATAGAACCTATGCAACCAATCTTGTGGCTAATTGAATGCTGTAGGGCGTTCTGCACATATATCTCCAAAAACTAAAATTAACAGCTTTAACTCTTTTTTTTTTTTTTTGAATGGTTGCGAGTTAGAATGCAGCTGTGAATGACGCATTTCGATGAGGAAACCAAACTACAACTTAGCGAAACTGCTTCCGATAGAATAACTTGGAGCTAGTTTAGATCATTGGCTTTAGGTAGACGTGGGTGGAAAGAGTTTGTTGTGGCCCTATGATCCGTTTGAGATGTTTAAAGATTATAATACTAACAACTACAAGTTTAGTATTGTAATTAAGTAACTAAAATTTCTAGCTTTCTGCTTTAAAATATTTAATTTTTATCTATTTTACTTAAAATAACTTAAAAATGGGTCCTTTGATTTAAGATACGTTTCAAAAGCACTATTTTTTTGTACAAATATTATCTGGAATAATGTAACTTTCGAGATATGAAGCGCTTTAAATGCCCAGTTTATATAAATTAATGAGTTTATTGAAATTAGTGACCTACTTATGCCTTTTAAAAATGCAAATAGAAAAACGCTAACATAGCGCGTTTTTAAAATAAGCTAAAGAGAACAAATTTAACGGTAGTTGAAACACGCTATATATAGAGTGCAAGGACTAAATTGACAACGCCGACTGTTTGTCCTCGACGATTGTTGAAAATTAATTAATATTTAAAATACAGTAGATTATTAATATATACTAAAAAAAGATGATTTTAAAGATGAAGTAATGGTGATTATAAGGGAAACCAGAAATATACAATTGTTTGCAACCAATCAAATCGGATGTAAGATATTTATACGTTTCATGATTTTTTATCATTTTGGCATCACTTTGTTAGTGTATATTTTGCTCATAACAGCATTTTTGTGCATATTTAAGTTTTAGGGGAAATTCTCTACTTTTTTTTCGTATTTAGAGAGCATTTTAAACCTTTTTAGCGCATATTTGTTTTTGTTTGTGCTCTAAAATATTTTTACAGAGAAAAAAATTGGTTTTTTAAATTCTGACCATGTCGTCATTTTTGAATTATCTGCCAATTGAAATTTATTGCGCCATATATATCTCAATTAAGTATATTACGGCTAACCCGCACCTAAAACAATTAAAGTGCGATCAGAACGGGTCTAATGTTTTCTGTATGTGAACAATATTTACCGAAGATACTTAGCACACATACGTAAATGCATAAAAGACCAATCTTTATGGATTTTAATAGGTAAAACATTTGATGCCACTGGTAAAAATGTCACAAATGTAGGACGCCTTTTAAACGTTCAAAGTACTTCCCAAAGTACTTTGCAAAGTCTTTGGTTTGTATGGGGGAAGAGAAAAAACGAGTGGGTGTGATTACACACTTTGATATACTCGCGAAGTTGCTTTGTTCTTCGTTCGTATTTATGCATAGTTCTATTTGGTTATACATATGTTTTATTTTATTTTATATTTATTTATTTATTTAAAAAGTATTGCAAATATTATAAAAACATCCGTTAAGTTAAATTATTAAAAAAAAATTTACAAACTGCGAATAAAATTATCATCCCTTACAAAAAATTGTAGTATGTTTCTGTTAAATATATTGTTACGTTTTACCTTTTATGTGTTCGTAGATTGTAGTTAAAATAAAATAAATTCTGTGTCTGGTTTTAATTAAAAATCCTTTATTCAACACAATTTTGTACACCACTGCTTGTAACCTTTTACAAGCAATAACAATTTTCTATTCTTAATTACTCCGTCTGTTTACAAGTTTGTAAACAACAACAATTACTCGACAGATATAACTTAGGTCCGATCACAACCTTTTCAACCAGAGGTTATCCACACTTAACTCTACTGAGTTAGCTTCAACTAAACTGGTTTTTTACTTCACGATTCACTTCACGAGTTTATTCCTTATAAACTCTCTTCACACAAACCGCACTCGCTGAGTTTACTTTACTTAAACTCCATTCGCTGAGTTTACGACACATAAACTGATTGCTGTTCGTATCGATGTTTTTTATATGGCTGAGTAAACAACACATCGAAAGCTCTCGAACCTCTCCATATTTCAGGTAGATTCCATTTCTTTCTTTTAATTTCTTTTTAGTTCTTTTGTAGCCATGCGTATGTAAACATCTACCTCCTTCAGCTTTTAGTATTTGTTGTTGCTTGTTTATCGTCTGTTATTCGTTTTCTTTGCTGCTTTATTATTGTTGTTGCCGTGTTATTTTTATTTACTTTATCGTTACTAATGATTGTTGTTGTAGATTTGGTTATTTGTAAACATCACGTATAGTTGTTTTTGCAGCTTTTGTTTATTTATTTTAGCGATGTAATAAACGCATGGATGCCCAACCTTATTTTTGTAACAATATTAATATTTAATTCATTTTTAATGTCATTGGGTAGCATATTATATAGTTTAAGTCCCTTAAAGAATAGAGATGTCTGCATAGTTGTCGTTGTTGCCCTTAGTAAGCGGAAATCGCCAGTATTCCTGAGGCAATATGATTGTAGTTCTCCCACATATCGGAGTTGCTCAGTTACATATTTCGGCGCGCCTCCCATTTTCATTTTCTGGATAAACTTCAATGTGTTTAGAACTAGCCCTTGTTGAATATTTAACCACTTTAGCGTGAATGGGGTCGTATATGTTGTATTTCACACGGTGAAGTTTGTTGTATAAAAAACAGAACGACCAGATAAAAGAAAACAAAATTTATCGAAGCAAAATTTTAACGTGCAGAAGCGAAACAAAGTGTGAAGGAAAATGTAAAAGAGTTTGTCGAAGTACTTCGAACGTGCAAAAGGCGTCTAAGTGTTCTACATTGTGGCAAAGAATCGTCAACCCAAAAATTTTAAATTAACACAGTTATTTTGGATAAAACCAATCACGTCACAACTGCACTTTTTGACAACTCATAAAGATATTAGACGTAAATTTAAATAAAAAAAGGTGTTTTACACTTATGTAGCTAATACGTGTTACATGTATTACTCCGAACTGCAGCGTTTATGCGAACGTATAGAGATCAATAGGACAATGTGAACAGTTATTGTAAATGTAAAGAAAGTGTTCTTAAAAGTTCCAAATAGAGTTGAAATTTAAAAAAATGTACCAAGACCTTTCATTGTCGACTGAACCAGTTAAAAAATATTGGGAAATTTGGCTTACGGTCATCAATTACTGCGATTACAACTATGAAAAGATCTTAAAAGTTCTAGCTAAAAAAAAAAAAAAAAAAATTTAAAAAGTGATTTGATTTTTATTGCTGGAAACTTCGGTTGCATTGAAGAATTATTTAAAAAATTGCAAGCCAGTGGTGATGGTTGGCAGAATGAAAGACGGTAATTCAAAACATAACATTAAAACTGAGCTAAAACAGATTATAGCAAAAAATAATGTTACAATTTATATGTCAATATCTAACAAAAGAAGATGCGCTAATCTTCTTCAAATTAGCTTCTAAAATATTATTTGAAGGAATTGTTATCCTTTAAATATGATCACATTACATCAGTAGGCCAAGAAATGACATTTTCAATGTATACAATTTGCTCAGATGTTATAGACAACGCTTTGCATTTCAAAATTTAAGTAAATGTTTTGTTGTTTATTGCAACAACAAATACACTTACCAATAAAAAAATTCTTTTTTACCATCTTTTAAAATAGAAGTATAATTTGTTCTTTATTCTGTTTGATTGCATATTTAATGCGCATAAAACACTTTTTTAAGAGCATATTTCTGGTATCGCTGGTGATTACTATTTCGAACAAACCACAATCAAATTCTTCTCAATGATAGGAAACCTTAGAAAATTTAATGAATATGCATATAAAAGCTGTCCTATACAATAAAAAAGTGGTCAATTTTTTGATGGATTTCTAATTTGTGAAGTTAATATTTTTGCGCTGCAAATTTTAAATGTAGTAAAATTATTTTTTCTATAATTCTGCAATAATAATATTATTTTCATATATATTAAAATACAGTGGCAGACAAAATTCTACGCACTCTACAAACCAAAACTATGTGCACAAATATCATCCAATAAAAATTTAAAAATTATTCAGATAAACATATAAAATGCTTTGTCAAAAGTCTACATACGACAAACATGTGGCTTTTGTAATTGAATAACAACTAGGTAATGCCGTGATTTCTTATTTATAATTTTCTTCTAGTGTTGAAAAATTGATTTGAAGAGTTTTTAGTTATTATTTGGGCTGTATTAGTAAATAGTGGTAAAGTAGAGAAATTAAAAAAAAATCTTTATGAAATATTGGAGCTGTTAAATTTAAGTAAATCTACAGTTCAGACAATATTAAACAATAATATAAAAACATTGGAACTGTTAAAAATTAGCTTTCTAGTGGTCGCCCATAAAACACTTAAGCGCAAAGAGGTGAATTTTATTATAAAAGAGGTGGAGAGAAACCCAAAAGTTCTTGTCACAACAAGATCCGGAGTTAATGTACATCCACGTACTACTGAAAAAATATTGAATGAAAACGGTTATCATAGCAGAACTACTTGAAAGAAGCCACTAAGTGAAAAAACGTAAACTTATTTCGGAATTTGCACGAATTCATAACAGGGTTGGCAAAACCCCGGGTTTTTTAAGAAAAACCCAACCAACCGGGTTTTATTGGGTTTTTGATGGGTTTTTTTTTGGTTTTATTGGGTTTTATAACTGTTTCCAAATACCGTCCAATTCAACAATATTTTTTATTTGTTATTATAATTACATTGTTTTAGCATCGAATAATTTTTTAAGATCTTTTGGATTTGATAAAAAAAGCACATATAATTTAGAGAAATGTGTGAAATCTTTGAGTCGATAGAACGTTATATATAATTCAATGTTTAAAGATGATTTTATGTATATTATGACTACGGCTACGCCTCAAAAGGTCCAATTTTTGGCATACTCTCTCCAACATATCGGCCGGTATCTCATGCATAAATTCTTCAATATTGGCTTCAACTCTGTCAACCGTTGTGTGCTTGTCACCAAACTTGCCTCTCAATTAGGCCATTGTATCACGTGCTGTGTGGAATGTGCACCGTGTTGTTGAAACCACATGTCTGCCAAGTCCAGGTATTCAATTTTGGACAAAAAAAAATTGTAATCATCGTACGGTAGCGCTTGTCATAAGCGGTAACGTTCCTGCCTTCGTTGTCTTTGAAAAAGTACGGTCCAATGATGCTGCCGGTCATAATCCACGTCAAACATTGCGTTATGGCAATATTACAAATACGGCAATTTAGCTTGTTCATGTATACATTCAACCAGAAATTAATTTCGTCGCCGAACAAAATTTTCCGATAAAAAAAGGTAACTTCATCCAACTGAATTTTTTATGATAAAATTTAATACTCTGCAAGCGTTGTTCATTTGTAAGTCGATCAATGGTTTATAGACCAACCTGAATATGTTTGACAGTAACATGTTACACGAAAACAGCTGAACTGCCAAAAACAGTTATGCCAAAAAGAAAGTTGCTTTATTTAAAATGCAATTCTGCAGTCTTGGTCGAATAAAGGCGGCATTGTATACTGTGAGATGCTAAAACTCGATGATCGGAAATTACTGCAATTACTTTGTTTGAATCGTGCATTATAAAAAAACGGCTGGAATATAAAAACAGACACGGTTAAGTTATTTTTTGCATGACAACGCTCGACATTACGTTGCAAAATTTGCCAAACAATTGTTAGAAACGATCATATACCGTAACCGATGTATTCTCCGAACATTGCTCCTTCTGTCTATTGGCTCTTTAGAAAGATACAATATATTTTGGTACGTTGCCGAATCACTTCTTTCGAAGTAATATAAAATCAGATTCATTGGATCGCCTCAGAGGATGAAAAGTTTTTCTAAACGGCATTCGGAAATTGATTCAGAGGCGGGGAAAAGATATAAGCAGTGATTTGATAAAATTTTATTTTGATAAATTGACACCGTTGGACTATTATTTGTGGGGTGCCGTCAAAGATAAGTGTTACGCCAACAAGCCAGAGACAATTAACGCTTTAAGAGACAATATTCGTGAAGCCATTGGTGAAATACAGCTGCACACAATCGATAATGTGCTTAAAAATTGGACCGATCGTGTAGGCTACTGCATGGCCAGCCGAGGCAGCCATTTAAATGAAATTACATTCCATTATTAACCGAAAGGATTGTACTTTCAAATAAAAAAAGAAATTTGAGAAATTATTCAGTAGTTTTTTTTATAGCATTTTCAAAAAAAAAAATAAATTATTTGGTGGACCCTATATATATATAAAACAAGTGTGAATTTTGATGTCAGCACTAACTGCGGAAATGGGTTGACCAAGTTCAAAAATAGGATACTTTGGGAATGGTCTGTAGATGGTTTATGTGAAGTTTGCACGAAATCAGCCCAGTATTTTCGGAGATATGGCATTTAGATTTTCCTATATATTCCCATACAAATTTTCCATATTATTTTTTATTGTCATTTGAAAAGTTACCAAACCATGTATCGTAATGTCTTATGTGTACAATCTCATTCTGTAATATTGATTTTTGTACAATTTGAGAACTGTTAGAATGGAAGGTTCTGAATTTGTTCTATATGACTTCTTAGATAATAAACACCATCAGTTAAAAAGTGGGCATGGTAACATACAAAGTCGATATTGATATTTGTATATCTTTAGAATGTTTTGAGATGAAATTTCTAAATAAATTGGCGGTCAATTCAAACCATCAGGCTTAAGAAAATATGAAATATTGCATGTGTGGAGAATGGTAACAGTTTAAACTTCGTTATCTATCCACATCAGTCAAAAAGCAAGTACAGGCAGGCTCCAAACAACGCGGCAGGGGTTACTCTAGTGGTTTATAAATTTATATGGCCAATAATTAAAAATGAATGAACAACAAGAAAAGAACAAAATTTTTTAAGTTTCTAATTAGTTATCAATAGCTGTACGTTTATCTAAGTTAGCCCGGTAATGCCCAGAACTTTTTTGTCTTATATTTTGTTGAAAACATTTACACTTGTATATTTCGAACTCCTAAACATTAAAATACATTTTTTAATACGTTGATACACTTTTGCAAAAAACGCGAAAAACTTGCGATCCCGTGTGATAACTATGGGTCGCCTAGAGTATATGTCTGTTATGAAAGTGAAAATAAAACATGTCTAAAGTTTTTAAAAAGTTATACGCATTACAAAATTATTTTCATCAAATACTATTTAGTGAAATCATTACAAAAATTGACTGAAAAAGTAATTTTAAATGCGTACACATACTGATGTGTTACGACAGACTGTAAAAATTCCAGTTTTTTTCCATCACCTCAATTTGACATACGATAACTTCGCTAATTGCACTTAGAATAGCAACGGTTTCATATTTTTTGGAAGCCACAAATGTTTTGCAATAAACTATGTTTTCTTTTCAAATTTTGTAATGTTGTTTGGGAATCTTTCTAAATCAAGATATGTTTTGTATACAACGTTCTCAATATTTCAGTCTAGGATGAGTTCTTAATAGAATAAGTTTTTTTTATAATTAACGTAGATAATTTTCAGTGTGGAATACATTTTTTATTTTTTCAAACCAAATACCAATAACTAGACTTGCATACCGAAAATTATTATTTTTTTTTTTTTTATTGTCAGCAATGTTATTTGCACTCTATTTAAACGATTTATACGATTTTTTGGATGATAGAACTAATGTTAGGGAAAGCAATGTATGCCTTCTGCTCTATACGGACGATGAAGTAGCAGACCTGCAACAGATAATACAGTACATCAAGCCCCATATATTAATATGTCCAAATCTCAGATTATGGTATTTAGAAAAAGAGGTAAAGTTGTGCAAAACAAATATTTGTTTTTTGCATGGAAATGAAATAAAAATAATGTCATAATACGGCTACTTAGGAGTGATTCAAACGACAAAAGTGGTTCATATTTAACACTAGAACGATAACGTACGTCTATCAGACTACATCTTTGTCGTTTGTTATGAAAAAAAGTTGTTAAGCTCAGTGCAAGGGCCCAAACTGTGAAGAAGTTGAGAAGCTATCAAGTAATTTTTTTAAAAACTTTATAAAACTTCCAAACTTTACACCAACGTATCGTTTGATGATAGAAACGGGCTTTGAAAACGGTCATTTGTACACACTAGACCTTCACATAAGATACGTAACAAAAGAACTTTTTTCAACTTATGAAAGGACTAAGGTGTACTTCAAAATGATAAAGTCACCTTAATATTTGCTCAATTCATCCAAGCTATAAAAGAAACTTCAAAAGAATCTAAATTAAAAGCGATTTGCAAGGAATATCGCTATTTAAGAACAGAAGGAGGAGTTCTATTCTGTATCATCTGCAATAAAAGGGAGTAAAGAACGTTTTTGGTAAAACAGCACATACAAGGGGCGACGAAACACGTTAAAATGAAAGATAAACAAAAGAAGAAAGGAAGGCAATTATGTACTTATGTCTGAGTATACATCATCAAGTGAACAAACTATGTTTAATGAAAAATTATGCAACGTATTTTAAGCTGTAGACAGTCCACTGTACAAAGTTCGAAATGAGAATATTAAACAGTTTTTGGAAGAATATACAAACTACAAAGTACCCTCAGAAAGCATTTTACGTTAAAAATATGTCAAAAATATTTATGAAACCTTCTTGGATAATATACGCAAATGCAAAACAAACCAATATCTATGAACTTCGATAGATGAAACAACTGATGCCACTTTAAATAAAGTTTTTAATACATAAAGTTGTTTTGGACACAACCAATCACTCCACAGACGCTGCGCCGTATGTGGTCAAAGCTGCCAAAGCTATAAAGGTATTTTACCCTAATATTACTCATGTAGCATACATTGCTTATTGGTTTGTACCGTATATGCGAACGTTTTAGGGATCAATATGGCAATATAAACAGGGTCATTGCGAATGTAAAAAAGTATTTTTAAAAGCTCCAAAATAGAGTTGATATTTTAAAAGAAATGTATTCAGACCTTCCATTACCTCTCGAACCTGTTATATCTCGTTGGGGAACTTGGCTTGAGGCGGTTAATTACTACGCTAACAATTATGAAAAAATCTTAGACGTTCTCAAATTTTTAAATATTGCGGAGTCTCAAATACATTCAAATGCTGATAGGTGGACTAAACTGTAAACACAAAAAGCGATATAATTTTTATTCCCTCAAAGTTTATTTTTTTACAAAATTTATTTCAAAACTGCGGTGTAGTGGTCTTACATTAGTTGAACAGTACGCCCATAATAACTGAGACCGTTTAGAATATTGATAATATGAAAGAATGCAAAACAAACATACAAACTAAGTTGGAACAAATTGTAACAAAAAATTAAGGCCTTAATAAAGTAAAAATTTGTATGTCAACATTTTACAAAAGATTTAAAGGTATATTCGTCAAAACGTAGTTTAAAATATGATAATTAAGGAAATGCTTACTTTTAAATTGCGCCTATTACATTAGTAGACGGTGAAATAACATTTTCAATGTATAAAAGTTTATTTAGATGTAATAGACAAATCTTTTTATTTGAAAGTCTTAGCCAATTTTGTTGTTGTTTATTGCAATAACAATTATCAATGAAAAATATTGCCTCATTTTAAATAAAAGCTTTAACTAGTATGTACTCAGATCTCCTTTAAAATTTAAGAACTTTTTGAAAGAAATTGAAGATTTTTGTTTGTTTATTCAGTAGTTTTGTTTTTGAACTATTATATAAAAGCAAGCAGCTTTTGTTTTTAAGCGCATATATTTTAAATTTGTGTATCATATACTCGTAGTATTTTCCTATCTTAGCTGCATAATTTATGCGCATAAAACACTTTTCTTAGAGTATATTTTTGGTTGCCCTGTTTATAAGTAACTTGAGAATTCAATTAATCTCATTTTATTAGCATTCTCAGTCATGCAATATTAATTTTTATAATACATTTTTTCTTTTTAGTTAAATAATCAAAGATTGATTTCAATTTTTAGTAGTAACTAGCTATAGCTAAAGCGTTTGATATTTTTAATAAAAATTAAATTAAATTAAATTAAAAAGGTGGGAAAAATAGAGAAAGATGATAAGCAATAGTAAGCATTTGCCAATAAAAAGTAATAAATAAAAAAATCAAATATTTAAACAATAAAAAGGTGCAATAAATCATTTTTTTTTTATAATTTACCCAATCTTTTTTTTATAATTTCAATAAAACTTTCAAATACTTTTTGCGGATCCTCACATAATTGCTGTTCATACAATAGAGATAACAGATACATGTTTTATTGTATATACTTTTGTATCTCTTTATGGAATTGAAATGAAGTTTTCTTGAGTACAAGCTCCGGCAGCAATACGTGTACATCTTGTACATTTTTAGACGTCATCAGTGTAGTTAAAGTTTACTCGTATAATATTGGTTACAAAGAAGACGAAAAGAGAGAAAACGTTTTTAGGTTATTTGATTTAAGAAGAAAAAAAAAATCTATCAAAGCTTCATACATTTACCATTTTTTGTTTGGCTGTAATATTTCGTACGTCTATGTGTGTACGTATATCTTTTCTATCTTAGGAGTAGAGACTATATAATGGCGCTGCAAATGATGTCGATGAGGATGTTAATGACGAGAGTGATAATAATGAAGTTCATTCATGTGAATGTGTCTCTTGTCTTTTTGATGATAATGGGAAGGAGAATGGGATTTGGTCTGTTGTTGACCATTTGTGTTTCTGGCACTTCTTGGTAACTAAAATATTTAGCTTATGGCCATATTATTAACTCAATTACTGTGTTGTTTTCTGGTGTTTTCACTTGACTTCTACCATATCTTTATATTTTGAGGGCTAAGTGCTAAATGTATTATGTCAATCTCAGCTCTATTTATTTTCTTTATTTTTCGTTTTTCAATATAAAATTAAACAAACTGAAAACTAAGACAGATTTGTTTGTTCGATTATAAAGTCTAGAAAATCTAATAAAAATAAAGAAGTATATAAAAACATAAGAAAGACTTAAAACATCAAAGTGTGCTCCCATAAAAATCTATAAAAATAATTGAATTATATTTGAAGAGAAAATTTTAAATATTTGATAAAAATTGAATCAATCTATTTAACATAAAATTATAAATAAAAAAGACAAACATACAATTTTTCTTGTTTAAAGCAACACATAGTATTTTTAGTATTAAATAATTTTAGAATATCAAACAATTATTTTTAACAATATCCCACTAAGAACACAATATCCAAATAAGAACACTTATTTAATTCATAGTTATCATTTTATTTTAATTTATTTTTGTTTAAGATGGAAATTTCTCATCTTTATTATTTTTCCATTTTACACTTATTCTTTAGTTTGTATATGTGTAAGAAAGTAAGATTCTATTCTTCGATTTCACTGTCTAAGATAATTGGTGTGTGGGAGTGTCGTTGAAAAGTTAATTAAAAATATAACAAACAAATAAAAAATTATAATTTCTATTTGTATTTTGTTTGCTTTTTACCTTAGGTATATAAAAATATAAATATTTGTATAAAACATGTAACGAATTTTAAAGAGACATTGTTGTGAGTAATAAAAAAAAAATTATTGCATTTAGGGGCAATCTTGTATATAAATGACCGTTGTATCTTTAAGATTTATAAGATTTAGTACATAAGAGGCCATAATTAAAAAAAATATATTTTTAAATTTCGGTTTGCTGGAACATAAAAAAAACATTAAATAAAAGCCAAAAATTAAAAACATGTTGGGTATACAAGTTAATAAATGTCGATTTTTTTTGGAAAAATGCTTTTATTATAATAACAAAATAAATTGAAATATTATTCGGAGTATTGTCCATCGTTAGCCACTACTTTGTTCTATCTTTCTGGTAGCATATGTTTTACCCGCCAAAAGAACTGCTCCGGTTTTGAGGTAAAGAATGAATCAAGCCAATTTCTGATAAAATTCTGTTCTAAAGTGAAGCTTATTCCAGTAAGGGCTTTCTGCATCGATCGAAACAAATAGTAGTCAGGAGGGGCAAGACCTGAGCTGTAAGGCGGTTGGCCAGCCTCGTCTCTGGTAGAACATATTGGTCGTTTGTCGTTGATTGCTCTCATAAAACGAATCAATTGCGTTCGGTACAGGTGTTCTGTGATCGTCTGACCCGTTTTCAACAGCTCAACCTAAAGAAATGTAAACATATGGTTTTTCCTGCAAGAATGAAATTCCTTTGAGTTTTTTAATTGATTCTTAGCCGTTAGAGACTGTTACAATCTTTCTTGAACTAGGTGTGTTATTGGACAGGAGGATGTAATATTTTGATCATATTAGTGTGACGATTAGTAAGCTCGGGCTGTTCTTGGTTATGTGAAGAGATGGTTAAGGTAGTTCTCTGACCCTTTTATTTGGAGGCAGTTGTACATTTCAATTTTTTGAGTATGCCTCGGTTGTTTAGAATCCTTATTATCAGTCTCATATTGATTCAATTGAGTCTGTACACAGGGAGTTTTTATTATTTTGTTTACGTGGCTTACAATGGAATTATGTTAATAGATTTCCTTCATATGAGGCCCTCATAAAACTTCCAACATTGGAGCGTAGAAGGGCAGTTTTATGTATTTGTTTTATTTGCAACCTCATTGCGGGTAATATTGAATCTGTGTTTTTTACTTCTGAGCCTGAATTTTAGCATCTCTGTTAGATTTTCCCATAATTAACGGCTTCTTGCACTGGAGTTCTACACGACGAATTATGCAAATTCGGTAGCTTTTCGCAGATTGTGCAATGATTACAATTTATATTAAGAATTTATTGATTTTAACTGTGACATCAATGATATTAAACGTAGTTTGCTTTCTATCATTAATTTGTAAATTTTATAACATGTATTTTATAATTAAGTAATTCATTGTACATATTTGTTAGCTTTAGTGTGTATGTATATCAATTGCTTTTATGTTCAGCTGATTCGTGTTTTGTTTGACATAAATTATTTGCTCGTATCCGCTATAGTTCGGACTGTAGTGTGTACGTTCTCTACGCCTCGGAGACGAGCCTTCTGATCCCACCAAATACAGAGCATTACCTTGGCGTCATGGATATTCGACTTTGATTTGGTTGGTGGTTATCGTTATGAATCCCTTTTTCAAAACCACTAACTACGATGCTAAAATTACTTCTTTTCGTAGCGTTCAAGCATCATATCCGACATGCAAAATCGCCTTTCAACGTCTCTCGGCTTCAATTCATATTCAATGCTTTTAAACATAGGGAAATGGCTTGTTGTGTGAATTTCAACGATTAAAACTTCCAAATCCTCATCCACAAACTTTTTCAGCTGACAAAGCGCCTCCTTGTCTTCTGTATCGAAATCACCACTTTTGAATCGCGCAAACCGTCGTAGGCTTCTACCAACAACCAATAACTTTCTGCAGCCGTTTTCTTCAAATGAAAAATGGTTATCATATCACAAAATTCGACATTATTATAACGATTGAAAAAAATGTGTGTTTACACTTTGACATCTATCGAATATTGAATTATAATGACAAATGTTTACCCTCCAAAATATCATATTTGTTATTATTGACACAAACCATATGTGATAATTATGTTATATGCTGTCCAAACCGACATTATTAACTTGTATACCCAATATTTATAATAAATATTCCTGATCTTTCCCTTGCCAAAACATTGGAACAGTTCAACATTTATAAATATAAAAATATCCGATATTTTGCTATCTAAATATGTTCCCGATCCTAGGCTCTTATAGTAGGCTCTATACAGTATTATTCGGTCATGGTAAATTTTGTTAAAGTTGGTAAGAAAAAAATTATGACCGATGATGGCGTTTAAAAATTATCGAAGATATCGGAGATGGCAGCATTGATGACTTAGAGGATGAAAGCGATAGTTATGAGAAACGAGACGATAATTCGAAAAAAAAGATCGTATGCAGCTGATTTCAAATAATGAAGATATGAGTCAGATCTCAATTTCTCTGTCCAGAACTTCTTAATCAACATAATCAATGACGATTCAAATACGGAAGATTTGAATGACGTGGAATCAAATCACTTAGATTGTTAATTTAAATTTACAAAATACTTCATCTGATTATATTCCGTCTTCTCATCTTTTAAATACTTGTGAATTTTGTAAGTTGCAAGTCTTCTGAATTTGAAAGTGTTATATGGAAAAAGGGCCATTTGGATAATGATCAACGAATAAAATTTAGAGGTGATAGCAATTTACCGGAACTATCAACACCATATCAAATTTGACGTTATATGTTTCCTGAAACTTCGAAGGAACGTATAGTTTTCGAAACCTATAACTATGCTAGAATCGAGTCCTTTCATTTTGATAAGTTTGATCTAAGAAAATAAAGCGTGGTCCAACCAAAATGCATGATGTTAATTATAAATAAAACAATATTTTAATATTTTTTATTATGATAGAAAGATCTAAGGCAATTATGTGTAAAAGAATATATTAGCTAATTGCTCGCCACGGCTTTGGTGGCATACCTCTATTAATCGGTCCATATTTTCAATGACTCTAAGCCATAATTGATGTTCAATGTCGTCAATGTGCCGAATTATCTCATCTTTCAGCTCATGAATTTCTTTTGACATATTGACGTAACATACACTTTTTCTTTTAAATAAAATATTCCCAAAGAAATAAGTCCATTGAATTTCTTGCGCAAAAGAGCCATTGTATCGTTGGCTGTGTGGCGATTGGAACCATCCTGTTCGAACCACATATCGTCCAGGTCCTAATCCTCAATTTCTGTTCACAAGAAGTCCGTTATCATCTCGCACAACGTCGAGTCGAGGATGACGGCTCTTCTGCCACACTATGCCACGGTTATGCACAGGTGTTTCTACATTACCTACAGACCCGGTTTGCAGAAATGTGCGCACAATTCTCACGCTTGTGGACACATTTGGTCGATTACGCTGACCAAAAAAATTACGAAGTGGACGAAATGCAAACGATGTTAACGCGCTGCTCGATTGTGTACCTCTCCTTGGTTGAATTTGTCAAACACTGAAACAAAGAAATGTCAAATTAAGTTGGGAAAAAAAACTTGACGTTAAGGTGTGACTCACAATTAGCATCGTGCATTATGGTTGGACTACCATTTATATTGGAGTACTTTTTTATATGTCATACATGAACCTTCCCAGCATTAGAGATTATTGGTCTGATAAAAGTGAACGTAGCGCAAGCATTATAAAAAAAAAAACAAATAACACGTAATAGTTTCGAAAAGATTAGTGGAATGATTCATTTCAATGACAAAAATAATCATCCTTTATGTAATTAGGCCTGTTATCAATGCACTAAACAATACTTTTAGAAGTATTCCTAACATGGAAAGATTGTGCGTTGATGAGCAAATGTTCTCAACGAAAATTGAAAGCCACTTAATAATAAGCCAATGAGCCAAAAAAAATTGACTTCAAGTTATTTGTGTGATCTGATACTTCAGGATATGCTTACAAGTTCGAAATCGATGATGGGATTTCTGATGTAGCAGCACACGGTCAACCAGACCTTCAGTCATCAGCCAATGTAGTGGTAAGATTGCTACGAGAGGGATATCCCCTTATCAAAACTACAAAGTTTATTTTGACAATTATTACACTTCAGTGCCATTAGTAGTCTTTTTGCGAACTCAGGGTATTTTATCTGTTCGTACTATTCGTCGAAATAGAATTAAAAATTACAAACTTCTTCATGAAAAAATAATGTCAGAACATGATCGTGGAACTAGTGAAGAATTTGTGACGAGTATACACGGAATTGATGTAGCTTCATTGTCTTGGAAAGATAATCAAGTTGTGAATTTAATTTCAACTTATGTTGGAGCAAGACCAATATCAGACTGCGCCGGAAATAATATTTTGCAAACACCATCTGTATAGAGATTTGATAAAAAAAAGAGAGAGAAAGCATAAGATGATTCCGTGCCCTCAAATTTTAAAGTCAATTGTCACATGGAAGGGTCGATTTGATGGATAGCGCAATGAGTCATTATAAAATAGATATGAAAAGTCGAAAATGGTCAAATAAAGTATTTTATCATCTTTTGGATATGACGGCTGTTAACGCTGGCAACTTTATAAAAGTATAAATAAAGACAAACCTGGATCTAAGGCTATGCGTTTAATCGATTTTAAGTTGTAAATTTCTGATCCTTTAACACCTAACAACCTCTTCAAAGAGGTTGTTCATGTCTTGAGACATATATACAAGAAAAATATATCCAAATGTTCATACTATACCACCATAGGATACCAGAATGGACAAAATAGTCCACTGGAGTCAATAATGGATAAAAACGAAAGATGCGAGTTTCATAACCGCGTGGGACAATTAATCAGACCAAATTCTGAAACTTAGCTGTAACTTTTTTCAAGAAATATTAAAATCAATATTTATTTTGTATGGAAGGTATCACGCCCACTTGTCCGATTCCGCTCAATACAAATCAACAGTCAAAAAGTGGAATTTCAAGTCTTTTTTAAATAGGTTTTATAAAGTAGGAAATTTCCTTAAAAAATGTAACATTTTGAGCTAGGTATGCATTTTTTAATATAAAAGCCAATAAAAAATTACGTTTGACGTATTTCTTGAAAAGGTTTTTTTAAAAACAAAAAACAAACAATTTTTTTTTTTTTTTTAATAAAAAAATAACTTTCAGCCTTTAGAGAAATGTAACATTTTAAACCAGGTATGCATGGAATTTAAGAAACCATTAGTATAAAAATGTGTGCTATAGTGTGTGATCAGAGCTCAACAAACACAAAATGCTTCTCTAATTTTGGGATATCATTGAGAGACTTTTTTGAAATTAAGGGACAACAAGTGTTTTGTATGTATGGTTTTCCACATTTGTTGAAGTCTTTGCGAAATGAATGGATAAAGTGCGACATAAAAACACCAGATGGAAATGCCAGTTTTCAAGTAATTAAAGAACTATACGAGATAGAGATAAATGTAAAAAAATTTCCTAATCCCTTGGAAAAAATGAGTGTCAACTTTGCAACACAAAATTTTAGTAGAACATTTGCAGCCGCCATTAGGACCATGGTCGAAACCTCAACTTTTAAATAGTACTGTTATTAGAAAAATTTGATAAAAGTTTTGATTGCTTTGGTACACTCTATACGGATAATTGTTACCGATTTTCAGTTCAAGTCAACAATGAGAGTCATAGATTTATACAAACATTCTTTGAATACTTGGACCGAGTGGAGTTTGGTGATGAATAGTGGCGTGCTTTCTTTTTAAGTGGGACGAAGCTCACCCTAAACTTATTTCATTTGTTTTAAAAGAAACTTTAAAGGAAGGAGTTGATGTCTACTTTATTATAACAAATGCTCTTAATCAGGAAAAATTTAAAAATTAGTTTTTAATATTGCGACAAAGAGATAATAATAAAACTCTTTTATAGCCAAACTTAATAATATTTTATTTAGTCGGGCTTATCCAGTAACTTTAAATCGAACTAAGATGAAAATTGTAGGAATGGAAATTTATAGTGATTTTGAAGAATGTCTACTGAACATAACGAATTAAATCGAAACGAAACATGCAATGTAGAGTTCGATAAACATATTTATGCAGATAATCCTCATAAAACAATTTTGCTTGCATTAAATGCGCAATTTATGTATTGTATACTCTTTGGTGATATAAATATATTTACCTTTTTATAAAAATTGTCTAAACATTTGTCTTTATTTTTTTGGCGTTTGGTTGATTGGTTGGTTTGCGTGGCCACCCGCAGTTTCTACGAGTGTTGTCGGATACCGTTTTGAAAGTTGCCACAAACACTCGAAAACTGCACGATGTCGGAATAACCTCACACTCACTCCATCAGGTTGATATATCTGAGGAAATTACATGGCACAATTTTGAATATCGCGAAGGTTAATAAGAGCCAGACATTCACATAGAAAGTGCTATGACAGTGGTTATTGTACCGTAATCCCATCTTGTGGACATGGTTTCCCATCAGCCAGTGCCCGGTAGGCATGACCAATGTGCAATCGAGTGCGTCTCACATCATACTCAGGCCCAGTCAGCTTAGTGATTCTACAGGACCCCTTTCAACTTTCAGCTTGCAGTCCGCCCGATCCAGGTAGATGTCAAAATAGCCCTCTTCGGTAACTATATATATAGGCGATGCCACTGAGAACGGATCGGTACTCGATGGCGATCCCGAGCAAGACAACTTTCCATTCAGAACGGAAAGGGATTATCACGCTGAATCTCCTGTCAAAGTTGAGTTTCAGAGTGTAGTAGTCGGAAGTAGAATGTAGCCCGTCCGGGAATTCACTCAGAATCATGACGTAACCGCATGCCCTAGCTTTCCAAACTCTAGAGAACAATTATCTCAACACGTCAGCCACAGAAGGGCAGCTACGCAGCCTTCTGACGGCTGTTGCTATCTCCATCGTAAATATAGGTCTAATAATCCAAAGTACAACCCTAGGTTTCAGACCCCATTCGCAACTGAATATTTTGCAACATGTATAGTAAGCCACCGTGACTTTGTGAACCAGGTTGCGCTTCCAGGTAAATTTTGAGTCTATAACTACTCCTAAATACCCAGTATGTTAGAAGAGTTGGAGTCCTTCTCTTTTAGCACTAGTTAGGACTTGTACGTCTCATATTTTTTATACCTTTTTCACTGAAATTGTGCGGATTTATCCCAATTCACATCGTGAACTCGGGCGTATTATTGATTTTAAAATTGATGGTAGAACAAAAAATATAAAAATCTTTAGGCCATCTTGGCAAATATGTTGACGTTTTTGCTCCCTACTTTATGTGTATATATACTAGTATATAAAGCTCTATCTCATATATGAGAAAAATATTAATTTCAGTGAAAAGGTATGAATTTCATTGAAAAGGTATGAATTTCACCGAAATTAATATTTTTGGATAGTTGAAAAAAAATTTCTCACCTTTTTTGTAGAGCTGTTTGTTATTAATATAAGTTATTTATTAAGACAGTTGATGGTTATTGTCACACTTAACAATTAAATACCTGCAAATAAAAAAAATCATTATTAAAACTAAAACTTTTCAATGTAAATTCAGTGTTTTCATTTACTAAACCTTGATATCAGATCTGAACTATTTACTAAGTGAATAGCAAACCGTACAATTTAGAATTCATATAACATATCTCAAAACTTAATATATTTTTGTATATGATCATATGATCATGTATCTGTCAAATATACAAATCGTAAAGTGTGTGAAGTTTGCTCTCAAAGTTATATTCCAATTTTTCTGTCAACGCGGCTTCTCTGTAAATTAATATTGCACTGTTAAGTTAACAGAGTTAAATTTTTTGAAAGAATACAATATTTTTAAGGAAAAGTTAGTAAATTTATTGTTCAAAGTAAGAACTTTGGATAAAATTTTAAAAAAATTAAATAAATGGTTTCAGATAGAGGCGTTAAACAGCATAATTGTACATTTAAAAAAATACGCACTCGGGTATTTTTTAAATTTGAAAAAAGAGTCCTAGGAGTGCGAGGGTGGGGCAATGGCGACTATTAGGTTTTATTAATAAGAAATCAAGGATTCCTGTCCACTTCACCGCATGTCCATAACCGTTACCAATTTTAAGATATAGCACCCTAAAGTTAGCCATTATTCGGAAATTCGAATATGGCCATTTTTTAAATTTGAAAAAGTGTCCTAGGAGTGCGAGGGAGGGGCAATGGCGACTATTAAGGCATCAAGGACGCCCGCGGTTATGGACATGCGGTAAAGTGGACAGGAATCCTTGATGCCTTATTAATAAATCCTAATAGTCAGCTATATTAATGAAATAATATTTCATTTCTAACCAGAACAATTGTACTTCACAACAACAAAATAAATTTGGTAAAATTTTAAACCGTTTTTGTTTTCTTGCATTTTTAAACTTAGCTTTTAAGTTGCCCACCCTACATAATATTTAAATTAAATAAAAGGCTAAATACATACATACATAATTTTTTTCTTAGTGCAAAATATGTACAGCTCTTTTGCACTAAGTTCACATTTTAGAGTAGTCAATGAAAACAAAAGTGGTTATTTTTTTTGTGGTTTCATATATTAAGGTGTTCTTATAATCGCGAGTGCACTGTATTCTGGTTTTTGTATAGAAACATGAGCGCACGACATTTAAGTAAATTATCAAGTTGTTATCTTAAGTCTTTGTATATTTATTAAATCAAGACCAGGGAAAAGCTCGCACCTATATAAATATTTGGCTTAAGTAAGTTTTTGCTAGAAGCGTACGGATTTTTATAGGTGTAAACAACTCCAGTACTCCAGAGTACTCCACAGATTTCTAAGCATAGCCTGAGTTCCTCCACAAACTGCATTTATATGGTTGATCATATTTAGACTTAGTTTCTTGTGTGTTGTATAACCATTTTTTTTTTTTTTTGAGTTTGCAATTAGAATCGGTGGCAAAGGTAGCGGCGAGGTGTTGCTTTTCCCAATTATTATAATTTTAGACTTTTTTGGATTTATACTGAGATCATTTTCAGTAACCCATTTGTATATATATTGTTAAGATCGCTATTAATTTTACCAATGAAATTATTTAAGACAGAAGGAAGACATCATTTATACATCATCACCATATATATACATATATACACTATTGGACAAAATAAAATACAAATTAGGTTTTTTATATTTCCTCCAAGAAATAGTCAAACTCAATATCATTGTTAAAAATTAATTTAATTTATTAAATTCATTTGCATCTCAACATAAAAAATAAATAAAACATAAAAACGTATATGTTTAAATTTAATCTTTCCGGCAAAACAGAATAAGTCAAAATGCTACTTGTCTATAGTTGGACAAAATAAAGTACAAATGCAAAATATTGGATGATGACCATAGAAATATGAAGGGATATTATAATAAGCAGAACTTAGTAGCTCTCCCTTTATTAACATTGAATATAAAAGTGTGCTTAAAATCGAGGCGTACCGCATGCCTCTTGTAATAGAGCAGACATCAGACATGTTATGGCTATGGTAAACAGATTGGGTTCTACTCGACCAGAATGAAACTAGTAGTTCAACGGCTGGGGTAGAATAATTAAATTAGTTTTTTGGTCTAAAGTTCAATATAGGATGACCAACAGTGTCGAAAGCCTACGAATGATCGAATACCACCAATATTGAAATCATATTTTTGCTCAGTATCGATGTTACCTCCTCGGGAACATTAATTAACGTTTCGTTTGTTTTTTAATTAAGTTGATACATCTGTTATTGATATTCCCGCTAAATCTTAGCGCCATAGCTTGACATTTGCAAAAACTACGTATCAAGAGTACATCTATCTATCTATGTTGGCGATAAAATTTTTCAAATGGATTTAAATTTGCAACAACGAATTTGTATTAAAGTGTGTGTAAAAAACGGATTTAATGGTGCGCGAGAGTGGTAGAAAAGTTTTCTGGCCTAATCCAATAACATAATTTTACATCAAAAGGTAGTTTACACAATAATACTTTACGTAGTTAAAATCAGACAGAAAATATAAAATTATATCCGTATTTTAAAAATGACAGTGAAAACCTTACAACGACAGGTTATATTACATTTACACTATACGTAAAAAGCTATTCATTGTTTCAATAAAATTACATCCCTGATCTAATGAAGTATGATGGTTTTTGAAAAATTTCAAAAAACATCTGTATTCTCTCTTAATTTCGTATGCTCTCATCATATATTGAGTTTAGTTATCTGTTCTCTTCTAAGCAAAAATTTGACATGTTCTAATTTACACGGTAAACCACCCTTACACCAAGTAAACAGAATAGCAAAAACGGTCTCTGCACAGACTCAGTTGAAACAATATGACACCGACAAGAAGGACTCAAAACAACCGATACATACCACCACAGTCAACAATTCTATTGCAATGATCTCTAGATCCTGAAATTTAATGTTTTCTCACTGCCGGGCAATCTTAAAAATGCACTTGTTTTTCAAGATCATTTTCTCTCTTTGTAAAAGATCATTTCCTATTAATCCCATTGAATATAACACCTAAATAATTTAAATTATATAGAACTAAAAACAACTATACATTTAGTACTATTTTTGAAAATTAAGCGTTTTTTCTCGACTTCAGTGCTTTTTGAAATTCGAAAGTTGATAACGCTGGTAAAAAAAAATGATAAATAAGATAATAGTTAAGATAGTAATAAAGGCAGCTCTAGCAAAGCACGCCCGGTTTTAGCTAATATTTTATAAAAACACAATTTCTTTTTGATTCTTTACACAAAAAATGTGCAATTTAAAACTAAAAAATTGTTAACTATAATTAAAGCAACTGTTTGAAGAAAACATTAACATAAATGCATACATACATATATTTTATTTCTAAATAAAAAAATTAATAGTCTCAAAGTTACAATTACAAAAAGTAAAAAAGCATTTATTGAAAATGATTACTTTTCAATAATTTATTCGATTTGTATTTTCATTAAATTTAAATAATTAAACACATGTTACTCGCAAACGAAGTAAGCATGCAATAAAAAAATACATATATAATAATAATAATAATATTACAACTGATTTTGGCAAAAAAAAAACTTTAATTGCTTGTTTTAGTTATTTTTACCATGTCTAGGTTTTTTTTTAAACATTTGAATTTCGGAGAAAAATAAAAAATAAAATAAAAACAAACATAATAATACCATCAGTATAAGTAGAAATGTTTATATTAGCGCCAGATGTTTTAAGCGTTAAAAAAATATGTAAATATATAAATAAGTGTATATGTAAATATATAAAGACAATAAAATACAGTTATACCGAAGCCGCTTATAACGAATACAGTTATAGCACACTTTTCTATAGCGAACACAAATTTTGCTGGGTCCTTTATAATAAGCTAGAAAACGATTATATTTTAAAAATGCTTATTGCGAACACGTCTATGATATTTTATCTAAAAAATAAACGCACAACTTAAACTCGCATAAACTTACTTAATTTATTTAAAAAAAGCTCAGCAAAACAAACAATACTGATCAGCTGTTTTAGTGTACTAACAAATAGCATATAGTGGAATTTCAGTGGTGTTCCCAAAGAGACACATACTTTAAATAAGAATATATATTAGTGATGGGAAATTACCGATGGTGCTATCGATAGGAAATAAATATCGAAAATATCGCAAGCCATTTAAACTATTGATAGCGATGGTACAAAATAATGTATAAAAATTAAACAAAAGTGACAGCCCGACGATATTTGTATGATTAATTAAAGGCTTTTGTCTAATAATTGTGGAATAACCAGCGGTTGCTATTACTTCAAATGAATGCCATTTTTTATTAGAAATTATTGATATATTGAAGCCTTTTGAAGATGCAATTTAAGGGGACCAGTATGTTACAATATTTCCGATTATTATTTAAAACTGGAGAGTTTAACTTTGAATATTAAAACACAAATTGACAGAAATAATAACATCATCAACCCTTATGTGAGTGACAGCGTACCCGGGTACCCCAATTATTTTTAAATATGAATTGGTTACAGAAGCTATTGATATAGAAAGCCAAAACTTCTTGAAAGAAAAAAAGGACAAACAGCATACAAAAAGGACAAACTTATATATCCGCTGAATAAAATGCTGAACTGAATACTATATAAAAAAATTAGGTGCTTCAGAAAAATAGTTGCCAAAACTTTTATTGTTAAAGACATTAACAAAATAGAAAAAGAAGTTTAAATATTTCTATTGTGTTTATTTTTATTTTTTTCTACTTTGAAAAACATTCTTAAATTAACCAAACTTTGAAGGAGTAGTAAACACAATATATAAAGACAGATATTTTTTTATTTCGGTTTTTTTTGAAATTTTGAAATTTAAAAAATGTGTAATTTAGAGAATTTTTCATGAATTTTACTAATTTTAATTGGCTTGAGTTAAAGAAATAATTAAAAATAATTTGGATCACCACTTTATATACATATAATATATTAAGCAGGAAATAATAAAATTATTATTCAAATTCAAAACTTGCAGTACACAACATCGAATTTTCGCAAGATTGCAATACATTTTGAATTTTTTTTAAATCCATAAAATTGCATTTCTTAAAAACGTGATATTTGGAATTGATTTATCTGTATCAGTAATTAGCACAAACCTGTGCTACAGAAAACCTTATGAAAAAATTTCAATTTATTTATGTTAAAATTTTAATTTGTGGAAATTACACCTATCTACGGCAACTCCTCCACACGCACTTTTATTCGTACATATATAAGCTTAAAAGAATACATTGAAAATCCGATACACAACAAATCAATCAACCCAATATCCTTCGTCAATTTTTTCATCATTTTTCAAGTTCAGAGTTGTTTTTATATAGGAATCTATATATGAATTAATTAACAAACTACGTTTAGTTATAAATAAAATTTGTCTTTGGCTTTAAAACTCAATTGGAAATGGACTTAAAATTTTTAGTAAAGCAAACTATGATATTTTTATTTTGAAGTGACAAAAAATTTGAGTTTGTTAACAATTGCATGGTTACCGATTAAGTATTTTTATTATATATTTTTTAACTAAATCAACTCCTTAGTTGCAAGGAAAAGTGTTATTTACTATTTTACTTTTTTGCTTTTGCTCTTTACTTTTGCCTTTTATTTTTTAAAGTTTTCAGTAAGCATTCAGCAATACAGTTATTTAATTTGATGCTAAAAACTGAAGCAAAGCTAAAATGTTATCTTTTTGCTTTTGCTGTTTAGTCTTCATTAAGTTTAGTTAAGCAATTACAAATGCATTGAAAATAGTCAAGCATATTTTAACGCTGGTGACAACTCATTTGTAAATTAAATTTTTCGGCTTTATGTACTCTCTCACAACAATTGCCTGTACTCATACAGATTTGGACTTCTGAATAGAATAATTATTGACAGAAAAAACAATTTATACCACTAATTTTATTTTATTAACAAATCTGTATATACAAAAAACAGTATCAGGGTTGGCAACCTACTGAGTAACCCAATTAAACCCACCCGGGTTTTGTATTTCTTCAAAGTAAATGATTCGGTAAGATGTTAAAAGATGAATCGAAATGCCTTAAAACGAGATGAATGTGTGTTGTGTTTGCTTTTCTTACACTTTTTGTTAAAAAACGAAGAATCCGCGGTTTTTTAACCGTAAAACGAGGTAATTTGCACTTAAAGCGAATGTGTTCTATGATTTTAACAGGCCGTTATAGCGAAATAGCATGTAAGTAAAGCCCGTATAAAGAGGTGTGAGTATATTGTATTCGTCTCAACAGTCGCAGAATATAGCAGTTGCGGCATATGATCGTTTCTAATAATTCGGTGCTGTCATGAAAAAGAATAACTTAATAACGTCTGTCTTTATATTCAGTTTTTCTCATAATTTATTATTCAAACAAAAAAATTGCAGTCTGCTCCGATCACCGAGTTTTAGCAGCTCATAGTACACAATGCCGCCTTGATCCCACCAAGAGTGCAAAATTGCACTATAAGTGCTAAAACAAAGTGATTGTACAAGCAAACAAAAAATATTGTCGATTTTAACCAAATTTTGAAGCATTTAAAAAACCCAAACAAACCCGGTAGGTTGGGTTTAAAAAAAACCTGCCAAGCCTGGTTAATATAAAAAGGCGTCGCGTTACTAAATTCATGAAATTTAGAGCGAATTTCATCTGTGCTAGCTTTATGAAATTATGCTTTTGATACTTTTGAACGTTAGCTTTAAAGGCCTCCAAAGTTGTCGTTAGATCTGCCGATCAAATCTCCAAAACAGCAAATTATTGTCGTAACTGTGCGAACACATGGCAGACCTTGCTTAAACCAACAATGCTCGTATAATCGATTTTGGTTATTATAGTAGTTCCAAGAAATGTGCTTTTAAATATAAAAAAAACATAAAATGTTCGTTAAATAATACTATATTTTCTAATCTCCCTCAGCATTTTCGAAATCTAATGTATCGAAAACGATTAAAATAACTTCATGCAAATGTGACTGAACACTTTATCTAACGTGTTCTTTCTAATTTAACAAATATTTACGGCAAAAATAACAACAACGACAACAACAATAATATAATTTAACTCATTTATGTAAATTGTCAATATTTGTTCCTTATTATCCGATATGACGTGACACACAGCGTACTAATAATAATAAAGAAAAAAAATAAAATGCAAAATAATACACTTGTGTAATAAAACATTTTCATAATGATTTATAAACTTTGCGTTCATTTAATATTCCATTTTATTGTTTTATATTCTCATAGAACAACAACAGAAACACCACAAAAAACGTTGTTAAATAACATTAATAAAACAAGATAAATAATTTAAATACGACGCACCGCTATCGTATACCCACAATAACATCTGAATGGAACAGAATTTAACGCAGTTGTTATTTGTCTTCTGTATTCGGATAACAATTAAAAAGAGCGCCAAACAATTTTCTTGCAGCAAATAAAAAAATAAATAAATAATAATAATAATACAATAAAATTAATAAATTAAATATAAAAAATAACTCAACAAAAAATATGTTAATGAACTTTAAATCACACAGAATTTAATAATAACAAAGCACCACAACAACAAAATCACATAAAATACAAATGCAAGTAGAATATTGAAAAAAATCAACTCATTTTGATATTCAATTAAAATTCACAACAACCCCACTAATAATAGCAAAAATTGCAAACTAAAGAAGAAAAAATAATAATAAAAAACGAATTAGTGATTACAGAGAACAAAAATAAATTATTAGATTTGATTGAATGAAAAACATTTTTATACATTCATATTTCTTTTTGTTAGTTATTGTTGCACTATTATCATTGTGTAAACAAATACAGTCTAACAAGAATTCAAATACAACAACAATAAGGTAATCTTAACTTAAAAAAATAAAAAAAAATTATATCAATTGTAACACAGCCAACAAGTGGATTCAATTTATTTTATTTACAGCTGCTAACAAACACAAGCAAGAGAGTTATTGTCCGTTAAGCCCGACTGTAATATACAACAATTTACGTTTTGAAATAGTAATCTATTAAAAGCATCTACGGATTTGTTTATTAAACACCAGCGAAATTGCCATAGAGATAAGCTTCTCCATCCTCTCATAGCTTTTTATGTATTATATTATTATATTCTCATGGAATATTATTAAAATATAAAAACAATTCAAGTTTTAAAATGGAATATTATTGTGTTTTAAATTTTCAGAAATTACAAATGTTTTACTACTTCATTTTTTATCGACTAGATTCTTCCAATCATACGAGTAGCTGAGACAATTATCAATTTCATTACAGAATGTACACAAAATTTGTATAAAAATAATGTTTTTTTTTTAAATTTTTCTTTGCATGTTAAAAAAATAATAATAATGGTCAATACAGTAATCCTACGATTTTCGTCGTCTCGATTTACGGCGTTAAAATTTTTGTTCCTTCTAACCTCGGTTTTGCGTCGTCACTCTGTTAGTTCAAATAACCTGAGCGATAATATTAAAGTCGTGTTTTTACCTTCAAATACAACAACTCTTATTCAACCAATGGATCAGTGCATTATTGGTGCATCAAAAAATTCTATTTATGGCGGAGTTTGAATAACCTAATTAATGCAGTCAGGTAAAAATTATAAAAATAGCAATTGTGGAAAAAGTGTGATGTAATGCAAGCAATGAAAGTGTGGAAAATCTTAAAGATATTTATATCTTAAAAATTATAAAGTTGACCAACATGGTAGGCTTATCTGACATACAAAAATCATACAAAAATCTATATTTACTTTGTATGGGAAATGCCACACCAGGGTTGGCAACCTTTTTTTGAGCTCAAAAGAGATAATGAATAAACAAATTTATCAAAATAAAAATTTATCAAATCGCTGCTTACATCTTTTCCCCACCTCTGAGCCAATATCCGAACCCCGTCTCAGAAATACTTCTCGAACTTTGAGGCGATCCACTTTGAAGCTGATTTTATATTTCTTCAAAAGAAGTGATTTGGAGACATGCCAAAAGATATTATATCCGTCGAAACAGCCAATAGTCAGAAGGAGCAATAACAATTGTGTGGCAACTTTTGCGATGTGAGACCGAAGGTTGTTATGCAAAATGAAATTTTATCTGTCTGTCCGTCTTTATATTCCGCCCGTTTTTCTCATAATGCATGGTTCAGACGAAGTAACTGCTCCGATCACCGAGTTTTAGCAGTTCATAGCACACAATGTCGTGTTGATCCCACCAAAGATGCAAAATTGCATTGTAGACACTAAAACAACGTAATTGTACTAAAAAACAAAATATATTGTCGAAATAAACGAAATTTGAATAAAACAAATAAACAAAAACACGGTGGGTTGGTTAATTTTTTTTAAACCATGTTTTTGTCAAACCTGAGCCACACCCACTTATTCAATTTAACCTATATTTCGACTGATGATGTGTATTGACTACGAAGTTATTTAGGCCAAATTCAGAACCTTCTACTATTAGCGTTCTAAGGATATACAGAAATTAACATTTACTTGGTATGGGAAGTGCCACACCCACTTATTAAATTTCGCCCATATTTCGACTGATGCTGTGGATTGACCAAATTCAGAACCTTCCACTATTAGCGTTCTAAAGATATGCAAAAATCAATATTTACTTTGTATGGGAGAGGTGCCTCTCCCATTTATCCAATTCCGCCCACTTTTTGGCTGATGATTTGCATTGACCACAAAGTTAGTTGGGTCAAACTTAGAAACTCTTACTATTACTGTTATTAAAAATATAGACATGTATATAACAATTTTATATGAGCGTGGCACCACCCAGTATAACATATACCATCAGAGAAAGTACACCTTTCCAACGCATGTATTTGTTTGCAAATGTTGTGTGTTTCTCGAGTTATTAAATGACGAACATAGGACAAAGCTTATTTATATATATATATATATATATATTTATATATATATATATTTATATATATATATATATATATATATATATATATATATATATATATATATATTTCTCGCTTTCCACAGGCATTTCTAATAATAATAATAATAATAATAATAATAATAAGCGTTTCTGTGATAAGAATAATTTTTTCTCTTCGGACAAAAATTTGTAATGTGCATTTGTATATATATATATATATATATATATATATATATATATATATATATATATATATATATATATATATATATACAAATGCACATTACAAATTTTTGTCCGAAGAGAAAAAATTATTCTTATCACAGAAACGCTTATTATTATTATTATTATTATTATTATTATTAGAAATGCCTGTGGAAAGCGAGAAATTAACTTTTTTTGTCATTTCTTAATGTAATTAATTTTTAATTATTTACTTATATTTTTAATTTTTTATTAACCATTAGAGCGCGTAAATCCGATAAATCGACTCTCTATTAATGCGTATAAAGTGCGGAGCGTCGGAGTACCGACTATTGCGCATACTTAATTATTCTGTGGACATTTAATTAAGGTACTTTTTTAACAATCCTTTAGAAATTTATGCAAAATATGTGAAAATAAGCTTAGCACTAAACGGGTTAATAAATGCGAATACTATTTTACATGATTTAGAATATAAATGTATAACTTTGCTTAGCTCCTTGTGTGTTAAAAACATACTATTTTGTAGTATGAACAATTATGGATAAGAATTACCTCGTTACGATTTACGTCACCATTTTTTAGAAACAACCGCGACGAAAATCGAGGGATTACTGTATTAAAACTTGGCGTTAGGTAAAGGTTATTATATTATAAGCTAAAAGTGAACGTTATGGTAAAAGGAAGATCATTCTACCTTTAACTTTTAAAGGTAGATTTATGTTTGAAGTATTATTCTATACCTATTTATTGCTTTATGGCTTGAACAAGAGTGAAACAAAAAGTTCACATAGTTCCTGCTAATATTTATTTAACCCAATTCGTGAATTAATGCATTCACGTTTAAATTCTTATCGAAGTATGTTGTGACTTTATTATTTTACAAACTATTGGGTCGGGAAAATTCATAGCGTTGCTGTTTGTGACATTCTGCCACCTCTTAATCAATTTGTCGATGTTGTTTCGCCAAAAATCGCTCGAATTGGTATCGAACAAAATTGTTGAGTTAGTTTTTATGGTCCCCTTTATTGTCAAATTATAGTCAAGCCTCATTAATGGTGCTCTCTTCATGTTCAATGAAATCATGACTGAAAGGAGAGCTTTGATTGTCTTTAACAATTTGGTGCGGTAAACAGGTCGTTTTTCAATGGGTCCAGGGTCATACCAGAGTCACAGATAATGAAACTGCTGACGGACTAGCGATAAGAGAGTTCGCAGCGGACTTTATAGACTGAGAGCCCTTTTTTGGAATTAATTGGGACAAGTTCAGTTCAAGAACATATGAGAGCATGCCAAAGGAATAGTGCCTTTCTCCTATAGAGAAAGCAGCACCTATTTTTTACATTCGTTTATTTTTATTATTCGATTATTTAATTTGAGGTGTTGCCAATACCTTATATAATTTGTCAAAAGTAATCGGTATTTGCTCTGGTATGCCGAACTTTTAAAAACGTAAACTTTTTTTACAGTTAGAATGTAATAACGAAAATAAAGTTGAATTTTAAGTTTACTTTAGTTAATGTTTCCTTTTACTAAATCGAACTATAAAGCCAAGTTGTAAGAATGACCCTAAATGTAATAACATTTAATTGGATTATTATTATTATTTTTTTCATTTTGTATAACAATAAGTATAACAGCAAAGATTTTTTAAATATACCAGTGTTTCGCTTTCCCTGCGGACTCCACCTGATTATTTATCTGACAGCTTCACTCTTTACTAATTGTCCTTGGTCACTAAACTCCAAGAATACTTCTCAGGCATTTGTGTTACCACGTTAGCAATAAACCAAGTTTCACTTTGTTATAACAAGACCAACTTGACGCATGCACTAAAGCTTCTGATTTTCGTAAGATTAAGTTTTATGCATTTTCACACCCTGTGCGTATTTTGCTATGCTTATCAGTTCTTCCACCATCATCGGAAACTATACTACTCAAGTATTCTAACTTGTTTACTTCATCTATTTGGCCTTTTCCGATGGTCAATGAAATATTGTTCTCTGTATTGGTAATAAACTTGGATTTAAGTATTACAAATACTGGCAATAACAATAAAAACTAAAATAGATATGCAAGCATATTTTAATAATTTATGCGAGTAGTGAAAAGAAAATTTTGCTTAGAGAGAAAGGTACATATAAAAAAACCTCTTACGAAATACGCCTAAAAAAATGCCTACTAAAATGCCCACTTAAATGAACCGAATTTTGAAAGCTTCAATTCATAAAAGATCATACGACGCGGAATGCTAAAAAACACTTGAGTGATAGATATTGCCGAAAATTCGTTTATTTGAATAAAAAGTAATTTACCTTGGAGGACCACAATCAATGGCTATTTTGTTTTCATGGTATGCTTAAATAGAAACAATATTGCAACAGGCATTAAATGTTAAAAAAAAATCACGCCATATGATCTTAAGCAAATTGAAGGCCCCGTTCTTAGCGAGCTGTATTCAGTTGAGCCTTCTTCAGTTTCGTAATCGTAGCTGTCCACTGATAGTGTGGCTAAATGCTTATTTTTAGTGATTGATGGGCTGAATTTGAAGCATTTCACCCAATATTTTTCGTTTGTCCTGTGCCGCAAAAGCTGTTTACGTACTTCCTTTGAAATTGTTATTATAGGTTTCACAATTTTTTCACATTATGGCTTCATCCGATATATTTTTTAATGATTTTGCGATAAAAATATCCTACAGCGAGGTAAACATAAGTTTTGACCATTTTCGAATACATTTATATTCTTTTTCTACCCGTTTTAATTTAGTAAACAGTCACTTACTTTAATTTTACTTATTTTTTATTAAAGTTTATCGCAACAGGCGACTGATCTTAATAAACACTGAAAGTGGTTCTATCCTGTTGAACCAAAAAATAGAGTAAAATTGTATGCTTGACTGCAAACATTACTGGAAAAGTAGGACCAATAAAATAAACTTGGGTTTAAATTATCATTTCAGGTATCCCATATTTGTCTGAAAAAAAGTTTATTTATTGTTTCTGTATTCAAAATTTATGGTCTTTTTTATTTATAAACTATGTGGTTCTATTGAGATGAACCAGAGTGTACACATTTGATTTTTTTAATTTAAAGAATTGTATTGTTTATAACCTATTTTGTCAAAACCTAAAACTTATTGATTTTATTATATTAAAAACTTTTAAAACTACATAGCGATTAAGTCCTATATCGAATGATTCTTTAGCAATTTTCTTTTTGCTAACACTGTTTTTGGCAGCTCAGCTGTTTTCGTGTAACATGTTACCGTCAAACATGTTTAGTTTATTCCATAATTTAATTCGAATTTTATTATCAAAATTCATGCTCGGTTTAGAAAATGCATCGTGCACTTCTTCCATTTTATGGTCAGTTTGAGCGACTTTTTAAGGATACGTGAACAAGCAAAGCCGCATTTAGTGTGAAAAACAGCCAGAAGCATTGCAAAAGCTGCCAATGAATACCGAAAGATGCACTACTTGGTGTGGATTATGTGCCGGTGGCATCATTGGACCTTTCGTTTTCAAAGACGCCGAAGGCAGGAACGTATTTGTGAATGGCAAGCACTACTGTGCATCGAGTACAATTTTTTTTTTGCCCAAAATGGACAAGCTGGACGGTGGCTGACATGTGGTTTCAATAAGACGGTGCCACATGCCACACAGCGCGCGAAACAATAGTCCAATTGAGAGGCGATTTCGGTGAACAGTTTATTTTACGTAAGTTGGCCTTTAGACTATTTTTTTCGTGGCCATGTTTAGGCTCATGTCTATATGGACATGCCCGCAACGGTTGACGCATTGGAAGCCAATATTGAAAAATTTATTCGTGAGATACCGGCAGATATGTTGAAGAGAGTAGGCCAATATTGAACCAATATAGATCGTTCTATCGACTCAAATAAAGATTTCATTCATTAAATCATTCATCTCTAAATTTTGTTTTTTTTTTTTAATCAAATCAAAAAGCTCTTAAAAAATCACCCGATATGTAGTCATATCTGAAAAATCCACAATATAATATGTAGTTCATTCTTCGCAATCAATCAAATCGATTTATAAGTTAGAAATTTTCCCTTTAAGGCATTCGCTGCCAAGCGTAAATTGTATAGTTTTACCTCCATTGTCAACACTGTTTTTAGAGCTATTTTTTATTATTTCGAGATGGAAACACACATTTTGTCATAAATACAATTTTGCATGCAAAAATATCATACGCGAGTATACTCGTGGTTGGTGACGGAAAAGAAACAAGAATCGATCTCCTTTTGTTAGTTGCGCACTTTTTAGCAAAAAACAAGTCATGAATCGCACAAACAGATGAAAGTATAACAATACTAAAAAAAAAATACTAGTTATACACTGAAATACTGGTTATTCATTGCTAATGATAAAAATGATTTTTGTTTAATTTCTTTAGTTAATATTTTTTAAATAAATAAGACATTTTGTAAAAACAGTTTATTTGACGATTTTTTAAGTTTTTACAAGTATTTGTTTACGTTTGCGGCAATAAGAAGCTTGCAAATTCCACAAGTTGCGCGTTATAATATGTTGATAGTCCCACGAGTATACACGTGTTGGCAATGGAGAACAGACTACCAAACACGAATATTTTTTACCCTGACGAATTCATCTTCATACAAAGAAATTGGCAAACTGTTAAATTAAAGTTGAAAGAAATAATTATTAAAAATAATTTTTTAAATGAGAAATGTTGCAGTTTTTTTTTTAACTTTTTACGCATTTGTTGTTTTCAAATATTTAATATTAATAACTGCATGTTAATTAGAACATAACTTGTATTATTTTTTTGGCAACGAACGATGATAACAATAGCCAATTACTGCTAAAGAAAAAAAAATCTTGTTCCAAACCAGATTTTTGTATAGAATTTTTATTAAGTTTAAAAATGATATTCGGCATGTTGTTTTCAATACAAAAACATCTATGACTCATTAATCAGAACTAAAAATAATTTTACAGATTATTATGCAGCGTTGTTTAAAAATCAAATGTGGAAGAAAATAAAAAAAAAAAAACAAATTTTATTTAAATTTTCACGTGCTACAAATTTATTTATATTTTATTTCTTATTCAGAAATTTTTATGTGAATTTTGTGGATATATATGTAATGAAATTAAGTTCGGCTGTCATAGTAAATAAACATATGAAGTTAATTTTAAAAAATAGCCAATTGCTACCGTTTTTCAATGTTTTCGTAATTTTGTACTACTAATTCCAATTGTGCAAATTTTAAAACATTTGACTAGAAAATACTTATTGAACTAAATAATAATTTATATAATTTTAAAACAATATTTTTATTAAATTCTTATTTAAATTATTAAGTGATCGAATAAAACCAGTTCGTAATAGTTTTATATGGAAATGTTAGTATAACAACTGGCTGTATGTAACGATAGTGAGCAATACAAATTTATATCGCTTTAAATAGTGTCATAACTAGGGCAAGAAAGCACACTCAAAAATTATTTAAAAAATCAACCAAAAAGCACAAATTTCTTAAATTACTGTGTGTGTGTAAATAAAACACCAATTTTTAATGGTAAAGTAAAACAATTTTATTCAAAGTATTAGCCATTACTGGCTACACATTTTTCCATCTTTCAGGCAATTTGTGAACCCCACGCCAATAAAACTATTCATCTTTTAAAGCACACCAATTTGTCACCCAATTTTCGACTTCTTCGTGGGAATCGTAGTGCTGCTCAGCCAATGCGCGTCCCGTTGACAGAATTGGCAAAAATCCGGGTTAAAAAAAAAACCCCCAGCCCACCGGGGTTTTTTTGTTTTTGTCCTAATTCCGTTCAATTAGACAATATATTTATTTGTTAGTGAATGTCGGATCAAGGCGGCGTTGTGTACTATGGGCTGCTAAAGCAGACTGCAATCACTTTGTTTGAACCGTGCATTATGAGAAGAACGACCGGAATACAAAGACAGATGTGGTTAAGTTATTTTATTGCATAAGAGTGCTCGAAATCGCGTTGCAAAAGTTGCCAAATTGTCAGAAATAATCAAATGTCGTACTAGCCATGTTCTCCGAACATTTGTCTCTCTGACCATTAGTAGTTTCGACGGATATAATGTTTTTAGCATGTCATCGAATTATTTATTTTCAAGAAATATAAAATCGGTTTCAAGGTTGGATCACCTCAAAAGACGAGAAATTTTGGTGAAACGGAGTTCGGAAATTGATGTTATACATTTTTAGTTTAATAAATCTGTTAATTAATTATCTTTTTTAAGTTAAAAAAGACAGAATTAATTTGTACTCCCGATACGTAAATTATTTTTTTAAATGTAATACCCAATAAAACCCAGCTGGGTTTGATTGGGCTACCCAGTGGCCCATCGATGAAAACACATAGTAGTCGGAAAGAGCCGAGTCTTGTGAATACGGAGGCCGAGGTAGCAGCTCCCAACCTAATGCTTTGGTAGCTCTGTGTGCAGGTGCATTGTCATGTTGAAAAAATACCTTACCGTGTCCTGAGCCTTACTCTGGTCGTTTTTCGATTAATGCATGGTTCAAATCGATTATTTGTTGTAGGTAGCGATCCGTATTAATGGTTTCACCAGGTTTTAAGAGCTCGTGGTACACCACAACTTTCTGGTCCCACCACAGAGACATTATACATTTGCCGAATCGATCTGATTTTGCAGCCGAAGTTGATGGTTGTCTCGGATTAGCACATGATCTTTCCCGTTTAGAGCATAATCACCAAGTGCCTCGACGAGCATTCAATGTGCCTCTGCAGCACTTTTCTTCAAATGAAAACAAAATATTACTGCTTTCAACAAATCAATATTTTCTGGCACAAAATTCGCAATCTCTAACACTATGAGAAAATATGATGTTGTTTATCACTGATTTGATGCATACTAAATATTTTAGACAGATGTCATTTCCAACAAAACATAATAATAGTAATAATAATAACGATTATTCGACTTTTTTCAAAAACCGGTTTTCGAATAATTCGAAAAATTACAACTTTAAAAAAAAGTGGTTTTCTGTTTCTAGCAAATGAGTATGCTAGAACAACGTTCAGCGTTTTTATGGTCTTAAAGAACAATTCTTCCTTGACATCACAATGTCCTAATATTAATACCACTAGCACAGTTTCATTAGGTACCCCTTGGACTACTCTCCCACTATAGAGTGATATTCCGGACATCTCTAGTTTTCCCACAATAACCACTCATCCTCTCCAGTCAAAATGCAATTTTTCAAATTTAAATTTCTCCGGTTCCATAATTATTTCAGGAATTCCACTAACACAGTTTCATTAGAAGCCCGTTGGACCACTCTCCCCATATAGTGTGGTATTCCGGCCATCTCTGAGTTTCCCATGGAATGGAGATAACCAATGTACCACAGAGAATAATAATTAAAAAAAAAATAATTTTCTTAAATACATTTTCCGCTATTCCACAATTTCTAAAGCTTTGACTCCGAAGCGGATCTGCGAAAGAAGGTCTGGAGCACCATTCCAACTAGGATGTGCTATTCCTCCATATTCCAGACATATATATTTTGCCAATAACTTCTTTTATTTTAATTTATAGTTACTGTTAAAGTGTTAACGGTGCTCTGTTAACGTAAAAAATGGCTGAGCTAAAAAACCTGATTTGCGTCTTTGCTAGTTAAATTTAAATTTATCTTCACATACATTAAATTTTCTACGAATCAGAAAGAATTTTGCACACAAACAATATCCATCATGACTGGTTCACATATCTGCATACTTTTATTTTGAATCATTACAACACTATTGAAGTGAATTTGCTATAAATACTTTATTTTCTGTAAATTTGTTTGCTGGCTGGCTGTTGGTGATCGACTAAAATTATAATGTGATTACATACATATTTTATTATCAATGAGTTAACAAAATTCATTCAAAAATACTCGTTTATTTGTAGTTATTATAATATTAAATTGCTTCCTAAATTCCAAAATAAACAAATTAGCAAACAAACGCCAGCTACAAGCTAAAATATTAAAAAAAAGCGTTAAAACTTTAACAGATGTTGAGATTGACGTGTGTGTATATGTATGTGTATGGACGAATTTATCAAGATTTGTGAAGATGAGATAACGTCTGTTAACTTATGTATATGTAAATGTTTGTATGTGCGACGATGACACGACACACCTTTAAAAAAAATTTTTTTTTAAATAACAAAAATTCACATTAATACGTCAAATCAGTTTAAATACCAAAAGTTAAACAGACCTACAGACAAACGCGCGGTAAAAGTGTTGCACAGTCTGGCAGTCAGACTAAACAATATAAATTCGCTGCTGTGGCACAATGAGCAAGATTACTATTCAATATGAATATGGTGTTTTATATTTATTTATTGACTTATTTGTTTACTAAATATATTCCGTTCACGATAATGAATTAACGTGTTCTAAATTTTTGTAGCTTCTACTAAACAATATCTAATGGAAACGACCCTCATTAATTCATTTATTTCGGAGAAACAAAAACTTTAAAGAAATAGAAAAAGAAACCAATTATATAAAAATTTAAACTGCTGCCACACAAAAAAATTATTCACCCACCGATACATAAATGTTAAAAGTAAAGTTTAATACTAAAAACTCATGTGCAAGTTTAAATAAATTTTTTATCTTGGGGAAAAAAATGTTTCACGACTTTTTAATCGGACATTACCATTATTGTTCAAGGAAGTGATATAAAATCTCCTTTTTTATTTAGTTTTTCGTAATGAAAGCAATAAAAAAACGATAATACAGTTTTCGCACAGAATATCTGTAAATTGTGCATAAATCTTAAAACATTTGTTTGAAACAAAAAATATTTTTTACGACAATTTAAGATGAATAAATTTAAATAATTATGATAATTTATAAATATAACATATGTTTTTAACATGTAAATAATATTCATTTGCTTCAGCTAATCTTAACGGCCATATAGTAAATTTTTGCTTAAATTTAAATAATGTTGCGATGAAAAATAGCTGCTTAACCATTTATTACCCGACGGTACTTACAAAGTACTATTACTTATTTTTATGCTTTACTTATTATGCAGGTATGATTTTACGATATATGATCATTAGTTCTATAAAGTACCTTATTTCCTTCCAATAACAGTAAACATTTTTAGCTTTTTTTTACTCCTGTTGTTCATAATTCCTTGCACAATTCTAGTGTTTAGAGGTGCTGTTGGAGTGCGAGTTTACGCTTAAATTTAAATATTGTTTAAAATTTAAAAAGTGTGGATACTAATTTTTTATTTTAGTACATATGTTATACAAGCGCTACATATAAATATGACAACAAAACACATCTTGTTTCTAATAAAGTTCAATAAAATCAAGATCTGTTGGCCCTCGATAATTCTGAGTACCAGGACTATTTTACTTTTTTTAGCTTAAATTATGTCAAAAGCAAAGATTCTACAACGAAAAAATAATAGTTTTTTCGTGATAAGGGTCTTGGGCAATAAAAGGTTAATCTTATTATTCCTTATTTCGTAGACTTTAAAAATGACATACAAAACGAAATATCTCAAAATTTTCGACTATAAAAGCATTCGAAATTATTATTTGATCATGTTTTTTAATCTTTTATGATCAATTATCATAATTTCAAATCATGAATAAATAAAAATTATGATTTGTCCTTGAACTTTTATGATAATGTATCAATTAGCCAGAGGCTTCTCGCTAAGTAAAAAATATTTCGCGATTTTTTGATATAACCATGTGTTTAATAGATACTTTCCTGTTTTATTATTATATTTCGACGCTTGAGAAGCCTTAAATGGCGTTATTCTTAGATTCTTAGACAACAAAATATATTTTAATTACGCTCAGTAAGTGACAACAAAATTAATTTTATCCACCTTTACGTTTTTCCATCCTTGCTGCGGAGCTGTCTATGATGAACATAAAACATATTTTACCGCGAAATTTGTGATCTATGAGAAGGCATGCCCTCTGGGACTACAATATGATTTTTTACACACTATATATCAAATAATAGGAGCTATTATTCTTTTAAGTCAGAAACCTTAAGGTACGGTCTTATTTAGCAAATATTTTCTTCAAATACGAGAATGTTGCCAGCATTTACTAGATTTTTCTTCAAAACAAAAAGAGATTTTCTCGCCACATTACACACAATAGTTTGCCCAAATATGTTTGTTCAAATAACTACAAATAGGAAACATAATTGTCCCGCTGTCAAACATACGATATATTTGCCCCACCCCTTCCCCTTCCAAAAACAACACAAGCAAGTGGCACCATCCGGTTGGAACGGAACGACATATCGCCAAGGTCTATATCCTCAATATCTTCCATTCACGGTAACTGCCTGGCCGACCTATTTTTCAAATAAGTATGACCCGTTGACTCACCGCCAGCTCATAAACCGCACCAAATAGTCAGCGAACAGTGTGAGCATGCATAGGTGTTTCCACATTTCTTACAGTACCGGTTTGTTGACCAAAAAAATCACGAAGTGCACGAAATGCATTTTGATTTGAGCGCCCATTTTCATAAAGGCTTCAATAAACTTAACGCGCTGCTCAATTGTTTACTCTCCATGGTTGAATTTGTCAAACACTGAAACGAAGAATATCAAATTAAGTTGGGCAAAAAACTTGACGTTAGGGCGTGACTAACAATTAACATCGTTTTTTATGGTTGGACCACCCTACATTTTTTACTTTATAAACAGATAACATTGTTGAAGAGATTTATGTTTTTGTTAAAAAAAAAAACACTGAATTTTATTGCCCGATATAAAATATTCAAATTCTCTTATTGAAAGTATTAACAGAATAATAGAGAGAATAAAATTAACTTTTATTTTTTGATTTTATTTATTCAAAAACTTAATACTTTAAATCCCGAAGATTAATAGTGAAATTATTACTGACATAATATTTAAAAGTAATTCAATTGATGCTTATGCAAGATTATATAAAAATAAATTTCGATAAAATTTAAAATTCGTAATAGCCTATAAAGTACTTAATTTTTTAGTTTTTAATATTTATATTGTTAAATAAAATACAGAAAACACTTTAAACTTTTAAATTTTTTAAAAGGAAGCAAAATTCAAAGTGGGGTTAGGCGTTATGTCCCAGTTAAAATATCGCATTTTAACTGTCAATATGAAATGTGATTAAATGCCATACATATAAATATAGGTATATCGTTGACTTAATATAGAAAGGGTGTATTATATCGATTTTTCTCCAAATTGTGTCTTTAATTTTCTTATAGTGTACCTCCAAATACTCCTCGTTTAGAAAATTCAGCCATCTATCTTTGAAAACAGCGGTTTTACAGCTGATTACAAAAACTACCTAACTAATTTAATAGTCTTTTTTTTAATAACTTCCTAAAAACTTTAAAAACATAGAAAAAGAAAGGGGGAGTTCATCAAAAAAGCTTAACACCCTTGTATAGCTTAATGTGACATTATTGGCAATATTCAACTCCATAGAGCCGGAGGTATATCAAAATCAACTCTAAGACGCTTACTAACTGCACTAAATTACAAAGGATATGCAAATTATTACCAATTGTTCGATTATTGCATTTAAATAATTCAAACATTGCTTTGTACGATTATGAGTTGAGTTTAAAAATTTTAGTTATTTCGGTTTTTGTATTGAAACACCGTTATTATTGGATCAAATACTAGTTTTCCTATTATTCATTTTACTACGCGTAGTAAAATTATTAAAACAGCATTGCCAATATAAAGGAATTAGACTAATAAAAATATATCAGATGATCATAATCCTTAACCCTTGTACGTCATTTCACATGTGTATTTTTTATACATATGTAAATCTTAGTGTATATACAAAAATGTAAATAAATTACCGAAAAACTTTTCTTCTAAATGACATTTATTTGCTTTCATTGGGTTTGTTGCTTTTGTTTTGCAGGACACTGTATCTAGAAATTACTTTTAATAGCTTTGGTATTCACTCAATACTGCTTTTCTGAGGTAAATGTGTATTTTTGTGTATGAGTGTATCCCAATGATCCACATATTCAAAACCATATAAAATTAAAACGTGTTAAATTAAAAAAAAAAAAACACTAAAAACTTAAAATCTTACCTTTTTGACCTTCGCTTTACCAAAGATTTTTATATACATCGTTTACCAATACCCACCCGGGTGGTACTGCATTTCTAATATTGCTTACAAGCGATTAACAAGTGTTTGTTACATAAGTACATATATTTATATTTTTATGGGTTGTAATAGCGTGCAATTCTCTCAAGATACAATAAAACCCGGTTACAACGAACTCAGAGAGACCAGCAAAAATAGTACGCTATAAGAAAAGTTCGTAATTAACGTAGTGATATGCAAAATGAAATCAACTGTTTCTTAAAATCTTACCTTTTTGACCTTCGCTTTACCAAAGATTTTTATATACATCGTTTACCAATACCCACCCGGGTGGTACTGCATTTCTAATATTGCTTACAAGCGATTAACAAGTGTTTGTTACATAAGTACATATATTTATATTTTTATGGGTTGTAATAGCGTGCAATTCTCTCAAGATACAATAAAACCCGGTTACAACGAACTCAGAGAGACCAGCAAAAATAGTACGCTATAAGAAAAGTTCGTAATTAACGTAGTGATATGCAAAATGAAATCAACTGTTTGTATGCATAGACTTGCTCTTCATATTTTTTACTATATACACATACATGGTAATATTTATTTATATCAATTTAATTAAAAACAAAATTATGTCATTGAGCCTGAGAATGCGTTACAAGCGAGCATTAGTGTACACAAATGCTATGGAGAAAAAATGCATTAACACTATATATGGAACTACATCGTGTAATAGATTTATTTTTTCTTTATTGATAGTAATTATTATTAATACTTTTAAATTACAATTCAGTTAATAAATATAATACAAATTGTTTATGAGCTCTAGTTAATGTTTTTTATAAAATTTACAATTTTCCTTCTAAATACATTATAATTTGTTTCATTTTTAATATCAAATGGCAATATATTATACAGGTTCAGCCCTTTACAAAATAACGTTTTCTGTTTAGCATTTTTGTTCGCCTGTGTAATCCTGAAGTCCATGGCGTTTCTTAATCTGTATGGTTGAACCTGCCCAACATATCGCAGTTGTTCTACTGGATCGTCTGGTGCAATTCCTATTTTCATTTTCTGTACAAAATTTATGGTGTTTACCTGTAATCTTTCTTTCACATTTAACCATTTCAAACACACTAACATTCATCTTGGTGATGTTAATCTATTTACTTTCAGTATTGCACGCATCGCCTTATTCTGTAATTTCTGCAATCTTATTACTTGTTGATCAGAACAGCATGAATATAATATCGTTGACCCATATACAAAATGTGGCTTGATTATTGTGTTGTAAATATTTATTGATGTACTGATTGCTATTTTACTTCGTATGCGTCTGAAAGATCCTATTTTTCCCCTATTTTTTTTACAAATGTACTCTAAATGCTCCTTAAATTTTAAGTCTTTGTCTATCATGAAACCCAAGTACTCTATTGAATTAACCTTCTCTTAACATGTTATTTATCTCAAATGTTATATTATTGTTCATATTAATCTCGAGCAATTTAGTTTTACTTTCATTTAACTTGAGCTTGTTCATCTTTAACCACTTATCTATATTCTCCATATTCTTTGATAACTTATCCGTTTTATTCTCTGTAAAAATTAAAGTGTCATCCGCATATAATATTATTTCGCAATTTTTTAAACTTTCTCCATGTCATTAATGTAAATAATAAATAACAGCGCTCCTAAAATTCATCCTTGAGGTACTCCATAATTATTGTCAATTGGCCTAGATTCGGTGTTGTTTATTCTTGTAGTCTGTCTACCGTTTGTTAAATATGATTTAAACCACATCAGCTCCTCATTCTCTATCCCGTATTTTATCAGTTTTTGTAGCAAGATGTCTCTATCGATCGTTTCAAAAGCTCGCTTAAAATCAAGGAAAATCGCCAGAATCTTATTATTATTTTCCATATTCTTCCATCGGCTTACTACACAATTGGCAGCAGTTATACATGAGAACCTTCTTCTGTATTTTCCCAACTGCTGCTTAACTACTGTTTCCAGAATTTTTTCGAAAGTTTTCAAGGAATTTATCGGACGAAATTCTTCACATTTATTTGTATTTTTAATTTTCTCAATCGTATTATCTAAGTGACTTATTTATAATTTGAAGCAATAATTCACCCACTACAATCCAGTTGTCCAATATTAAGTTACTTGATATTCTTCTTTTTCTTAATATTCTTACATATATTTCTTAATTCTAAAAGAGTTATTGAACGGAATTTCAATCTATAGTTTATCACAGGTACTTGGTTCTCATATTGCACGTCTCCTATGGAGTCTCTTATTTCCCTAATACTATTTACGAATTTCAGCCATTTCAAAATTATTATTATAGTCTACATTATTAAAAATCTCAGATTTGATCACATTTTTCGGTGTTCTTAGGACTAGTTCCTTTATTTTTGGCCACATTTCTTTTGGGTTATATGTATTAGCGATCTTATTGCTTGTAAATTTATTCTTTTCATTTTCAATTGTAACACTATAAGTGTTCCTAATTAATTTATAATTGTTCCATGACGAAATTGTATTTTCAAACAAAGCTTTCTGATATTTTAAGATTTTCTTAGTTCGTTGGTAAACCATTTATTATTATTATTATTTTTGTTCACTTTCCTTTTTACTATAATTTTTTTTATTGTACGTCCAAAAATATCATCAAAATTGTAAACGCATCCATTTATATCATTTATTTCATTAAATTCCATTATTGCACTTAGTTCGTTATTAAATCTTTATTGTCTTTATTGTATTTGAATATGTTTATTTCCGTCTTTTGTATTCTCCGACCGTTTTCGATATCGATAAAAATATCTATGCACTCATGATCTGCTATTTTATTATTCATATTATTTCTTGCCGTAACCATTTCATTATTTGTGATTATATAGTCTATTAACGTTTTAGAGTTTTTCGTTATTCTAGTATATTCAGTCAATATTTGTTTTAAACCGTTATCGTTTAATATGCTTTCTAATTCGCCTTTATAAAAATCTGCATGCCAAGCAATGTTGAAATCTCCTGTAATTATAACGTCATAACTATTTTCAAAAATCTCTTCTAAAAATTTTTGAAAATCTTCACAATATTCCACTTTGGTGTAGCTTGGTGATCCATACACTATCACTATTATAAATGATATGTTTTCATATTTCGCCATATATGCGCCGATCCAATATTTAGAGTCCTTTACATTTTATTTAATTTGATTCAATTTACAATGTTATCTAAAATATAGTATTATTCCTCCTGTTCTCGTTGAATTGCACATTGTTATATATTGATCGTAAAGATCCAGATCTATTTTACCTTCACTGATTTTATCAGTTAAATGTGTTTCGGAGACCATTATAAAATCTGGTTTAACATTTTCGAAGATTACTTCTAATTGAGTGAAGTTATTTTCTTTGGTTGTTATATAGTTATTCCCATTCTTTTTTTTTAGCATAAGCTTATTTTGATACACCGGACATTCTCTGCTGAATGTTGCGTGATCTTCGTCTAGTCCAAGATTAAGTCTTTTATTTTCCTTTGTGCAATTTACACATTTTTCTACTATTTTCTTTTTACAAAATTTGTCTCCCTCTATGTTTCCCATGACATTTGTAACATATATCCTAATTTTAACATTCCGAAGTTTCGTGGTTATATCCTTGTCATTTAAAACACTGCAACACATTAGTCCCATCCTATATTGAGCTTTAATCCAGATATAACTTTTGGTTATGATTCATTATCTATTTTCAATTTTGCGTTAAATACTGTTCTATTAAATCTTTTTGATTCATAAATTTTAATAAGTTCTATGTTGCTGTCTTTCATTTTGCTTTTTTAGTTTGTCTATTAACTCTTTCTTCTGCATTTCAAAATTCGTGTCTGTTATTATAAACTGCATATCAACTTCTTTTGGCTTTAATTCTATAATTTTTACTAATTTGAGTTTCAATAGCTTCTTTAATTTTTTCCTCTCCTCAACATTTTCACTTTGAATTACTAATGTACCGTTTTTCCTTTTTTCGAATTTTGCTATTTTCAAATTTATTGGATTTACGTTTTCATTTAATTCCGCCTTTGTTTTTCCCACACTTTGTTTTTTCTTTGGCTTTATAATTAAGGGGACATTTTTTGAGACATCTGGCATTACATTAGTAGCAGCTATATGTGCGTATGACATTTTCTGTTTGACATTAGTATCCTTTACAATTTTCTTCATCTCATCACACATTTTCGTATTGCTTTCTTTAATTGTTTCATACACATCTTTATTCTTTCTTTCTATGTTGTTTACATTTCCATAAATATTTTTAAATTTTTGCATATTTTCTTCCCATAATTCTTTAATGTTGTCTATTTTAATAAACCTTTCTTCGTATCTCTCTTCAATTGATTCCAAAAGTGATTTGATTTCATCTTCATTCTTAATTTAAAGAGCATACATTTAAATACATATTTATAATCCTTTAATGCTTGAATAACACTTAAAACAAGATCAACATTCTGAATGTATTGAAGACAGTCACCACACATAAATCTTATGAAGTTGTCTTCATCCAGGATTTTTGCCGAATATTGATCTATTACGGCACAATTTTTTGTAAAGTGATATACCTTATTACATACTCCATTGCATCTTATACCACTTTCACCACTTATCGCTGTCTTGCATTTAGAGCATTCAGCCATCCTTTTTTATTTTTGACAAATAAAAACCTCGTATTAGAAAATATTTTTCTCTGTCTTCACAAACTATTCACAATTGCCTTATTTTGTATTTAAAATAGTCACTGTATATTTTTTTAAACACTTTATTTTTAAAGTTTTTCTATTTTTATAGAGCCTTGTTAAATTTCCTTGTTTATTTCACCAGGGTTGCCACTATTTTACGGTTCCTTCGCTTTGACCGGCATGCGACAAGAATGGCCCGACAACAAGAAGATAAACCTGCGCTAATAAGAGATATTTTCGAGATGATAAATGTTAATTTAAGATATAATTATCGACAACATTAATCTACAATCGTGGATGAGCACCTCTTTAAACTTCGGCCTAGAACACGTTTCACGCAGTAAACATCTTTCAAGTCATCTAAATAATATATAAAAACATTTTATCGACTTCTAAGGCAAATAAATACTGGAAAAGACTTGGTAAGCATGTACAAAATTACCAGAAGAAATGTCACCATGAAAAATTTTTTAACACACTCTCACTAGCGATAGAGCTGGCCACTTAAAATCGTAGACACTGCAAAACAAAATAAAAGATATGTTCCCGAAGAGTTTAAGCCGTTAAGTTACATCAGTTTGTTTAGTTTCTCTGGGGAGCAACGTTGGTCTCCTATGTTGCTGACAAAAACAAATCACTCGTTCTATTGTCCACGATGCAAAAATATAAATCTACATCTGGTCCACAAAATAAGCCAGAAATAATTTAGATATAACGAGAATAAAATTTCTGTGGTCATTGGTTGGCGTTGGTTTTTAATCTTTTGTATTCAACAGCTCTCGTTTAATATAAAATAATAATATTATATGAATTCATTCATAATATAGAAAATATTGGTGAAAATTTGTAAAGCAATCGCATCGAAAGCAATTTCAATACCAAAAATACTCATAAGTACCAAAAATCATTGGCAGATTTTTAATTAGGTCAACCATAGCATGCATCTTAGGTAAATGTTTAAAAAGTAAAAAGTAATATACAATAGCTATATTTTTCAGGTGATGCAGTTACCTCAGCGAAAACTATTACAAGCGTCTGTCAAACTAAAAGTTACAAGAACCACCAAGCCCCAACATCACAATTGATAAAGTTAGTAAAAAAGAATATATATTACATAGCGTTTTTACTGAATTATAAACTGTAATTAAAATAAATAAAAATTAAAAAATATTTCACCAGGGTGGGAAGGAACCTTGAAGAAAAATTAAAAAAGTTAAAATATTTTATATATTTTTTAGATAATTCTAAAGAATTTAAGAATTTGTTCAGTGAGCATAAATTTCATTTAGATCCAATCAAAATTGAAAAAGTTATTAAAGAAATAGTTAATAGTTATAGTGTTTAAAAAAGTTATACAAGGATTTTGATTAAATTGACCTCTGATTGAACCCACCAATGCAGGGCAATCTTAATTAATTTTGTGTGAACCCGATGACTTAAAAAAAGATCATATTATCTCAACAAATGTGTTTTACATACAGCATAATCAAATATAATAAATGACAAAAACTGTTTAACTCATCTTTAATTTTTTTGATCATTTTTACACACATGATAACGTGTTTGCTACTGTCAATAATACCGACTTGTAATTTGAAATTGCGATTTTTTTAAGTTTTTATATATGTATGTATGTATGTATGTATGTATGTACGTGCACATGTTTTTTTAAGTTCATATTTTTATTATTCGTAAAGTTTACTTGATTGTAAAAATATACAATAAATACTTCTGGCAACCTCAGAGTTTGGATGGAAATATTAAATACAGCAAACAACAGTAACATCAAAACAGTACACCACTCAGACATTTGTTAAATATAATGCGGAAGGCGGTTAAGTACCAGAGAACTGTACTAGCCAACAAAACAAAAACAATGATTTTACATACACAAATAAATTATTTTCCACTCGCTCTCTTTCTTGCTCTTTTAGAGGAATGCAGAGAAGCGTTGAGTTAAATAAATAAATTTTAAAAAAAGTGCTCATTCGTATACTTATCGACATACAGACATACTATATAGAAATGAGCTTGAGAGAATTGCTAGGGCTTCATCGACTAAATCCATATATTTTTTAAATGCAAGTCTTTTGCACAACTTGAATACGAGAAAACAAAAACAAAACAAAAGTATATACAGTCAGAGTCAAAAAATAGTATACAGCCTCACGAAGTGCCCTTTTAAATAGGGTCTTTAACTCCGTGAATTTCCAACCGATTTTTAAAAATGAAGTATCATTTTATTCATAGATTAACATGCTATTTTAGAAACTACAAAAATAGTACGGTTCCTTTATAAAATGGCATGTTGAAACGTCTCTAAACTTGGAAAATTTGAAATGAATTGTATAAAAACATGTTTGTATAGTAAATATAAACAGATTCCTTAAGTTTACTTAAGTACAGTATACACCATTTAAGAGGTATATTTCTCTTCTCTCCAAATCCGCCAAGAATCAGTTAACATTTAGCTAAGTTATTACCTTCTAAGTGCTTCTACAAGTAACTCCATATATTGAAGGTGTTCTGTAAACTTCAATACAGATTCATTTTGTACCACATAGCACCTACCAGAAAAATGGTATCAGTTCCAGGTATTTCTACTTCATTCTTTCTTGTTTTTGTTTTTTATTTTTTGACGCGTAAAAAATATAGTTTTTTCGGTTTTGTTGTATAACTTCAGTTCTTGTAGGAATTTTGTTATTGTTTTTCATGGATTTTGTAAAGCATTGAATACTGTCTTAAATAAACATAAAATATATAAATTTAAATGGCTGAAATCAAAATTAAATTCGATACAATGCACTGTATACTTTTTTGACTCTGACTGTGCACTCTGTGAAAGTAATAAGCACGCACACACAAACATATGGCAATGTGAATGAAATCTTTCAAGTGGTGTAGAGTATTGGCCGCAGCCACAAAATCTCTCTACTTGCAACATTACAGTGTATGAGCGTGTATGGTAACAGCAACACAACAAAAGCTATTGCATTCATAACCACATACAGATATAAAAAGAAATAACAACAACAGAAACTATTGGGCACAATATAAAAACAGCAAGAGAAGTAGTAACACAGACTTTTCTTTTTCTAATTGTAAAGGGAGTGGGGCACACAGTTTGGCTGGTTTGTTGTTTGATTGAAATTGCATGAATGCATGTTTTCAGGCATGCATGCATGAAACCAGAAAACAAAACAAAAATCGTAAAGAAAATCAAATAACAGCAGCAACATAATACAATAACAAGTGGCGTACAGGGTCAACACACATTTACACAGTTATATACACACATACATATACATATGTATACCATAAAAGAAGTTGTATTTATTTTTTTTGTTTTCTTTTTACATTATCATTTTCGTAATAGATGTTGTATTTGTTCTTGTCAAAGCTAAGTAAAGTTAGACGAGGTGTTTACCACTAAAGATTTGCAACAACACTGTTAAACATAGATGGACACATACATGCAAACATACTAAATCCAGAGTATTGAGCAGAGCGAGGGGTAAAGATTATTGCATTGATAGCGTTGCTGTTTATGTTTTGTTGTTAAAAAGTGTTGTTGCCAATGTTGGATGGTGTATTGCACTTTATTATATTATAAGCTGGCTATATATTGTTGCAACACAAAGTCGTTGGCCTACAAATCTCAACATGTATATCGTGTGTGTGTTTGTGTTTATAATTGTGTATGTATTTCAGCTTTCCAGTTAAGAATTTTTTTCTCTGTACGTATGTATGTATGTATGTATGATGTTGTTTTCCACTTTAGCAAAGAGAATAAAGTAGGCATGATACGTCAACAAAAGCCAACAAAAGTAATAGACGACAGCAGCAACAATAATGGCAACAAAAGCAATGACATCGACAACAAAATACAGTGGGTAAATATCCAACTTATCTAAGCAAGTGTTACGATTTTATTAAAACGTAAAATTACTATAGTTCAGTGACATCGAACTAAAATTTAGAATTTGGAACTTTGGTTACGATTTAGGTAACGACATTTCACAAATCTTTAAAGTAGGGCATCTCTATTTTATATGTATATGTACATAAATATATTAAAAAACATTAATAATAAAAAAACAACTGTTTTTGCTTGCAAATTACACTACTGTGCAATGGCGTACGGCAATGAAAACTGTGTTGCGAAATTCGCCTGCTGCTATGTCTGTAAATATACACTTAGTAGCATATTTGTTTGCATGTGTGTGTGGCAAAGAATAGCAAAAAAGGAATAGAAAACAAATCAGTAAATCCACTTCACACCGTCTAAGCCAGCTAACTACGACATACAGACTCTTTAAGCTACCACTAATGCAGACAGTACAGTAAACGAACGAAAAATGTTAGCCAAACCATTATAGGACCCGGGCCTGTCCTCCCCCCTCCCCATTATGCTACTCTTTTATTAGCACTCTGAATATTAAGTTTGTATGACATATGCCACAAGAGAGAAAAATAAAAGTAGTAACAGAGTTTTAGAAGATGCAACCAGCAAAAACCGGCAATCTTACCAAACTTGTTTTATTTGGTTGGCTGTGTTTAGGTTACTTGGTAGCAGCAACATCACTTCAATCAAAACTACTACATATAAGGAAATTCTGCAACATACACATAGCAACGTAAAATAGAAAATCCATTAATAAATAGCAACAACAACTATAGAACCGATTCTCTACTAAAGCCTACAATGATTAGTTTCTGAACTTCTATTCACTCGTTTACTTACTTCTGTATGTGTATGAGAACCTCACAAATACACATATACAGCAATAGCGTTAACAGTTATTTGTGGCTTTTAAAATAACGGCACTAGTGATGAACAAAAAATTTCCACGTAAACATATTAAAGCCATAATAAAATTTCATATTTTCATTTTATTTAAATTTTCTTATAAATCTTGAGTACTAAATACTTAAAGTATTAAAACCTCATAAATCAATAAGTAAACTTTTAACGTTGTTTTGATACATGCACTTAAATTATTATATTGTTATAATTTTTATTACCATTTTAACTAATTTCGGTGATTTCACTCTTGTAAGAAGAAAAATTATATTGTCCCTTAATCGATTAATTATAGATTTTCACTGCTTGGATTTCACAACTTAGTCTGCAATGAATTCATAGACCAAATAAACAACTAAAATAAAAAAAGAATATTGTAATACCTTTAAAGAACAGTCGTTCAATGCTCACCTTATAAAACTTCATTTATTACATTATAAAGTTTTTAGTTATTTTAAAATAAAAAAAAAAAACTTGAAAGAATGTAAACAAAAAAATCATTTTGAATTTTTTAGAATAAAATATATATACAGTATGTCAAGAATGAAATTACACATTAAAAATAGTGATTAACACATTAGCTGCCATGTGTACTAACAGTGGTCACATTTCTAAAATAATTTTGTTTATTGATCATATATTTTTCGGTTTGTTGATGATGCTGCAGTGGTACCTTTGCACAAATGCATTCTTTTTAATGTATAAAATTTCTCGTCTTCGTTCAAACAAGTCGATATTTTCACATTGATTTTTGTGTTTTTTCTTATATGTATATATTCATATAGTGGCAGTCAACGTATTAAGTACTTATAACTTCACTACCAATACAAAAAGACTCTTTTTGTTTTTTAACATGGATTTTTTTTTTTTTTTTGATTTATTACAATAATACACATATCTTCCAAAATTTATATATATTCTAATCTACGCAAAAAAAGACAAATTCAAAACATATAAGAAAAATTTCAAAAACAATTTTTCTTCAAATTTGATGTTGTCAATTAACTCTTTACACAAAAATTAGGACATGCATCATGGTTGGCAAAAACCCGAGTTTTTTTTTAAGTCCAGCCCACCGGGTTTTATGATTTTTTTTTATTGTGCTTTATAACTGCTTCCACATTTCGTTTAATTCGACAATATTTTTTGTTTGTTAGTATAATTACGTTCTTTTAATATTTAGGTTTAAACGTGCATTATGAGAAAAACGGCCAGACCAAAAGTTTCCTTTTGCATGACAACGCTCGGTCTCTCGTAGCAAAGTTGCAAACAATTTTTTAGAAACGATGAAATTTTCAAAACATAGCTTCTTCTGACTATTGGCTATCGATGGATGCAATTTCTATTAGTATGTCACCGAATCACTTCTTTTGAAGAAATATAAAATCGGCTTCAGAGCATATCACCTCGAAAAAACGAGAAGTTTCTCTAAAACGGGATTCAGACATTAGCTCACAGATGTGGGAAAGATGTAAGCCAGCGATTTGATAATTTGTTATTTTGATAAAATTGTTACTTAACATTTTTGAGCTAATTTGTAATCCCAATACTTAAATCCTTAATTTTTTGTTGTAAATAAACAACCCTGATACGTATGTATTTACATTATATTTAGTGGCTAATAAAAAACATTTTTTTAGAACTTTACTACAAGTCTATTTAATCAGACAAGAAGACTTAACGATAAAAATCACCGTAAAGTAGAAACAATTTTTTTGAAGCAGCTGATGTAGTTTTGAAGCTGCAGACAGCTTTCGAACCTGCAGATATCAATGGATTAGAAAAACAACATTTTCAGACTCCTGCACGCATGATTATACATTGGTAAAATTTCTTATAACTTTCTAAAAATTCTAATAGAAATGTCCAGCGGGTTACATGCTAGGACCGAGGAATTTATTAAACTTTCAAAATTTAATTATATTTAAAAATTATTTCATATAAGCGTCGTCTTTTTCACATTTTATCTAAAAAAAAAAATGATGATATATGGTCATTTGAAAAATAATAGGGACACTGTGGTTTTCTTTAAAAGCTTAAGAGAAAAATGTGCTACAACTGGGAAACGGTACAAAATTTGTTTATCGAATAAGAACCGTTATTACGTTGTCGAAATTCAAGCAGATAATTTATAAGATCTTTTTGATAAGTGTTTAAATATAAAAACAGAGCTGAAATATTAACTCTTTTTATATAAATGTCCTTATTAAATTTCCCATGACTATATATATATATATATATATATATATATATATATATATATATATATATATATATATATATATTTCAGAAAATTAAATTTTAATGTTAATTTTTTTCTTTTGAAATAAATTTTAAGCCCATGTTCGATAAAATGTTTTTATATCTGAAATATTCTTCATATTATGTGTTTTTTGCTTCCCCTGTAAAATTATAAGAAGTGATGTTACGTACTTTTGGATTTCGACGATTCATATTATGAAAAATAAGATACAAAAGGGTTGAAAATATTTAGAGTGTTTGTAGTCCATTTTTAGATAAATATGTAAGGCTAGTTATTTAAATAATTTATTGAGCTAAATCCAAAACTGTATCCTAAAACAAACTATTTCGTTTTAATATTCGGAGATAATTTGGAATTCGGTAATTAAATTTTATATAAATTTTTTTGTTCATTTATAAATGCAATAAAATTGTCAAAATTGGAATTGTTGCGACTACAGAACGAAAGAATGGTGAACACTGGTAAATTAGATTTACAATTCTACAATGATCTATAAAGGAAATACTGAGCTTATACTGAGCTCAGCAAATGAGAAACAATTTTTAGCAACTAGTGCAATGTGATCTATGATAAAAGTATAAATCAAGAGAACTTTATTACAACCTTTAAAATGTTTTAAAAAATAGCTAAGGCTACAACCATACTTAAATTAACAAAAGGATTTGTGTCTGTAGAAAAAAACAAACGGCTATCGTACTACCGATCGTACGGCAGGTTACTTAAATCTTATTATATAGAGATAATAATTTACCCAATTTTTCATAACCTTCAAGTATGCAGAACGAGAGAATATGTAAGATTTTTAGCTTTATTTTTTTTGTATATTAGCCGGTATAACAAACTTTTTTTATGTTGAGGCAAAAAAGGAATATTTTGATACATAGGATTTTGAAAAAAAAAACCGTGTTATCCTTATCTTTTTTCCTATTAATATCGCTCCACTTTTATATTTTTAAATGACATAATTTTATGATGAAATTGAAAATGATTATCTCATTTGCAGCTGTCAATAATAACGACGATTACATTTGCTTATTTTTTCAGAGAGATGTCCAGCGCCAGTCTTTGTAGTTAATGTCGTCATTTTTTATTTACGGGGTTTTTCTTCAAATAAAAAAATAAAATCAGAAACAGATCACGGAATTTTCTAAGAGAGCTGTATTCATTTGGAACGCAATTTTGAAAAAAACTAAATGTGTCCTTTCTATTATAAGCCAACGATATATTGTAATAAGTGTGTACATTACAGGGTTGGTAACCCACTGGGCAACCAAATTAAATTCATTCGGGTTTTATTGGGTATTATATTTGAAAAAAGCTGCGTGGGTTTTCTATTTAAAGTATTTCGTAGTTTATTTACAACAAAATAAGTTTTTTTTATCTCAAAAAAAGGTAATGCAAATTTATCGAAATAAAAATTTATGAAATACCTGTTTACATCTTTTCCCCACCTTTGAGGCAATTTCCGAATCCTCTTTCAGAAACACTTCTCGACTTTTGAGATGATCCTATTTTGAAACCGATTTTATACTTCTTGAAAAGAAAGAATTCGGTGAGATGCTAAATGATATTATATCCGTCGAAACAGCCAATAGTCAGAGGGAACAGAATTTTCGAAAAAATTTTTTGATCGTTTCTGAATCGTTTGGCAACTTTTGCGACGTGAGGAGGACGTTGTCATACAAAAGAATAATTTAATAAAGTCCCTCTTAGTAATCAGGCCGTTATCTCATAATGCACGGTCCAAACGAAGTAATTGCAGCCAACGCCCCCATAATTCGATCAAGAGTGCAAAATTGTATTATAAATACTAAAACAATGTAAATTGACTAACAATTAAAAAAAAATATTGTCTAATTGAACGAAATTTGGATGCAGTTATAAAACCCATCAAAAAACCCAATAAAAACCGCTGGGTTGGTCTATAAAAAAAACTGGGTTTTAAAGGTTCGATAAGCGTAACTCCCCCTAAAAATGTTTGTTATAGTTTAAAAATATGGTGTGAATGAAAAATATTACCACGAATGGGCAAGGTTAAAACGTGGCGCATCGCACTCGAAATTTGCCTTGAAAACCCTAAAAATAAAATTTCGATATTTAAATAAATTTAATTTTTTCACATTCATATGTTTAAATGTATATACATAGACAACTAAAAATTAATAATAAAAAAGACATAGAAATTTTATTAGTTTGTATATTATTTTATTTCAAAAAAGGGATCAATTTGATAGGCGATGCACCACGCCTTCCATTTTTTCGACGACCATAACTTTTTGTATAACGTATTTTTACACAAGACCACACATTTGAGGTGGGAGTTACAGTCTTTAACCTGGAAAAAAAAATAAAAATTCTATACAACTGTATACCACCGTAGTGTACATATTTGAAAAATTAGAAGACAAAAAGCGCGAAAAGAAAAAATAATTTTAAAAAATGGTTACAAAGTGAGAAAACGTGAAAATATATCAAATATCATAATGCACTATTTTTTCCTCAAAATCTATACAGATGCAGTTTTGAATACCGAAACGATGTAGAGTATAAAGCACATTTCTTTTTAATACAGTTACAGTCGTTAGCACATACACTGGCAAAAAAACCCACACATCTTTAGACTGGAAAATGATATGCAACTGGAAAGCAGAGAGAGATGAGGAAGCAGTGTTTCTGCATATCGAGCCATAATCACCAAAACGATGTAGGCGACAAAAAACAAATTTTACAGGAGAAAGTTTTGTTTTTAAATATTTTTTGTTCTAGTGTAGTACATTTTTTGTTTTTGCTGTAAAATCATAAAGGTACATTTTAGAGCTATAATATTGTGTGTGCTGGTGGGAATGATCGAATACTATCGATTTATATCAAAAACGAAAATCTATAAGCATGACGCTTACGTCTTTTTGGCGGTTATGGCTCGATATGTATGTATGTATTTATTCCTAAGAAGAAATTTCACCATGGAATAGAAACAAAGAATCAGGCTGCATTCATTTAATCACGGACTAAGAAAGTTAATATGTATGCACGTTATGAACATAACATGAATGAATAGAAGATATGCATGCACTTACCTCTTTACCACACTCATTTATCAGATATAAGCATTTATCTAGTATGTGTTAAGTCGATGTTTCTGTCTACGTGTAATATAGTATATCATGCTATATTTATATATGCACATCTGAATGACTGTGTGAATTTCTTGCGGATGTATGTGAGATACACTGTCTCGCTACAGTGTAAGCGAAATAAGTATTAAATATTAAAGCAACCGTGCGCAGCAAGGCAATGAAATGTAATCACAATTTAATTCCAAAGCTTTGCCTCGTTGTTCACTGCTAAATTCAAGACGATGCAACTGACAACAACTACAACAAAGCAATTGTTGAAAAAAAAAGTGAAGAACAACAACAATATGACAAATAATGATAGAAAAGTAGCAACACAAATATCAGTATATTAGTAACTAAAGAACGAAAAAAATACAATAAAAATCGTCACGGATGCAAAATAAAATTGAAAAAAGAAAGAGAGAAAATGCAACTGCACCAACAAGATAGATATGTATGTATGTATGTATGTGTAAATTTTTACACATATTTATACTTTCATGAATGCATTCATACGTCGTACATCATACAATAATAAAAAATAAAAAAATAAAGAAAAACAAAAATGGTGGAAGAAAGCACTTCAAGTGCAATTCCACCAGCCAACAACAAAAACCAAATGCATTTCATTTGCCATTTATCGTATGTTGTTTGTGGAAAATTTTTTCTTTAAAGCACACAAAAACAAAGAAACATATATATTTTTCTTTCTTTTCTATTCATTTTTTTCGCAAAAGAAGATTTTACACTTGTAAGTAAATATAAGTATATATACATACCTATATGTATGTAAGTCAATAAAATATACATACATTCACATGTACATAAAAAATACAAAAGAAATACTTATCACATACAGGCGACCATACTCTTACACATTCAGTTTACAACTTGGTTCCATTTACAAAAGTATTGCCATATGAATACATAAGTAGTATAGTATATACAGTATATATAAATAAAATATATATATATATATATATATATATACACATACACATACATGTATATATATATATGTATGTATATATATATGTATATATATGTATATATATATATATATATATATGTATGTATGTATGTATATATATGTATATATATATGTATGTATATATATATGTATATATATGTATATATATATATATATATATATATATATGTATATATATATACACATATATTAAAGTTTAATAATTATTTTTCATTAATAACTAAAGTTTAAAAATTAAAAGAAAAATATATTTCGCATTTGAAGTTTATATTATATATTTTAAATGACATTACAATTACGAATTGGAATCTAATAGTTATGAGAAGAGTGATTTAAACTTTATATTTGTTGTAGTCTAACAGACTAAAGTATGTATATCGCGAAAATCGAACCAACGCACAATGAACGAATTGACAATAATAGAAGGACTAGTAGACGAATGAAATTTCATGCAGACACTTATCTATTTCCGCATACTTTTTAGTGCTTTTTTTATATTGACCACAAAGTTATTTGGGCCTAATTTAGGATATATATACATATATATATATATATATATATATATATATATATATATATATATATATATATATATATATATGTGTGTGTGTGTGTGCGTGTGTGTGTGTGTGTAAAAAACCCACCCGGGTTTTATTGGGTATTATATTTTAAAAAACCCGGGTGTGTTTCAAAACTTTTGCGACATGTGGTCGGGTGTTGTCATGCAAATGAATAAAATTATCATATCCGTCTTTATATTCTGGTCGTTTTTCTCAAAATGCATGTTTCACACGAAGTTATTGCATTCTGCTTCGCTTATGTATATATTTATTATATCTTTATTATATATATATATATATATATATATATATATATATATATATATATATATATATATATATAATTCATTTTCATTTATTACATTTTAGTATATTTATTATTATATCTTTATTATATTATTATTATATCGATATATATATATATATATATATATATATATATATATATATATATATATATATATATACTAAAATGTAATAAATGAAAATGAATTTATGGCTTACTTGTGGCCAAAGCGATCTGCGCCACGATTTAACTTTTCGGGATATGATCACTCCAGCTATCAATAAAACCGTAAATCCGCATTTCTCAGGCATTTATTCACAAACACTTGCAACTTTTCCGTTATGAAACTGCATGTTTTACACCGATGTTGAAAAAACAATCTTATGCTTCTTTGAAATTTTCCCCGAATTTAATATCGCATTATCTTTACTGGTTTGTGGCATTAGTTTATTCTTAAACCCACTGCAATTTCGTTTGTTTTTGCTTTGTTTTTGGATTGTATTCGGACAAGCGCGTGTGAAATCAGGCTAAGATAATATTGTGCCATTTAATTTTAATTAATGAGATGCTTTTTATAAGTTTACGAGTTTAGGTGAGTCAATTGTATAATAATACTTCATGATAGGAGGGTCTAATCGCCGCTTTCGATATCGAATAGTCTATCGTACGAAAATAATTTTCGAAACGTACCAAGTTGCTTAATTATGGCATTCGATTACTATCGAACCGTATTTTCATTGTTATTGTGAACGAATTAATCAACTTTAAAAAAATCATAACATATCTTGAGGCTAACTATGAGTAAAACGAAAGGAAAAAATTATGAAAATGGGTAGGAGTTTATACTTTTATAACTTAGTTAAAAATTTTGTACTTAATAGAATATAAATCAACAATTATTTAATTCATTTTTACTCATCTGAATTTTAAACTTATCCTAAAAAGTTAGCAATGATTAATTGTGTATTACTTAAATATAAATAAAGCATACTTTTAAAAAAAAATTTCGTGACTTGGCATTTAAAAAAATATTTTGTATTGTTTGCGACAGCTATCTAGACTCTTTAAAATCGACCAACAAACGCCGGCTCCGAACGGCAGATATAAGAGTTAGTAAAGTTTTTCATAGCGTAAATACACAAAATCAGTCGCTATTAATGTTGTGATGATATCACTGTTGAAAATTGTCATATGGCGTGGCCTGGGATTGAACAAACCACAGTGATACACACAATATTAAATACGTGGTGCATGAATTTACACACAGAGCTGTTCGAAACCTAAGCAACTTGTCGAAGCAATTAAGAATTCGTATATTACTAATAGATTTATTCAAAGTAAAAATTTTATTCTTGTTATCTTAGGCACCTAAATAATAACTATAATAACAAACCTTTAATTCCATTCTCTACCAAGTAATACAACAACAAAAAAGAAATTAGCTCCTTGAGTAGCTCTTCGAAACTTTAGCAACTTTCAGTATATGTGTAATAGACTTTGTTTTGATGGCCTCCGGACACCGTTTTTTTGAGAGTTTTTATAGAATTATTGTTAGTAATCAATACAATCACTTTAATTTTAAGCTCTACGTCAGCTAGTATTGATTGTCACTTTAATTTTAAGCTCTCCGTCACCTTCTGCTTATTTTTATAACGACATGGTCCAGAGTTCTGCGCTTCAAAAATTAAGAACAAATTTATTTAAATAAAAGAACCGGTTAACCGGTTATTTAAATAAATACTAACCGAAATCCGGTTTTTAAAAATTGATATTTTTTTAATTTTTCGAAAACCGGTTTTTGATGAAAGTCGAATAATCGATCTCCCTACTATCGAACGACGATTAGAAAGATTACACTCGATTGAAGACTCGCTATCGAAAGACACCATCTCTAATTTCTTTTTTTTGTTCGATATTTAATTATTCGACCAAAATGACTCGTTAGACTCCAGAACTTTCCGAAATTGACATTGTTGACAAAGTATTTCGTGAATAGTCAAAAAACATATTGATTACTTTCCAATATTTCCTTAAATCAAACGTTGAAAAGAACACGGCTTAGAAAAAAAAGAAAATATATAATATTGGGTGTCCGTAAAAGTTTGGCTGCAAATTTAACAAAAAATACATCCTTTTTTGTTTATATTTGTTAAACCAAAATTGTTCCGCTTTTACAGATAACCTTTGGCCATTTTTGAGGTACAGCCATTATTTTATCAGTGTATAACTCGTTAATTATTGACAAAATTGTTCCGCTTTTACAGATAACCTTTGGCCATTTTTGAGGTACAGCCATTATTTTATCAGTGTATAACTCGTTAATTATTGACAGTTTGGCCATTTTTGAGGTACAGCCATTATTTTATCAGTGTATAACTCGTTAATTATTGACAGTAGAGATTAGAATCAACCGTTGGACCAGGTTGTAGAAGCTCATAATGAATAGTTAGTTTCCATTCCCACCAGCAGCATTGTACTTCTTAGTGTTAATCCTGGCATTGTTACTGTCTGTGAAGCTTTATCTTACTTCGTCTATGATCTTATTTGCACATTATTGTCGTGATCCACTTTTCATCATCCTTAATCATTCGCCTCAGAAAGCATTCTATTTCTTTTCGCGAATCGCAAATGGAAACTGGGTCCATAAAATTTTTCACTGTTAATTCATGTGGCACTCAAATATTGAGTTTCAAATAGTCGATACTGTTTGATGATGAAGGCCTAGCTCCATCCAGGCTGCTTATGTGACGGTCTTTCTTAATTTCTTCCGTATATATATATATATTTTTTTGTCTTTTAGTGATTAATCATTCAGAGTAACTTGCATCTGTAATATCAAAATTATCAGATCGTAAACGAGCAAATCTCATTTCTCTACCGCTTTTCTAGTTACAGCATTTTTATTGAAACCTTCACAATTTTTTTTTTTTTTTGGCAACCTTGGACATGTTCTTACCTTTTCTATAATAGAAAAGTAGAAAAAATAATTTTAATTTTCTGAATTTTCACTAATTTTTAAACGTGGATAGCGAGATTTTAAAAATATGTGATGTTTAAGATGTCAGCTTTCAAACAACACTATAATCTGAAACGATATTATTACATTTAAGAGGTATCATTTGTAACTGAATTTATCCGAACACCCAAGAAATGAAAACTTATAACATGTGACGTTTGGGTTTTATGATAACATGTTGCTTCCCAACAAATAATTGAAAAAAAAAAAACTAGAATATTTATGGCTAGATTTGTTCACTGTTTCAACTCCAACCCTCTTCGTACACCGTTTAATGAACAAACCATTCACAAGGAGTTCCATTATTACATGTTATCAAACGTTTGGAATGATCTCGGAAGTCTGGTAACAACCCTAACATTCCATACGATTGTATTAATTTTATTTACATCATAGGAGGGAGTATTATTAAGGAAGGGTTAAAAGGGTTAAATTTCAAATAGACCTCCCATGATATATAATATTGATGAAAATTTTAGTGGTTGAGTTGAGGTTGTTTTAAATAACAGCTTAGCGATAAATATCACTTGTCTCTAATCAATTAAAATAATTTACTAGTTAATTTCTGTCAATTAAGTTGGCTTTTTTGTAATTTATAGGCATAAATTATTATTTTTGGGCTATAAACAGGTTTAAGGTAAGCTGATTTAGGTGAGTGGACAATGCCGGATACTAATGGTACACAGATAATAAAAGCGGAACAAAAACTTGAATTTTTAAGGTACCAATCTAATTTCATTTTTTTTTTATTTCAATAAAGTTTATTTATTATTTGTTTAAAAATGTCGACATTAACATTTTTTAATAATTTACATTTTTACACGTTTTTCGACAGGGATGACATTTTTCCCTTCATAGTAAAACATGCTGTGCTTTTAACAGCCTTCAGCAATTCAGGATTAATGTTATCCGCTCCAGGTGCTTTGCCCTTTTTTTAGTGCCTTATGTTTCTAACAATCTCTGTCTCATCTGGGCAGGCTATGTTAATATCAGATCCGATCTAATTCGGTGACAATGTAATGGCATAATGATCGTTCGTACCCCTATATTTCTGTCGCAGTTCAGCTGTAACCTGTGCGTCTAAGTCCATTTTCTCAGACCACAACCTCTTGGTCTCGTCGGAAGCTGAGTTTAACTAGCTTGTCCATAGACGAAAATCGCGACTGTAAAGCAACTCATGAAGAAATAATACTATTATTACAAAATATTAAACTTTTTCTTAAAAATACAGTTTCAAAGAAATAAATAAAATATCAGTTTGCTAAAAATTTTATGATTTTTCATGAGATGCATTGCGAAAAAGCTTGATAACTTCAACAATTTCAAACGGATTTCTAAACCTTAAGTCTCATTTTATTTATTACTTACTATAATACCTTAATTAATTCATCAATAGTATGGTTTCCATATAAAATAAAGGAGAAAATACATCTAAACTTGAAGAATATGGAAAAATGGGATGAGAAATGTGTTGCTTGAGAAATACACCCAGATTCTTCAAGGCTATTTAAACTACATATATATCAAAGGCCTGTGTCTCTTCTCTCCAAATCCGAAAAGAAACCTGAAATCGGGTAATATTCAGCTAAGTTATATGCTTATAAGTGCATGTAGGTCCTTTTTTTACCATAAACTCGAGATTTTTGAGGTGTTTTGGAAATTCCAAAAACAGATCCTTGTTCTACTCGACAGTGCCTATCAGAAAAGTAGTATTATTTTCCACATATTTCAACTTAGTGTAAGTTGCCAGGTTTCGTTCATAATCCATGTTTTAACCCCAAACCCTACGAGCCCGATTTTTTGTTTGGAGCTGTGGATAAAAATCTCTTTTATTCTCTGCCACTGTTCTCCATCATAATCCGATATCCTCATATCGGCTTTTCATGGTCAGCGAATTGAAGATAATTTTAATCTTATTTCTCCAACAATTAAATGATGGTCTAAAGACCCGTTAGCACCTCGCCTGCTGCTGACATCCAACAACGAACCACGCCATTTTCTGCTTATCGCTATGTGGTCCATTTGCATTTTTATCCGGTATTCAGGAGACACCCAGGTTACCTTATTGGGAAAATATTGTTCCCCCAATGGCGAGGTTGTATACCATGCACATTTCAACAAAGATTTTTCCGTTCGTGTTCAACCGGCCCAGTCCTTGCTGACTCATTACATTATCTCTCGTTAACAGAATAATATTACCGTCTTCTCCAATAGACTGTAAAATTCCGCTTTTTCATTTGGATCAGCGACTTTTTGCGGGCTTTACATTGGATTCAGGATATGTTATTTACACGGGTGCGAGCAAACATATAGAATTATCTGTATATATCTATCTATATTATCCCGTTTTCATCTTATTAAAACCCGTCTAGAAATATTTATATTATATTGTAAATTGTATGCTAAGTGTATTTTTGCTTATAACTTTTGATTGGATTGGCCGATCTATACCAAATTTTGAAAGCATTTGAGTTAGAGTACGAATTTAAAATAGAAATGAAACTCGTGCTAAGTTGACTTAGAGTGTAATAGGTTGTAAGCGTCGATATACAATCTAAAATTAAAGTTTAAATACACCTTCGAAATATGGGTTTAAAAGAAAAGTAAACATCTTGCAAACGTTTTAAGTGTGCTGCCCTATTAAAAAAATTATAGACTAAAAAGCGAAAGTGAAAAATATTAAATTAATTTTATTCCTAACGGTAAATCTTAGAATAACAAACGAACGGATTGGATATAAGTTTAAATCCATGCTGACTTCTACTTTAATTTTTGACAAAAAAAAAAAAAAAAAAAAAAAAAAAAAAACATTTTAATTATATTGTTGTCGTGTTCTTAAAACTTATAGTCACGAAAATGGGCAAAAGAAAAGGAATAACAATTAATGTAAAAACTTTGATGATTAATCATTTTAAAGAGGAGAAATCTTATCGAGAAATTGGAAAAATATTAGGTGTCCCATTTTCTAGTGCATCTTTAGAAAACATAAACGCAATGGTTCTTTGGAAAATATCGCTAGATTTTGTCGGCCAAAAAAGTTGTTCAGTCGAAATGTAGATATTTTTTGAACGAAGTAAGCAAAAACCCTAACCCAATCGCCACAAAATTTATAGATGTTAACGGCAATACCTTGAAATAACATGTCCATCCAAAAACTGTTCAAAGGGCAAGATGGGAGAACGGCTACAATAGCAGAGTTCAGCGCAAAAAGCCGCTAATAAACGAAAAGAAGCGTCGCCTCAGATTAGAATTCACAAACAAGTATAAAATAAGGCGTGGATTTCTGACAAAAGCGTTATTTCTATGGATATGTCAAAATTTAATTTGTTTAATGCGATGGCCGCGTACAAAAAACTTGGTTGCAACTGTAAATCATGTGGGTGGCAATATTATGGTTTGGTGAGCAATAGCAGCAGCTGGAGTTGGAAATTTGGTTTTCATTGATGGTACGATGGACCAAGAGCAATATAAACACATACTTCAAAATAATTTACAGTCTTTTGTGTGCAAATTAAACCTCGGACCTTATTGGATTTTTTAACAGGACAATGAACCGAAACATACTGCACTTTATTATGCTCGCGCCAGCATTATGGGAGGTCTCACAAAATATTAGATGTTTTTTTATTGTTAGTAAAAAAATGTCTATTGTAAATTGTATTTAAACTTTTGTCCATTTAATTTAAGCATTTTTTGATTGAATATACTCTATATATTAGTTTTATGAACCCCAAAAGTTTTTCGGGAATTTTGAATATGTAGTTTTATTTGTTTGTATTAGTAATTAAATATATATATATATATATATATATATATATATATATATATATATATATATATATATATATATAATAAGTAATTAAATATATATAAAACGATTACGGGAAACGCGTTCCGGCAGCCGAGAGGAAATAATGGAAAAATAGCATAAAACACTGATGGACATACTGAAAATCGAATATAAAAAATGCAAATGTCAAGCTATGACGCTAAGATTTAGCGGGAATATCAACAACAGATGTACCAAATTAACAAAACAAAAAAACTCAAAGCGGAACGATGGGACCGCCACACGTAGGTTATTCCGAACTCTTTTTGATCAAGGTAGTATATTCAATATTTTCAAAATTAAAATAAAGCCGATTTTAATAAAAAATATAATCACAAAACTAAATCAATGAAATTGTTTTAAAATTACCAGACATAGAGTTATAAAACAAAACTGTTTCGTAAGATTAAATAAAAGTAAAATATTGCACATCATCTCCCTAATTCTTTGCATTTATAATCATTTGTCTCTTCACCAAATCTCACATTTAATACCAGCATCTTAAGAAATCTTTTTTGCATTTATTAGAACACAAATGCAAAAGAATAAAATATGCGCACAAATAAATTGAAACGAATGTCTGTCTGCTTATCCCTCTTTTCGTCTGTTTCTGTTGTGTCGTGTCGCTTTGCTTCTTAAGCCATAAATCGCACAGGGAAATAGAGAAATTCAGAGAAAAGAAAAAAGCAATAGCTGGCAGCAACATTACATTACATTTCTGTGAATATATTACCAAATTAGACCTCCAATAGGTACCAGGGGCGCAACACACACATTTTTAGACTTCTTTTATGGTTGTTATTGTATTTTTCTTTAAAAAAAAATATCAACTTAAATTTTTTTCTCACTTTAGAATTTCATTTTCACTTGATTTTTATTTATATATATATATTTTTTTTTTTAATTTGGTACATTTTGCAATTCGTTTGTTTTTATCATTTAACATTTTTACGTTCAAAAATTGCATTTGAATGCGCAGACAACATGCACAAAATTATTTATAAATAGAAAGGTGGATCTTCCTCTTTAATGTTAATTTGATCGGTACTTAGAGAAAACAAAAGTATATTTAACAAAATTAGAACATAAATTGCAAATTAAATCTGTTTTTTTATTTATAGGAGCTACGGTCATATTTGACTAAAAACATGTATAAATTTGATTTTTTATTTCTAGGAGCAATAGTAAAGCTACGGTCATATTTGACTAAAAAAAAGTAACCACTATTTTATAGAAATATTTATTTTTTTTATTTGTCTTTAAATAATTTGTATGAAACTAGTTATCTATTTTCGTTATGACAGGTCGCTTTCACATAGATTCCTGTAATGTGCATGGACTGAAGGCGAATTTTTTTTTTTTTTTTTTTTGTATATGCGCACATTTGTCTCCATATGCCGGATGTTTTCGCCTTATGTGAAACATAGGTTTCTGAAAATGTTGATCCACAGGATTTTCATATCCCTGGGTATCACCTTCTGTCCCGTTTTAGTTTCCATATGGGTCTTGAAATCTACATCCCCGATGAGGTTGTGTACCAATGCAAGCAACATCTTGGCATGTATGATGCGGAATTTAACTTTCTTTGGGTTAAGTTCAGAATCATGGCACACCTTTCGCACCTTGGGGTTTTTTACAGAAGTCCAAACGCTGGGAGAGAAGTTTACATATTTGGTTTTGACTCTCTTTCTGAATCCATATCATGCATTCTTGTGAATTGCTCGAACAGTGAAATTGTTGTTGCTGGTGATTTAAATGTTCACAATTCGTCTTGGCTACGGAAACTCCTGAAGGCCAATACGTTGAGCTACTTGCAGCGCATAATCACCTTACGCAACTGCTGAATGTACCTACACATACTTTTCCTTTTCCTCATTTCATACCCTGAAAAGTATGAAAATGAGGTTCTTGCACCTCTCGGTAACTCAGATCATTCATTCGTTCTCTGCCCTTCACGACGTCTCACCTACAGATACCAGACGCTCTGTTTATGTCTACGTAAAAGCACATCCAAACAGATTTCGATTAAATCAAGGAATAAATCTTGGTTCAATCAGACGTGCAGACTAGCAGTCAGATCTAGAGAGGAAGTATTCAGGAATTGGCGGAACAATAAATGCGTCCTTACTTATTCGCTACGCAAACAGGCGAGATCTTTGTGAGCCGCTGAATTTAATCGTGAGAAAGAAGGTTATTTTCGGTTGATAAGGCAAAACTTTTGGCTGAATTATTTGCAAGTAATTCTAGCTTGTCGGAAAGCCTTCAACCACTGCCTGCACTCGAAAGTGTATCAGTAACTATGCCTAGTATATACGAGTACTTTCGAGCCAGTGCCGTTCTTGTAAATCTCAACGTCTTCTGGGCCGTATGGCATACCGGCACTGATCGTAAAGCGTGTTCTTCGACGCTTGCGCGTCCATTAGCGAACCTTTTTAGTGCGTCACTTCGCGCCGATATTTTTCCATCCTGCTGGAAGGTTGCTAATGTAACGCCAATCCCGAAAAAAGGTGAGATTACCAACCCTAAAAACTACCGCAATACGGCTTCCGCAAGGGCCGTTCTACTGGCGACCTGCTGGCGGTACTTTGTGAGAACAAGTCCATTCATGGTTTTGGTGACAGCAAAGTTGTAGCTCTGAATATTTCCAAGGCATTTGATAGAGTTTGGCATGAGGCACTAGTATCGAAACGTACTGCCTTTGGTGATGTGTTCTCATCCGAAGATTTCAGGTTAAATTCTGGGGCACCGCAAGGCTCTGTTCTTTCTTCAACTCTATTCTTAATATTTCTTAATGACTTTCTTCTTCTCACTTTCAATCATATCTACTCTTTCGCAGACGACAGCAACATTTGTCATTCGTATTCTTTTAATCGTGGGCCGAGCCTTCAAAAAAGGACGAAAAGGCGGAATATGAATAACACTCACAAGCGACTTGGCAAAAATCTCTAAGTGTGATCGTGCGAATCGGATCGATTTAAATGTGCGCAAGACCCAATGTTGTTTTCTGACACTCAGACGTGGTGGTGTGAGGCGTCTGTAACTTTGGGTAATGTAGATATTGAGGTGAAAGATGCTCTTGATGATCTGGGCAGTTACTTGTGTTTTTAATACAGAATTCCGTCCAATAAATGCTTTAAAAACTTTCGACAAAATTTTAGAAACAGTAGTTAAGCAGCAGTTAGAAATACACATGGAGGAGAACAAGTTACTGTCAAAATACCCATCTGGTTTCAGAAATAAGTTTTCATGTGAAACTGCTGTTAATTATGTAGTAAGCCGATGGAAAAATATAGACAAAAAGAATAAGATTCTGGCGATTTTCCTTGATTTTAAGCGAGGTTTTAAAGCGATCTATAGTAAGATCTTGCTACAAAAACTGATAAAATACGTGATAGAGAATGAGAAGCTGATGTGGTTTAAACCATATTTAACAAACCGTAGACAAACTACAAGAATAAACAACACCGAATCTAGGCCAATTGAGAATAATTAGGGAGTACCTTAAGACATGGAGAAAGTTCTGAAAAATTGTGAAATAGTATTATATGCGAACGACACTTTAATTTTTACAGAAGATAAAACGGATAAGTTATCACACTGGAAGTTATCAGAGGATATGGAGAATATAGAAAAGTGTTTAAAGATGAACAAGCCTAAGTTAAATTAACATAAACCTAAATTGCTCTATATTAATATGCACAATAATATAACATTTGAAGTAAATAACGTGTTAATAGAGGTTAATTCGAAGGTTTTTCCCGTAGAGCTCATCCCTATGTAGATGGTTGTCCAACGAATCGCACAACGCATTATAGGTAGATTTCGTTCTTCAGTAGCACAGTTCGTTCGTGGAATAGTCTTCCAGCGAAAGTTTTTCCTGTCACTTACGATATGGGTAAATTCAAATCAAACGTACATAAACACTACTCCCTTTATCCTCCACACCATATCCTATTTGCCTAGTACTAGCACAATTCACTTCCCTGAATGCTAGTCTCAAGTTATAAAAAAGACTATTCGATATCGATAGCGGTAATTCGGCTCCAAATTAAACGTAGGTGTAATTCAATTAATTTGTATTTAGGATCTAACTTCTTAAAATATTCATGATGAACTAGAATGATGAATATTCAATCTACCGAAGTTTTGTAACACATTTTGTATGGTACAGCACTAGTAATTTTGATTCAGCACATATTTAACCAATTAATGGCTCCTCCATCGGTATTTTCCTTTCGACTTGAAAAAAGTTATCGAGTTTCACGTCATGGACGAAAATTGTATTATGATTTCGACAATTTGACATTCATTTATAGTAATCCTGGGTTATATACAGGGAACTTGTTTTGCGAATTGTTTTTTCAACCACTTCATTATCACGATTATTTGGTAAATATTTATTTCAGTTAGTGAGTGGACTGAACAATTTTCATTCCTTAAAATTCCTTGACCAACTTTATGCTTCTATTCTAATCAGAGCACATAAAGCTATAATGTGTTTCTGGGTTTTTACAGTCTGTACATGTTTCAAACAGGTTATACTTTTTGTGCTATTAGGCTTTATTTCATCCCAAACATATGTATATACCATCATTAGACATAGTGTCAAACGTCAACATTGCTTCACCATACATCAACCAGAGCTAAAATTTGTCATAATATATTCGACCAAATAATAGTTTCAATCTAAGATTGACTTGCACCTTGAAAGTGCATACTGTTAAGAGGAAGTTCTTCCATCTTCCAAAAACCAGAATCTGAATTCGGTTTTTCTGAAAACTTTTTTCACACAAAAAGATCCTAACAATTGTTATCCATAACTATCATACTCCTGATATTTTTTCAAAAGTAGACTTACCACACTTTCAAAATAAACGGTTCAAGATACTCGTAGCTTATGAGTATAATGATTTTAACAAAAAATTAGTATTTTTGCACAATATTTATATAATATTAATTGTATAAAATGTATGTGAAAAAATTACTAACTTAATTTACGGTTAAGTTCCATTATATAAATTAAAATTAAATTTAAAAAAAAACCTTTACGATTTAAGAATTAACCAAAAAGAATCCCTTAACATGTTTGCTACAGCAGTGTTTACTGTGCGACGAGCTGGGCTAGGTATCTCTCACCGTCTTCCATAGATATAATATGTATAGTTTGCTAGCAGCAATGAACGGAAACTGGGTACTAAGTAAGCATGCGAGCTGACTTGAACTCCCCTACAACGATTATACAGGACTTGCTAAGATAATTCACGGCTACAGGCAGGATCTACTCCCACATTGTTGTGCATTACGATGTAGATGACAATATGCATTTTTGACAAATCACTTTGCTGAGTTTTTTCGAGTTCTTTTGGTGACTAAGAACGTATTAATCACTTACACGATTAATAAAGGACTCGAAAATTATTTGCTCTAATGGTTAAAAAGATTTTGATTATTATTATTATAATATTAATTAAATTATTAAATAATACTTTGTATTTAATAACAATATACCAATCACAAATTAATCATCTAGCAAATAACTCTAAAATAACAACGAGGGACTCATAAATGATTTTTCAAGACGAATCGCGGCTAAATACAATTTGCTCCAACCAAAAATATATTTCTCGATCAGAAAACGAAGTAACAATTAATAGAGATATTAATAGAGATTAATAGAGAGTAATAGAGATTTTTATATATTTTTTTTTTAATATAATTTTCATACAAAAATTTTTAATTTTTGATTTCGTGCCCCAGCGCCCTAAAGGATTTATAGAGGCAATAAAAATGTGGCAACATTATTAATTAATTAGCCATATAATTATCTATATAAAAATCTAAATCTATGACTATGTACTAGGGAGATCGATTATTCGCCTTTGTTGAAAAACCGGTTTCCGAATAATTCGAAAAATTGCAATTTTTAGAAACCGGTTTTCGGTTATAAATTTATCAAATTCTTATGGCTGCCGCGGCCGGCATCACAGTATCCCTTTCAATCGGACCAATTTTCGAAAACTTTTTTGAGTGTATTGGGTCGTACCTCGGCAATGGCATGTCTGGTTTGTCGGCATAACACCTGTCTTTAACGGCGCCCAACAGAAAATAGTCCAACGGTGTCATATAGCAACTTTTTGGCGGCCCACTGACGTCACTAATCAAACGTTTGACACAATAAAACGATTGTGGCATAAGATGTGTGGCAAGCACCATCAAACATCAATACCATGAAGAGCGGGAACAAAGAAACAGGTTATCATGATGCCATAAGTGTTTCCATTGGCCGTAATGGTTGCGCCGTTCTCATTTAGAATGAAATATAGGCCAATGATGGTTCCGCTCCACAAGCCGCACCAAATAGTCACTCGTAATGGATGCATTGGCTTCTGTTAAACCACGTTTGGGTTTTCTGAGTCCCTAATACGACAATTTTGCTTATTAACGTATCCGCCAAGATGACAATGAGCTTCATCCGAAAAGACGATTTTTTTTATTTTTTTATTTTTTGCAATTTCCGACAGTATAGAATGACACAAGTATTGCCAGATTCGAAATAACCGTTGGTTCAAATTTAAACCGATAGATGGCCCTCCCGATAGGTCCCTTTCCATGACTCTAGTTGATCATCATTCTTCATATATAAAAATATAATATTTATAAACAGAAAATTAGAAAAAGTTATTATTGCTCAAGTGTGCATATCTTTTTCTATCTACCATGGTTTTCACGTTATCTGTGAGACGTTTAAGGTTGCCATTAAAAAATATAAAAACGCATAAAAATTATACATATTTAAATTAACCGGTTATTTGAACACAAATAACCATATTTGAACACGAATAACCGGTTTATTCCGTATTCGAAATATGAACATTTTTAAAAAACCGTATTTGACAAAACTAAAAAACCGGTCGATTAATAACCGTTCGATCTCCCTACTATGTACAGGGGCTTATACTGAAAGTCGGGCAACTTATTACAAAAACTTTAGGTGCACGTTAAAGAAATAAGAGTGAACTTTTTAATTTTTTTTATTATATTTAATAAAGCAATTATTAAGTAACAACAGCAAACAATAAAGTACTTTCCAGCTTTAACATAAAATTGTATACAACAAACCAAAGTGAGAAACTCCAAAATTGAGGTCACATTGACAGCCAGACAGGCAGACTCTTATTTCTAATTATAAAATAAAAATTACTATTTTTTTGCATATCCTTGTTGATTTTCCTTGGGAAGGGTTCAACTAATTTAATTTACACACTAGGACTTATCTGACTCCCTTTCTCCTGAAATTGGACTGTTAGTTGCTCTTTAGTGGTACACGAAAGATTTTGCATTTGACATCCAAGTACATCTCACTAATACTTAATATTTAAATCGGGAATTTGGGGAAGCGATTTCAAGACCATTGAGAAGTGGTACAATAGCCAAAAGGATAGAGGCAGATTTTTATATTTTTTTTGCGAAATTTATACGCTTGCTATGGTTGGCCTTTGACACAAGGACATTTTCGTGGTATTCTACAATGTAATCCGTGTTCGTGCAGGGATCTTCTTACAGTGCTAGCACTTATTGACGTACCGGAAGTTTGCGAGATATTCTCAGCTATTTTGACTGCACTAGATGTCAGACCGCATGAACTTATTCCTCTATTGATTAATTAAAAAAAATTGAATTATTTTTATTATATTTTTTTTGGGTTTTATTAATCTTTTAATTTGAACGTCATTGGTATATATTCATTTCTTCCCGCCGCTGTAGGTAAATATCGTTTTAAAGCATATGTAAAAAGCAAATTGAAATAAAATAGATTAAGACTACATTTATTCTCCAAGTATAACACAAAGCAATATCTAAAACAAAGTTAAGTCGTCATTTACTACAAAAATATAAAAATAGTTGTAAAAATCGGTGTATTATGTATGTATTATATGTGTGTTGGTATTTTGAAGGCATATTAAGGAATATTATATTATTTCAATATGTTAGAAGTATCTTTAATAAAACATACCACTTTTCTTTTCTTTATCTACAACTTGTGCTTTAAAAAATAAAAAACATAGAAAAGATCTTTTTTTATTTTAATTATATCATTCCTTTAAGTAACTGTCAAATCATTAATTAAAGCATACCTTTGATATTTATGAATTTTTTTGCTTTTATTGTGCAAAGAACGACTCATGCGACGATTCTGGTTTTGCATGTGTATTTCTTAATAAAATATTTTTTTTACATTTTCTTAAAACGGCAAATTTCATTCAATTACTGCATAATATTAAATATAACGAGCAATGCGAAGTAAAAAAAAATAAAGTTAAAACGACAGTGTCTGAGGTGCACTACTGTTCTCTTCTAATTTTAATGCCTGTACAAAATAAACAAAAGCAATGGTAACACCAACAAAAATCAACTACGAACAGATGGAATGTAAACAGCGTTATCAACTCAGTACTTTTAGCACTGTTTTTAGTGCTTTTTAAAATGTACGACGCAAACATTTTCAGGTTAGTGCTTAGTATTTTTTTCTTCTGATTTTAGTGCTTTTTTTCTTTCTGGTGGCACCAAGTTATTATTTCAAACTGGGTTGTCAGGCCACTGAGTAATCCAATTAAACCCACCTGGATTGTATTGGGCATTATATTTTAAAAAAACCTGGGTGGGTTTTTTTAAGGTTTGCGTAATTCATATATATGCCTCTAATAGTAGAGAATTCAACTTGCCCTGCATGCCATTAAGAGACACTTGTCTTTGGATATCTCAAGGTTTTCCAACCTCGTTTTAAGTTTTAGGTAATTTTGACCTTTGGCATCTTTGTAACACACATTCGCAGGCAAGACTGAGTGAGAAGTTGATACAGCTTTGTCTAACGCCAATATAATAGAGATTTTACATTAATGGTCTATAGCGCATAGGACTTCTCTGTGTCAAAGGACTGTTCGATATGTATAAAAGCAATATTAAATAGTGAACGTCAGTTAGGAGTTTAATCTGCTTATTTTTTACATGCCGCTATTAGTTACGTAGCAACTACAAGTGTATGCATTTTTCAAATTTAAAATTTCGTCTGACTTTATTACCAATACAAACCATCAATCAAAAAGTATCCGGCGTTGGATAGCATCTCCCAGTTTTGTATCAAATACATGCCTAAGTTTAATAGGTGCAAATTAAACATATATATATATATATATATATATATATATATATATATATATATATATATATATATATATATATGATTTTTTGAATTTATCAAAAAGCAGCCATATATATATATCGATATATCGATCTAGTTATTGTGTTATGTTTGAATTATTATTAAACAGAACCGAAAACGTAAAAATCGTGGATTTATCAAACTTTTACTAAAATTAAATAAAAGCAGCCAAACATCAAAAAATTAATTATTAATAAGACTAAAAAACAATTTTGAATTTAGTGCTTTTTTGGGAAATTATGTGTGTTTTCTCGACTTTAGTGCTTTTTGAAATTTATAAGTTGACAATGCTGAAATTAAACAGAAAACTGAATCATATGAGAGAGAAGGTGAATACAGAGAATATCTTTAGCAGGGATGGAAAATTCACTACTATAGTTCTTTCATTCGAGTTTTATTAAAATAATGTAATAAATCAGATAGGTACCTTTTAATCAAAAACAATTTTTCATTGAATGTTCGTTATTTACTTTGGGGCTCATTTTGTAAATCAATTTGTTAAAGATTGGATTAACAATTGGTGCAACTTAAAACTGTCAGTTTAAATAGAATGTACATGTTGTTTATGATTAGCACATCTAACTGTAGTAATCTCACAGTTAAAATTTCCGTATATTAGTAAATTAAATATGTTTTTGCATATAAAACATTTAAAAATTTTATTACGTTTACAAATGCCAAAATTTTCTCCATTTACGGCAATATGGGTACATATATAGAAAAGTAAAAAAAAAAATTAAAGTACAAAGATTTCAGAGAATAGATTTCAATGATTCTGATCTGCTTCCTAGATAATTAGCAAAAATTAGATTTTCTTCATATGAAAAAAATTATACAGTAGCTTAAAAAAAACGTTTGCTCATATTAATGCGGCATTTATGTATATTTCTTTAGTAAATATGTATTCGGGTAAAAGAAAGGTATAAATTAAATAAAAATTAACAAAATTCATTAATTTAGTATAAAGTAATTAGCAAAAAATTAACTTTAGATATAAAAAATATCACAAAAAAATCTACATCTTCAGACTTTGCTTTATGAGCAAATTTTGAATCACTTTATATCAATATTTTGTAGGTCCATTTTAAGAATCTAACAAAGCTTGTATGAGTTTTGGCATTGAAGAAACCAATTTATTGGTCATGTCTGATTCAGTTGTATTCCAGTTTTCTATTGAAATTTTTTTTAGATCTTCCTTACTTATGCCCGTAATTTCTACAACAGATATCTGGTCGTGTTCGTACGTACCTAACAAATATCTTTACCTATTTCGTATAACAACTTTGTTTATTCCCATATTACTTTTGTCTGCGTGTTTTTATTTGTCATTTTATATTATTTTAAGCTCAAACCCGTCGTGCTTCGCTGTGCCCATTTTCAATATTATTTATACTCTTATCTTTTTAGCATTTTTATACCTTTTTCATATTTTATCGCAATTCAGTACAAGTTCAAACATTTAGGATAGCTTATATGAAGGACATTGCAATAATTTTAAGATAAATGGCTCTGCTTGCAAACATACAAACACAAATTCATTTTTATATATAAGATTATTTGTTTAAGTAAAATTATTAAAAATACATTACACCATAGATATCTATACATAGCTAGACATATATCTGTAGAAATTACGGGCACCCTAGTTCAATTCGTCACATAGATTTTCATCGCAATTATAACCAGTGATAGGGAAGGAGAATAAAATTATTTGGGAACATTGTTAAGCAGTTAAACCTGTACAATGAGAGATACTTGATTTTGATTTAGCCCAACTGAAAACTTGAGACACCAATATTTGTACTGCTTTGAGCAAAAATATAAAACGGCTACAAAAGACCTATTATTCGAAATAGATGAGTGTTCTACATTAGATTCATATTCCCCATTACCTAATATTTTTTATTGTTAACAACTAATAATTTTTAGAGAAATTATTTATAAAATCCATTGTTATCTAGGAGACAAAAATAAAAATAAAATTGGATATAATAGTAAAATTTTAAAACTCTTTTATTTATTACTAATTTTACCTAAACTTATTCTTACATACACATACATATATAGTTTCAGCAACATTCCAACTGGAATAAGGAGACTTCCCACTATCAATGAGCAGCACCTGATTCTCTTTTTAGACTCTTTGAAAGGGACGTACAGCTTACAGCCCGCTCCGACCGGTATATTCATTAGTTAGAGAAGTTTTTCATAATGTAGTACTCACAACTGGCTGGCTAATTTTATAAAGTGATCTCTTGGTTGGTAGAAGAGTGTCTTACCTAACACATCACACTGCGGTAGACAAATTTAATATTACCCAGCTGTTTGTTAAGAACTGAATTGCAACAATTTTTGTTTGCAAAGGCCTTTGAGAAAGACCACAAACAACGCTTATATTTTTACACTTTTGTATTTGAAGTTATTTGAAATTAAGAATTAATTGAAATAAGAAACCTTTTTTTTATTTATAATTAGACTTTTTTAAAGGATAAAACCCTAGATTAACATTTCGTAGTGTTTTGAATAGGTAAACTTTGAATGTGTTGCAAACATGAGTAAAACACAATGCTGACAATGGCGTAGGATATAAAAAATTACGATAAAACTAAAGTGCAGAAACTTTATAACACTTACGGAAAACTTTTACCGCCTTATAGTGTATATTGATATTGGAAAGCCAAGTTTTTTCACAGTTTTATAATTAATCAATGTTTTAATTGATCTATTATTTTCTTATTTATTTCCCTTAATATCAATAAAAAAAATTTCTTGCTATCAAAAAAGTACTTAAGCCAAATTAGACAAGTTGACTTTCCATCCCTGACGTAAAGTTAACTAATGAGAGAGCAAAAGAGGAAGAAATATACTCAAATTGTCTGGAGTGTACTGACTTACGAACTCAATAGTACGAATGAATATGGAGGGCAAAAGAAGGAAAGAAGAAAAAACGTGACAAATGAAACACCAACGAAAAGCCAAGAAGAAAACAACATATACACAATAGAAATACAAGAACAAAATGTAATGCAAAATATAGAATGAAAATATAAGAAAAATTAAAAGGGCACAGCAAGTAAAACAAAAAATCAATTCCAACGAGACAACACAACTGCAGAAAAATTTTACAAGACGACACTCAAGGAAAAAAATTCGTCATTACCGTTGTCATATTTTATGTATGCAGGACCAACAACTCATTGTTTGTGTTAGTGTGTAAGAGTTCAAAAGACAGGAGAAATGCTGAGTGCATCGGTAATCAGTGGAGATTATAAAATTAAAGCCGCAACCACAGCTATCAATAATTAGAGGAAATTATGATTTACAAATAGTCAAAACCCAGGAAAAACTAAAAACGCCAAAGAACAAACAATAAATAAAGTTGTGCAATAAACAACTTCGCCGGTTGTTTTTGCTATCTCTCTCTCTCTAGCTAACGTTTTGTAAAGTACCACCAAAAATACTTCTTTCTAACGTTTTTCTTCTTTTTATAGCACTTAACAAATGCAAACCGTCGTCTTGTTGCTGTTTTTTAATATTATTCTTGTTTTTTTATTGTCATGTTTCTAGTCTCTAGAATCTAGTGTAAAAATCAATTTGCAAATTTAAATTCAATTAACGAATTAAGCACACCATACATTCGTTATTTTTAATTTTTTAGATTTTTTCATTTCACTTGTAATGAATAGTTTGTATTGTTTTGAATGAATAATAAACTAAATAGAGAGTGAAGAGAGAAAATTTAAAATTACCTTTTATTGTTGTCGTATTGTGTGTTATATTTACTTGCGCGCTGTTGTTTTATTTGATTCTGTATGTTTTTTGTTGTGTCGTTTTTTTTAAAGAAGAGACATCAGAAAGACAATAATAAAAAAATAATAAAAAGTCGATATCACTAGATTTTTTACTTCTTGCCGTTTTAAAATTGCCTTATTATTAAAAATATATATATTAATTTACTTATTTATTTTTAATTACATGCATGTATTGCAAAATATTTCCTGTTTTAACCAAATCAAATCACCGTTTTGCACTTGTTTTAATAGAAAAATATACATACATATGTATATTTTTACACTTATTTTTCTATTCTGTTGATTATTTTTAAATTTACAAAAATTTGATATTTTTCAAATTTGATGTTTGATATTTTTCAAATTTTTGTTTGGATCGAACTGTCTCACTGGGTAGATTTGTTTGCACTCACACTTCAATAAAAAAGCCACCGATTTATTGCATAAATTTAACAATTGGAGAAAAGTTTGAGAAAAAATTTACTTATTGTTTCCCTCTTTTCTTTATTAATTTTTTGTGTTTTGTTTGTTTTTAAGTAATTTTTTGCTATAAAAACAAAATGAAGAAATATACTTTTTTTTTTAAATTTTATTGAAACAATAAGATACTTTTTTTTTGGCAAATACAGTGTTTATATACTTCTTTTCGTTAACGATTCGTATGATTTTATGTAAACCTTTATAAATAAATAATTTTTACTTTTGTATTCCTTTTGTTTGTTTTGTGTGTGTAGTTTCTCTTTAAATAATTAATTAAAAATTTACTTTTTTTATTTATTTTTCTTTAAGAACTTGCGATACGAATTTCTACACGAAACGTACACCACCATTAACTTTTCTTGAGTGAATTTTCATGCTCGTTTTCATTGTTGTCTAGCCGACGTTCGATATAATTATTTCTTTCATTTTATTTTGGGCTGTTTATTCTTCCAATTGCATTCTGGTTTGTAACTACAGTTGTCTCTTTTCCGCATATGGCCTCTTAACGGAATATGTTTTTCTAGTGCAATTTTGCTTGTACGTTCTAGCTTTTAATTAAAAACAAAAAGAAAAGAAAACAGAAAAGAAAAAATAATACACAAATTGCTCTCTTGAGCTCTTAATACTCTCCAGCGCTCTCGTGGTGTACTAATTTGTTGCCAGTATTGCCGCAGCGTATTTATATTCTTTTAATAAAATAGACACATTATATAGTAGCTTAGGAGTAAAAGAGTGTTTATTAAGCACAAAACAAACGAATGTTTATAATACCAAGGTTTTACTGAGATGTTGACTTTATTCTTTGAACGAATTAATAAAATTTAGATGGGATAAAACACATTCATAAAGGCCAAATAACACTTTATTGCTTATCATAAGTGTTATAATAAGTGTTCAACAGTTAATATGGGTAAATATTTAAAAATAACATTCCCATTTATGGCTTTTTGTTTGTATTTAAACTACATATTAACATAAGCAATCATGTACATAAACGTAAATATTTCGTATGCTAACAAATTTCCTTATATGCAAGATAAAGACAAAATTTTTAAGAAGACGGCAATACTGTAGGATGCTTAAAAATAATGCGCCACAGAATGAGTATTTTTTGGCACTCAATTTAAAATGAGATGCCAGACCTTATGCTACCATGTGTTATTTTCATGTCGGATTTTAAAATTTTATTACTATCATCATGGTTTTGAAATGTAAATGCATTAGATTTTATATATTTCTTTTATATATTTCTTTACAGTTGTATAATATGTATGTTAAGTCGCCAATCTTACTACTATACTCCATCTTATCAATCAGATCTTATCTGATCACTGAAACGCTTAAGGGGCTTTGTCTTGCTAAAGCGGAAATAAGTCAATAATTTGGGTGCAGATCTGATGTTCTTACAGTGACTCAATTTAATAACCAGACAACTAAATAATATGTGTGTAATCGTTTTGGGCTGTATGTCTGCAGCAGATCTTGATCAGCTAGTTTTTATTAATGGAATAATGGATCAGTATAAATAAATAACCATTTTAATAGAAAATTAGGCAGCTGGTGTACAAAATTTTAGCATTTCGGACAATTTAAATTTTTTCCAGATAACGATCCGAAGCGCAAAGCACATAATACGTTATGTTGTTATTGTACAAATGCTTACATGTTATTCAAACGTCGCCACAGTCGACTGATATCAACATTATAGAGAATTTGGGCCATATCTCGAAAATAAATTAAAATCTCGATCAGTATCTAACATCACTGAGTTAAAAATCGCTTTTAAATATAATGGGAACGAATTGCTCCTTTCTATTGCAAAAATTTAGTGGAATCTGACCCAAAGAGGCTATTCTTAAGAATAAAGGACTGTCTACAAAATATCAAATTAAAAATAATGCTGCCTTAAACTTAGGAATTTTGAAGTGTCCGATTATTAATTTGATATTTTTCTCTAATTACATATGTATTTTTTGTTGTTGCTTTTTGTACAGAGATTTTTTCCATACTTTGTAAATGTTTTTAAAATCAGTCCCATGAATGTAAATAAAAAAGACTTAAAAATTGTATTTAGTTTTGTGAAAAATTGTTGCTTTTTTAGAAAATACATATTATTCAGTTGTCCGGTTATTAAATTGAGCCACTGTAATTTTAGCAAGGTCAATTCAACACTCCTGACGGATTTTCTTACGGGTCATTGTGGACTTAAAACGCATCTTGTGATATCCGAATCTATATGGACAGTCAGGCTGCGAGAGCGGAGAGCACTCTGATCTCCAGTGTCTACTCGACATCGCGACTGGTGTGTGAATGACGGGCATCTCTGAACGAGATGGCGAGACATTTAGACCTGGATTTTATCTGGGTAAGGGGTCACTCTGACACCCGTGGCAACTGCGTGGTAGACGAACTGGTGAGGGTGGGCTCTCTCCTCAGTAATGAGGAGATTGGCCACTTGGCTGGAATGCCTCTCTCCTCTTGCAGACTTAGGTTCCTGCGGTACATGTTGGGCAGTGCACAGAGTGAAGAACCCGCGTGCTCTGTATCAAGGCAAATTTGGCCTCTGTATGATTGAGCTCGCTCGGAGTCTATTATGGGGATATCACGACATAGGCTACAAATTCTGGTGGCTGTGATTACTGGGTACTGGGTGGCTGGTGTGCACGCTAGGGGATTGGGTCTACCGTCCAAATACTATACTGTAGGGGTTGTCAGAATGAGGAAGAGAGTTGACTGTCGGGCATTTCTTGTACCAGTGTCCAAATCTTTCGGAGATTAGGACAGCTTTCCTTGGTTGTCCGTTTCAATATTGAACCAAAGTGAGCGGGACCGGTGTCTGGCTACCCGTTGCAACTAACCAATTAACTAGAGCGCATCTGCAGATGATGGCGATCACTGATTATGTAAATGTAAAGTGCTCAATAGATTTAGATTGAAGTGCGTAAAAGACATGAGATATAGATATGCTAACGTTCAGTAAATCTGCTGAATAAATTGCAAACTGGAAAGGCCACAATAAATCCCACCGGTCACAGTGTCCTGCAACTTTTTCCCCTCTTAATTGATAGCAATAATATGTGAACTTAAAATTATAAATTGATAGACTAAATTTCAATTACACTGGTCTACAATAAACAAAAAATTGTCTCACCTTTAAATAAAACTATATGGATTATTGTGATTTTGATGCGCTGAATTCAAATCAGTTTTCAGTTTTTTTCCATCGGGCTCAAAATTTTTTTATGAGCGTGGCAAATTTTTCGTCCAAAATGTGGTAGTTATGTCAATATATTTCATCATAACTTGAAAACGACTTGACCGAATTTAATGCAATTACCACCATATGTTTAGGAACAAAATTTCCTATAAATCAACAGTTACGGAGTAATTCGTAACTTAGTTGCGAAAAAAAACTTTTTCGGGCGAAATTAGAGCAATTTTTTTTTTTCAAAAAGTCATAAAAAAATTTTTAGAATGAAAATTTTACATGTCCACTCTAGCGTTAATAACCGAAAGTGCAAGAGTGCCAAAAGCATTTTCGGAAATAATAAAAGCAAAGTAAAGTAGAGAAAGCCACTCACATATGACATGTGTGAACGAAGCCAAGCTTGTTAATTCCGTAGCACCGATGTAAATTTCTCAGAAAAAAAAGAAATTGATCAAGATAACATTTTACATTTTTGTAGAATTTTGGGGTCTAATCGTCTCCGTCAGATTAAAATATTCGTTATCGAGTTGTTATTTGTTATTCGCTACGTTAACTTGGTTAAGACGTAAAGTAAAATGTTCTCATTTGAGAATAATAACAGACCGAAATAAAAGATTGGCTCCCATAAAAACTTAATTGTTTCCTAAAAAGCATCTGGTCTATAAGGTCATCAAGTCGTACGACATATTAAGTTTTTGTGGAGAAGAGAACGGATAGTATTGTGTAAACTCAATATGTAATGAGAGCGTACGACATTGAGAAAAAATGTGGATGAAAATTTGCAGTCGTACGGCTCTCTTTGTATTTAAATAAATAAATAAATAAATATATATATATATATATAAATATATATATATATATATATATATATATATATATATATATATATATATATATTTATTTATTTATTTAAATACAAAGAGAGCCGTACGATATATATATATATATATATATATATATATATATATATATATATATATATATATATATAAATATAAATATATTTAAACCATTACACTTCATTATATCAGGGGTGTATTTTTATGTAAACAAATAAAATAAACAATGAAAAAAGCAAATTTTATAGCTGGGGTGGCGTGGTGTAGTGGTTAGAGCGGACGCATAACAACACAAACGACCCAGGTTCGAGCACCAGCAGAGGACATAACGAAGAAAAAAATTTTATTGTGGTTTCGAATGTTTATTAATAATAAAAGAAGGCTTCAACTTCCCTCCAGACAATTCTATCTAAAAAATAAAAAGAAAATCCGATGATGACAAACATCAGACAAATTATCAGGAAAAACACGCCCCCTACTGGGAAAAAACTACAATGCTAAAGTAAAGATCAGTACCAATTAGCAAGGATCTTCACCACTACACACAAAAAATCATATGGAGGAAGCTACAGCGGATTAATCATGTACTTAGCTTAAAAATATCAAATTGATTAAAGAAACGGAAACAAAGCAGTATGCTCCCTACAGGAGTGACGGAAAAAAAATAGTTCGCACTATTGGTCACGTGCATTGTGTGTACTCGTACTTAATAAAAAAAAAAATTAATTTGAAATGGAAATGATTTAATTCAAAGTGAAAAAAAATTATTTTGTGTTGAAAAGAGTTTAATTTGTTCCGAATAAAATTCAATTTGTGTTAAACAAAATAGCGTTTGACTTGTAAAAAATGTAATTTGTAACGAAAACTCGTTAATTTGAGAGTAAAAACCTATATATTCATTTTTGATTAGCATTTGTTGCACGCTTCTTCCGTGTGTTATCTTTATGATCTTACCACCTTTCGTAGATAATGAGTTTGTCATTATACTTATGCTTTTAACACGAATAAAAAACCGCAAATCTTGATTTTATTTGCTTAAAAACATCAATTAAATCTTTTATAAAACTCATTTTCGTTCTAAAAAAAAAAAAATAAATAAATCGTAATCATATAACAAAATATAATGGACTAATGGTTAGTCGAATCGACTAACACGAGCTTTATAACTAAAAAAACACAATACTTACTGAATAAATGTGAATGTTCACTAGAATAGAACACTGGTGACAGAGAATGCAGAAGAGTCCAGGTTGATCGCGCAATCAAATAAGAAGCTGCATATGAAAATAAAGGCGAAATTAGTCGAATCGACAAAAGTTACGGTTCTAGGCTTAAAACAGCTGCGTTCATTTTACTTTATTTTGGTTTTTTACGTATCGTGTAAACGCAAAAAAATCTGTCGCACCATTTTTACTCTCATTTTTAAAATACTGATTTTACGTACGTAAAGTATTATCGTGTCTTAAGAAAAGGTCAGAATATTTTTGCCAGCATCCAAGTTCAACAATAACAAGGCCACAAAATCACCCAAAATTTTATAAATTACACAAAATGCTATTTGTGTTTGTAAAGTTTTTCCTGACTTTTTTTTAATTTCAATTCGCCAAAAATTATTTCCATTAGTTATTACAGTTTTCAAATTAGGAAACAGAGCCCCATCTAGAACGTTTTAAAAACTTTTACCTATTCATTGTGAAAATTGTCATAAAGTCTTTGCTCTTCAAAACCTAAAACGGCATTTTGGTTCCAGTTTTTAATAATCAATTTTTATGATAGGAAACCTTTCTTTAAAATGCATTGATGATTTAACTTAACAATATTGTGCGTACTTTGGCTGAACAACTTATAAAATTGTGTATAATTTATTAGAAAAGTTTAGCCTTTTTCTGATTTGACCAACCACTTCAATATGAAAGTTTCTTAAATTGGTACTCATTTGTCCCTAATTATCTTTGGAACAAGAAGGAATAGATTGTTAAGCCTATACATATGTACAAATATGTATATAATATTTAATTTTTTGCGATTATTCTATTATTTGAATTAAAACTCTTAATTGAAAATTTATTACAATGAAATATTGTTGAAACAAAATTACACAAAAATTTTATGATAGTTCAAGAAAAAATTGTTGTCCCATTTTTATGTAATTACACAGAAATCGGCAACACTGGGTCAGAACCAGAAAAACATAAAAGTTCGCCTTAAGATATGCAAACAGAAAAAAATTGATTTTTTATCAAAAGATTCTGGTTATGTGCCGTCAATCTACTAAAGCACAAATTTCACTCGGCAATAAAAATATAAAAAGTGGAATGCTTCTTTAAGTTTCTGAGTCAAATCTAATTATTTTTGGGTTGAGAAAAGCATGGCAATAAAAAAAATTTATTGGGTTTAGTTTTTAAGATATATTTTATGGTATCAACGAGAGTGGATCTAAAAATTTTAGAACTTTCGTTACATTCTAAATTAATGAGAACATATTCTAAATGAATCTGTTAGTTCATGGTTTGAAAAGAAAAGAGTCATATGGCATCTTCCTGACATTGTTTACTTTCGGTTTATCTTTTGTGAGTTCACACGGACCAGCAGAAATCCGCCGGCACGGTATCATTCCAATTTCAGTTCCTCTTTCTAAGCTCGGCTAAAGGATAAGTCTCAATAAATATTCTTTGTGTAAATATTCTAATTATATAATTCAATAGATAGATTGATGAGAACTCAACATATCCATAAATAAATTGATTTGAAATCTTCTTTTACTTGACTTATTATTCTTTTTCTATATATGTATGTATGTATTTCCAAACTTAGTTTACATCGATTAAAAATTGTCAATCTTTTCATTGTCTTTCAATAATAGAAAACCATATCGAAAACGGAAAACAAATTACTTGGTTATCGCCACTTTAATTTTAAAATTATTTTTAATTAGTTTTACTTAATTAACCCAATATTCTGAAGTTTACAAATATAAAACTAGTATTTAAATATACATATCATACAAATATAATTTCTAGCTTTGTTTAATATGGCGGGCGAACGTACGTGCCCTCAATACCAAAGACGAGTTTTAGGCAAAAAGAAAGCTTGAGAAAAGAATTTTCTCCAACTTGTCGCTTGTCAATCATTTTTAACAGTGTTCAGCTTTCTTACGCACAATGAGAGAGTTGTAAGTTTGTTTGTTTGCTGCTTCTGAGTTTGCTGGTTGTCTGGTTACTGTTTCTGGGGCTTTTGATTTTCTGGTTGTTATTTCTTTGGTTGGAAGATCTGGAGCTAACGGTTTTCTGGTTGTTAAATTTGAATTTCTTGGTCTATTGTCTGTGTTATATGAATTTTGTTCGTTTAGAATAAATGCCGCTTTCAAGCGATCTACGCTTACGTGGGTCTCTTTCCTTTGATGTCCACAGTAAAATATTTCTCATGATGACTTACGAAGGAAAATGGGCTTTTGTATGAAGCTTGGAGCGGTTTGCATACCATAGAATTGCGTATATATATTTTTGATGAAGTGTACAGATTTTTCTCTATGAATGGCTTTTACTTGGCATGAGAAAAGGTTTAAGTTGGTTGTAGGGCGTTCATCAAATTCCTTTTAAAAGAAACCCGAAATCCAAGAAGAATCAACTATAAAATTTCAGTCCAATTTTTAGATTCATAACATTATATTGATCAAAACGATGGGAGGTAGTATAATATTCAGAAATTATTGATTTTTTATGTCAATTTATTTTGTTCTGGCGAGCTATGAACTTTCTAGCCAACAGTAAGCAGTCACATAATTAATTTTATTAATTTTAATGTTTTCATCGCGCTGGGGTGACATATGTTATATATTGATTCATAGGCTGCCCAAATAAATTCCTTAGTTAATAAAGGTCTCACTGTGCCTGTTGAAATGTCGCAGTATATCGGTACCTGAGTTATAAATTTAGATTAGTGTTGGGTAATGTTTTGATTTCATTATCAGAGACTTGACTATGAGATAGTTATTCAAAAGCAATTGTGTGCTTTACGTGGATGCGATGCGGGTTGACCGAAACAAAATCCGTACATTCGAAAAACATAAACATAAACATAAATAAAAAAACATATGTATATTGAAAATAGTTTAAACTACGTGTTAATTAAATAAGTAATTTATATCGCCTTTTTGCACTTTTTAACTTAAAAAACGCAAAATTCACGTATAGGGGTTTTTTTTAGCCCGATAGAACTTTAAATTGTATAAAATTACACAAAAAATTAAATTTTAATCCAAAAAACTGTTTTTGGCGGAGCGCATTCTTCAATTTTGGTACATTTTTCTACCTTTATGTTTTTAGTTGACCGTATGTCACAAACAGCACATGCAATGTTGGCCTTTAAGGCTTCAATTGTTGCTAGTTTATCAATATAATCCAGTGATTTCACGTAGCTTCACAGGTTTCAATTTGCACAACCTTGGAAGCCAATTGATAGGTCCGTACCTCGGTATTAACTTATTGCTAAATTTTTGTCAATAAGTCGACGATTGCTGTCGTCGTATGTCACATAGTGCTATCTTGTTAAAACCACGTCTGGTCCGGATTAGTCACCCATATTTTCAAGCAAAAATCCATGATACGCACCATAATCATAATTTTCATTGACTGACGGGTCTGCTGTGAATTAGTTTCTCCCCATATGAGACAATTTTAATCATTAACAAATCCGTTAAGCCGAAAATTAGCCTCATTGCTGAACATAATTTCAAGCGTCAATCTATTTATGATGATTTGCCAGATTTTAAATAACACACAATACCCAAGTATGCTTTTTAGAATTGTTGCACAATTTTCGTAAAGTCTTTAGATTGCTGGAATTAAGCTAAGCCAACATTTCTTTAACGCTAGATATACCACACAAGTCAAAATGACTGGTTTTACAACTTTATTTTGGAATACCTGCTTAACGGTAACTTATTTTTCCATAACGATATCATGACATTAGTAGAGATAATTAAATAAATATTTTAAGGATTTAATACTATTTTGACTGGCCAATAAAAAATGCTGAGAGTTTTTTTATATATAGTCATGTGACAAATAATAGGGAGAAATTGCTTTTTCCTTAAGGGCATAACAGAAAAATGAGATACAACTGAGAAACGGTACAAATTTTGTTCGTCCAAATAACGGTTCTTTACTTCGTCGAAATTCCGGCAGACAATTTATAAGATCTTTTTGATAAATGTTTGAATATTAAAAGAGAGTTGGGTTTTTAACTATTTTGATATGTGTCCCTATTATTTTTCACATGGCTGTATTTTAAAGAATGATGAATTAATTGAATTAGATTGATTTTAATGAATTAATATTTATATTTTTTTATTAGTTATTAATTAATTAAAACAATAATATTCAAATTAATGCAGATATCTATGTATGTTCAATATAATTTTTTGTCCGAATTTGTTGATTTTTCATTAAATATTAATAATTTAAAGCACAAGATTATTATTTTTCTTAATACTTGATAAATTTTTAATTGTTTTCCTTTTTTGCTGTAAATTTTAACTTTTTACTTCTTCTCATATTATTCATATTTTGTAGTTAGTCTGTAAGGATTAAATCTATTGACTAAATTGAATAAATAAATAAATAAATATGTAAAGTTGACATTAGCAAATTCTGCACAATACTTTTATATTTTCTAATTTATCCCTAGAACCATAACCTTTTTTTATATTAAAACACTAACGATTAGGCGAAACGTCTAACATATATTTACAATCGATTTTTACCATGTCTTTGCACAAGCTGTCGCTTATATTTTAAAAAGTAACTTCTTAACTTTGTGTTGAATAGAAATTAAGCAAGATACTCGTATTTGCCTTTTTATTTAAGATTTGAGAAAAAAAAATTTTTTTAAATGTTTATTAGGAACATTTTGCAGAAAACACTGTTGAGATTAACTATTAAAAATTAATACTGAAATCTATAAATTCAGTTTAACTTAAAGAAGATAAACTAAATTATAAGTAAATAATATAAATATACGTATATATACATATATATATATATATATATATATATATATATATATATATATATATATATATATATATATATATATATATATATATATACATATATATATATAAATATGCACGCTTCTTTCGTGTGTTCTCAATACGTTCTTACCACACTTTGTGGATATTGACTTTGTCATTTTATACTTTTAATAGGGATAAAAACCGCAAACCTTGCTTTTATTTGCTTGAAATCTTTTATTAAATCTTTTTTAAAACTCATTTTCATTCTCAAAAAAAAAAATCATTTTCATTTAAAATACTATATAACAAGATATAAGATTGAAAGTTACATAAACACTAACCATTAGACGAATCGACTAACACTAGCTTTATAACCAAAAAAACACAATACTTGCTGAAGAAATTTGAATGCTCACAAGAAGGGAACACAGAGAATATTGAAGAGTACAAGTTGATCGCGATGTTAGTTGAGGCGATGTTAGGCGGTTTATGATCCGTGTATATACAGAATTCCCAACCATCAAGCATATATCCGAAGTATTTAACTGGTTTGTAAGCACTCAGAAGCTGTCTGTCATAAGTGCTGTACTTCCGTTGCGCTTCGCTGAAACGCTCTGAATAAAAATCAAGTGGCTGGAATGCATTATCTACTATTTACTGTAAAAGGCCGAATTACATTTTTCGAATGTCCATTTTCCTTTCTCGGTCCAACTAAAAACAGATGTGCCATTTTTCCTATTACCAGGTATAAGACCGAATATTACTGCGTGATGAACAGCGGTCTTTAATGAGAATCTTCTAAAAAAATTCCATTGTTAAGAGATGCTTTGAATCACATACTCGTTTTGGAAAGCCGTATAGGGTTATGAGGTCGATTTTTTTTTGGCGGTGGGCGAATTCCGTTTTGGTTAATTATCATTATTATATATTAATCATTATTATATCACTTTGAAATTCATTAACGATTTAGAGTAAAGCTTATTTGTGCTCGGCGCTTTCCTCGAAAGACATCCTGGTAAGAAGGTGGGTTATGAAGTGGATTGCGTTTAGTTACAATATTTATTATATATGTTAAAACTTTAAAAACAGTTTTATTATTATTATTATTATTATTATTATTATTATTATTATTATTATTATTATTATTATTATTATTATTATTATTATTATTATTATTATTATTATTATTATTATTATTATTATTATTATTATTATTATTATTATTATTATTATTATTATTATTATTATTATTATTATTATTATTATTATTATTATTATTATTATTATTATTATTATTATTATTATTATTATTATTATTATTATTATTATTATTATTATTATTATTATTATTATTATTATTATTATTATTATTATTATTATTATTATTATTATTATTATTATTATTATTATTATTATTATTATTATTATTATTATTATTATTATTATTATTATTATTATTATTATTATTATTATTATTATTATTATTATTATTATTATTATTATTATTATTATTATTATTATTATTATTATTATTATTATTATTATTATTATTATTATTATTATTATTATTATTATTATTATTATTATTATTATTATTATTATTATTATTATTATTATTATTATTATTATTATTATTATTATTATTATTATTATTATTATTATTATTATTATTATTATTATTATTATTATTATTATTATTATTATTATTATTATTATTATTATTATTATTATTATTATTATTATTATTATTATTATTATTATTATTATTATTATTATTATTATTATTATTATTATTATTATTATTATTATTATTATTATTATTATTATTATTATTATTATTATTATTATTATTATTATTATTATTATTATTATTATTATTATTATTATTATTATTATTATTATTATTATTATTATTATTATTATTATTATTATTATTATTATTATTATTATTATTATTATTATTATTATTATTATTATTATTATTATTATTATTATTATTATTATTATTATTATTATTATTATTATTATTATTATTATTATTATTATTATTATTATTATTATTATTATTATTATTATTATTATTATTATTATTATTATTATTATTATTATTATTATTATTATTATTATTATTATTATTATTATTATTATTATTATTATTATTATTATTATTATTATTATTATTATTATTATTATTATTATTATTATTATTATTATTATTATTATTATTATTATTATTATTATTATTATTATTATTATTATTATTATTATTATTATTATTATTATTATTATTATTATTATTATTATTATTATTATTATTATTATTATTATTATTATTATTATTATTATTATTATTATTATTATTATTATTATTATTATTATTATTATTATTATTATTATTATTATTATTATTATTATTATTATTATTATTATTATTATTATTATTATTATTATTATTATTATTATTATTATTATTATTATTATTATTATTATTATTATTATTATTATTATTATTATTATTATTATTATTATTATTATTATTATTATTATTATTATTATTATTATTATTATTATTATTATTATTATTATTATTATTATTATTATTATTATTATTATTATTATTATTATTATTATTATTATTATTATTATTATTATTATTATTATTATTATTATTATTATTATTATTATTATTATTATTATTATTATTATTATTATTATTATTATTATTATTATTATTATTATTATTATTATTATTATTATTATTATTATTATTATTATTATTATTATTATTATTATTATTATTATTATTATTATTATTATTATTATTATTATTATTATTATTATTATTATTATTATTATTATTATTATTATTATTATTATTATTATTATTATTATTATTATTATTATTATTATTATTATTATTATTATTATTATTATTATTATTATTATTATTATTATTATTATTATTATTATTATTATTATTATTATTATTATTATTATTATTATTATTATTATTATTATTATTATTATTATTATTATTATTATTATTATTATTATTATTATTATTATTATTATTATTATTATTATTATTATTATTATTATTATTATTATTATTATTATTATTATTATTATTATTATTATTATTATTATTATTATTATTATTATTATTATTATTATTATTATTATTATTATTATTATTATTATTATTATTATTATTATTATTATTATTATTATTATTATTATTATTATTATTATTATTATTATTATTATTATTATTATTATTATTATTATTATTATTATTATTATTTTTATCACATCGACCAGGCACTATTGCAAAACATTGCGACCCATAGGATCTATTATGCTCCTTCTGGTTTATAGTTTGTTCAGCAGATCTGCTGCCTTCCTAATGAACACCAGCAGATCCTGAACCATAATGGTAGATATGCCACTCAGTGAGACCCTATGTCACTTAAACATTTCCATTTTAACCTATCAAGAACAACACATAGAAATTACGTAAGGAGTTTCAAGTCCGGCCTGCCATACTTGAGAACCTCAGAACGACGCCCAAATTGCGGTCTGATCGCCGCCCTAGTGACAAAGCCCCCTTTGAGCATTCCACTGTTCCAGGCGTTTGGCAATTTCGTAATCCTTGATTAGATTGAGGATGGTAGTAAGTGATACTGCACAGCAAGGTTTCGGACCGATAAATGGTGTCATTGATTCCTTTCTGGCCAAAGCATCCGCTATTTCATTACCATCTATTCCACGGTGTCAAGGTACCCAAAACAACTGGAATTTATTTTCAAGCGAAAGCTTTTGCAATAAATCGTAGCAATATTTGACCAGTCTAAATGTCATTCGATTCGAGCCAAGTGTCCTTAAGGCAGCTTGGCTGTCATAGAATATATTAATGGTCTTACCCTTGATCCCCTTGTCTAGGTTGATCTCAATCTCAACCTGGTAGATACTTAGCGGTCTTCCCAGTGGGATCGAAAAGGTTGAGTCCATTGACACCAGCACCGAAACAGTCATTCATTTTGGAGCCATCGGTATACCAGTTTAGATCAAACTCACTCTTAACCAAGGCCACATAATATCCACAATTTTGGTTCAGGAATTCAACTCAAAGCACAGATCCAAAGGCATAACATCTGGGGCTGAAGAGGGTTCCAACCACCCTACGAAGAATGGACAGACTTCCCGATGCATTCCGGAAACCATTGGCAAAAATTTTGTCGCCAAACATGCCGCAACCCTCATCAAATGGATTTAAAGCGGTGTTAAACCAATCAAGACCTCCAAGGGCGCTGTTAGACATGTTCTTATTGCCCCTGTTATACCGAGGCAGGCGAGTCACTGTACCCCGCCTAATTTGTTCATGGTGATGGCTTCCTTAGCTTTTCTTCACCAAACTATCGCCGCATAAGTCATAATGGGCCGAATAATAGCAGTATATATCCATAGTGTCATTCTCGGCGAAAGACCCAATGTCTTACCGTAGGAGGAGCGACTTGCGGGTTCCCATCAAGCTTCTTATCCAGAATGACACCTAGATACTTAACTTCTTTAGATAAGTTGATGGTAGTACCCATAAAAGAAATACCATCACATGTTAACTTGTATCTCTTTGTAAAAGTTACAATCAAGAGCTTTCAACGCCCAAAATCGGTAACTAGTTTATATGATGAGGTTGAGCAGAAATTGACTCTTATAGTCAACAAGGTAGCTATTTTCAACAATGAAGACGAAGCCTTGGTTAGGGCAGTCAACCAAAAATATAGAGATAATGCTTTAAGAGTGTTCATCTCCGGCCTGAGATACCCAGTTTGTGACATACTTCTCTCAAGCGAGCCTCCAGACTGTCGTTGGCATTGGCACTGGCTTTTTTTTGAATGATTGACCGAGAGCCCTTCTTTGACGCACCAAATTTACATCTCGCCCAGGGCCGTTCTCATGAGATCACACAACGTACTCTCATATTTCCCACGTATTGCTATAACGAGGTCATCAGCGTAACCAATTACACTGTTACTTTTATGTAGTCTGTAGTCCATAACAATGGAGAAAGTACTCCACCGTGGCTTTTAAAGCCATCACTGTGGATTCCACCCCATCAAGAGATGAGCTGATAGTCCTGTTCTTAAGCATGGAACTGATCCAAGCTATAATTGACTTCTCTACAGTTGAAAATTTTAATTAAAAAAAAAGCTTTTACTTGAAAAAATGTATTCAAACTAAATTTAAATTAACAATCCAAATATGATTGAAACGTGCATCTTAGGTTTTAAATAATGTTATTGTAATTTATTTATTGAGACGTCTGTAACAACGGAATTTAGAAACTTAAAAGAACTTAAGCACTTGTTTCGTTGTAATAAGATCTATTTCAATAGATCTATTTCCTTCGAGATTTGCATAAGAGAGAATGGTTTCTATTCAGCGTCCGAGTAAATATTGTTACTTTTCGTCTTTTTAAAACGTTTGAGTTTTTTTAAATTGCGTAAAATTAAATAAATGCAGCGAATTTAATATTTTACTTTAAACACTCGTTTATTTAACTTCCACTTTATACAATTATAATTATACAGTATCCAACTTGTTTAATATCCGCTTAATACACCGATTTAGTCAATACACAACTCTTAGTACGACTTTACACTATGACTGCCAAACTATAACTGACTGGCGTGGGCAAAGTAGCGTTCCTTACATACCTGACTGCCAACAGTTTCAAATGATCTGGTAAAGTCTTAAATCTCCTCAAATCTTCTATTCAGATTCGTAAATTTTAAATGTAACATCCAAAAGTTGAACTGGTAATACCGTTAATAACACAAATAATTACGGCATTGCCAGGGTGAAACATTGACAGCCTTGACATAAGCCAATAGACTAAAATCCCACAATACAATTTTAAATGTACTGATGTGGATGTATCTTCTATTTAGGCATTTTTATTTTCGTAACAATAACCTCTTTAAATCTTTCTGCCAATCGTATTTGAATTTCAGTAACTGCTTAACCCTATCTCTTTTTAAATTCTATATTTCCTTAAAATGCATTTTAGTGATAAAGTTTATAGGTGCAACAAATTCCTCGATAAAATAGTCTATTCCAATATATGATAAATTTCTACCAATTGGAGGATAATTATTTAATAAAGTATTACTTAAGTCAATTATGAAATTATTCCAATTAGTTTCCTTAAATTTGATAAAATGATTCGGAATCTTCAAGAAAAATTAAATTTTGGAAAATGGGGAAGATGATTCCAGAAGGTTGGAAGAGTGTATCTTTTAAAATTTGTGCTTGCGTTATAAATTAGATTTGAAGTCACTATAAAATGGTTTGGGTATGAAGAGCCTCCTTGATATATCGGATACGAATAGCAAACTCTGGTGACAGAAAATGATTCTTTACAAAGCCAGTTTAATTACACATCACTATTGAAATTATTGCTAATGTCATCACACGAAAAGTGTTTGGCATTCAAATCGCCTAAGACTAATCCTTCATAATTCAGAGAAAAATTTAAATTCAACTGCTAGTATTGCCAGATGGCCTCAATTTCGCTTGATTTACAACAATTTTTACAGCTTGTCAAAAATCAAGAAAAATGATAGTTTGTCAAGATTTTTTAAATTAATAACATAAAGCGTTTTAAGTGTATTTGTTTCCTAGTTTAGTTTATCTAAAATATTTATAATTAAATGTTTAAAATATTTCATTTACAAATTTGTCAAAAAAATGAGATTTATTAAACCAAATATGTACCGATTTCATAGACAATTTCTTGCCACTTTTGCAGTAAAGCCATTATTTTATCAGTGCAAAACTTCTGAGCGAAAACCAGATCCAATTATGCTTTGCATGCCTCTACAGAATTTAAATTTACATCATTAAGAGGGTTGTGTAGAGATCGCAGGAATTGAAAATTTGAAGCAGCAAGGTCCGGGCCATACGGTGGATGTCCCAAAACTTCACAACCAGTTTCTGGAGATCATCAAAGATGTGTGTGGTCTGACGTTGTTATGATGGAACTTAAAACCTACCGAAAATTTTTGTTCGAAGTTTTTCGAAAGTCAATGTTTTTGACTGTTAAGATTTTTTTTCAAAATCAAGATTTTGTTCTATAAATGTAAAGAATTTTGCAATGCTAATTCTGGCAATCCTAATGAGCCACATATATATAATATTCTTGATTGTACCATTAATCAAAACATTGACTATTATAAACAAATTTGGAAATCTAATATTAGGAATTGCTCACGATTGCTCTTATCACTTAGAACAACAAAATTATATAAATTCACATTTCTATTACTGACTAAATGCAATTTTTGTGTTTGACTTCATTAATATCCTATTGAGTTCAACTTTTCTTTTTCGCCAATTTTAAATAATTACGGGCGATATTTAATCCTTACTTCTTTAATTAAACTTAAGCACTTTTTTGCTTAACCTTACGTCATATTCATATAATTTTTATAAGACTACTTATTTGTTTTATCTTTCAAGATCATTGGTTCTGGAACACATAACAGTTGTATAATTTTCATAAACTCTTGTGTTAAAAGAATATTTCTCCGGTCTCTCTCTTAATAAAACCTCTTCTTGCGTTATAAAAAGGCTAGCAAAAGATTTTTTAGCTCTAACAACATGTGAAAAACATACTGCCTTAGCGACATCTTCATATGCAGATATTCTCCTAAGCTTCGCTGATTGTTCAGATTTTCTCTATAATTTGAGGTGCACTGCATTTCATTACAATTAACGCAAAAAGGTAAGCTATCATCTGCATGAGCTAGAGTACATTGAACTCATTTTTCACACAGGAAAAAGAACGAGTGCAATTTTCCGGATACCTCCAACATTTTGGTACCTTCATTTGACACCTTGGTCTTTTCCAAGAAACTACCTGGTTCAGAATACATTTCAGACCAATTATCTCATTGACCTTCTTGTTGGGCTTAAGAGACACAAAACTAGATCAGTATCAAATGAATGCATTCTATTCTGTAGTAAATTTCGAAACAGATTCGACAATATTAGGTGCTATTCCTTTAATATCCGACTTAATCTCATCTACGTCAGACCTTTGCATAAAACACCTTAAGGTTTATATCGCCTTGGGCTGTATGTATAAGACGGAGTTTCTCTTTCCTTTTATAGCTGCATCATCTCTAAGTGGGGCGAAGAACTCTTGAAATATAATTTACTTTTATTTCTAGATTGGTTCTTAATTTTGAATTCAACATTCTTCATGTTCAACTGGTTTATGAGAGACTTCATGTTAACATTTTCAAGGAAAATAGGTGGACAAAATGTGTCCCTGGTCTTTACATAAGTTTAGACATTTTGATTAACTTTAGGTGTATTATGATCTAAATTAAATTTATCAATTAACGGTTCGAGTTCAATATTAATATCTCCTAATACTGAAAATTTGAAAGTATGATTGAAGCAGTTATCTGAATTATCATTTTGATAAATCTGTTTTTACATCACCTAGAATTTTTTTTTCTTGTTTTGCACAAACTCGAACTCATCTTCAATGGAAGAGATTGAGATTCTTTTTTGATTCATGAGCGATTCGTTGTCCTTCATTTCAAATTTGGAATTTGTATACCTTCTAAAATCTCGATGTTGTTGTTGGCATTGAATTTCTGATTAAGTCCTTTTTTCGATTGGAATGCTTTCCTTTTGGTTGTCACTTTGATGATCAGACTTCATCAGACTTTATTGCTGGTTTTAATTGAAGTTTATTTGTGCTACTCGCTGTTTTGCTATTAATATTTGGAGGACGATCTCCAGTTTGGTCAAATCATTACTTGATCGCGTTCCATTACTATGTTTAAGTTAAATATTTAAAAGTTTAAGGGTTTTATTACTTTTTATTTTTGATTACAATATGAAAAAAAAATTTTTTTTGTCCTAAGGTTTAATGCGATGCGTTTCACATCAAAACTCTACCAAGTTTTTTAATAATTTTAATATTAATATACCCTTGGGATGCAGAAAAATCAAAATGAAATGTATTAGAAGTAAAATTTAACCGTCCTTAAGGTAGGCAATACTTTTTATTGTTTCTGAAAAATCATTATTTACATAAACAACCAGTATTGCCATTTACAAATTATTTATTCAACCACATTCAAGTGTTCTATCAGACTCATGAAAGCTTTAATCAAATGGTTGATAAAATACTTTCTGCACTATTTAGTTCGTTACAAACGTAGTTCGTTATAAAAATTATAACTCCATTGAAAATTTATTAAAGGGTACAGAGACGTATGTTAATTACATATAAAAAAATTACTATAACTGTGTTCAAGTATGGTATTAAACTTTAAAAGGACATATAGACAGTATCGATATCGTTTAATTTGAATAATATTTTCTTTTGAATGACTACTCTAAGAGATAAATAAAGTTAAAAAGTAGTTTTAATAATAGTATTAAATATGGTTTCAAAATAAATGTGTCAAAGTTTAAACATGAAGCTGCAATTTTTTAAAGTTGCGAGAATCGTCTGTGTGTTGCAACAGTATTATACACATTTTAAATAATCAAACTCTATAAAATATTTTTTTGTTTATAGTCGTCAAAATTTGTGCTGAAGTTGAAAAATATTTTTGTATTTTTTTCTTCTATTCTAAAAAATTGGCGAATAAATTGGCTGACATTTAAAAACTATACACATTAGTACGCACTGCTCCGAAAAAGTGAACATATTTTTTGAACACTTGAAGCAGGATTTACCGCTAATACTGCTATGTTGTAGAATGGCCATTCTTAGTACCACGGCTTATTGCAGTCTCACCGTAGAGATTTTAAATGCGTGACATTGAAAGTGTTATCTATAGAGAGATTGAACGGTTATTATTCTACCGGTTTTAATTGTTTTTTTTTTTTTGGCTTAGCCGAATACGGTTTATAAATATGTAAATTTTTCGAATATCGAATAATAACCGAATACCGAATAACCGGTTATTTTAAAATTTATAGTTTTTATACGTTTTCTTAATATATTTTTATTGCAAATATGTTCATAATTAAGGTATTTTTCCAAGTTTAGTATACGAGTATAACGTCTTATTTTTAGAAATATGAAAACCTAGAACGATTCACAAAGAACGCCAAAACCATGGCAGAACGGATAAAATATGCACACTTGAGCAGCAATAGCTGTTACTCATTTTCTGTAAATGGATATTGATTTTTTATGTATGGAGAATGATGGTCAGCTATGCAATTCGGCCGTGGAGCCGATTACATAAATATAAACAATAGCAATTGAATAGCTAAAGTGTGAAAATATTTCGATGGAAAGGTTTAGATGTATTAACTGTCCTAAAATACTAAATTTACAATCTGATATCAATAACGATAGCGACATTTTTAAGCCCCTAACGAACTATAGGTTCACGGTAATAACTCCGAATATAAGGTTCATTTTGGACACCTTTAGTAGAGAGATAAAAGACAGAAAAAAATGTGCGATCATATAAGCAAAACCCACAGCACAGTATCAAGGCCGGATATATATGATATATATCTCCTATATGCCAACATTCAGTAGTACCCATATTTCGAAATTCACTGATGACAGCCTTTCAATGTTTTCGATTTTGCAAGACCATATAGTGCAATTGGAGATTTGGTTAAAGCAATGGAGGATAAAGGTTATCGAAAATGTACACACGCACCATTCACTTTACGCAGGGTGTCTTGTCCGGCTATTATCCCCCAGAGCTCTGCGGTTAAACGTTTGGGAATACATCTTGCCAACCGGCTAACATTGAAAAGCCACACAGACGCTAAGTTAATCAAAAAAAAAAAAAAAAAAATATAGGCGATACAATTAAATTGTCTTATTAATAAAAACTCTGTGCTTAACTTGGATTGTAAACTTCTTCTTATAATGCGATATTGAAACGATATGACACTGCCTCAGCATCCAACATTGAACGAATACAAAGTAAGATTTTGAGACTAGTAACAAATGCCACATGGCTTATAACAAGTTCGAATATCTATTAAGAACTGAACGTGGCCGTGTTAAGAGAGGATATCGCTAGGTATGCTGAGACATACTTGAAGAAGTTAGAGTTGCACCCGAATCCACTAGGTCGTGCTATCTTGAATAATGTTGGCCACATCTGATTGAGCAGAAGTGATACTGCGGACCTGATTCGAAGAAAAGCGAGAATATAATCAAGTTAATCCCATGACTCCATATAATTTCGTACCGCACTGGTTGGACTAAATTCGTGTATGTATAAGTATAGATTTGAATACAAATTGTTAGCTCACGTTACAAAAAGCATCTAATTTAGTAAATTGTAAAAAAAAACTTTTTCTTAAGTAACAGATTTTAGTTTTTTGAAATATGAAACTAATGCAATAAGGAAGCGATATAGGTTTGCTTTTATATTTTTGTATTAACATGTTCATAAGCCAACCGCGCGAGGGGTTGAAAATCAAATTTATTCGAGTGATATCGCGCCAAAAACAGCCTGAGTAAGTTTCTCAGGCAACAAGGCAAATTGATGAGATTAAAATAAAGCTTTTGGACAGATTAAAAGCATGTATACAAGTTATTGGACACTTTGGCAAAACTGGTAAGATATTGTATTTGAGTCATTGCGTACCGTGTTTGGTAATTAACTTGAATTAAAATGAAGCAAATATTTGAAGGGAATTTAAAAAATAGACTGAATGACTGAGATTTTTTTTTGCAAATATGAGAGTAAGTACAAAGAGTTAACTATTACGCTTAAGAGTAATGTTTTCTATTTATGTATTGCATTGTAGTGCCGTCCTGATAAAACAGCATGTCATCTAAGTTCCTTTCATTTAATTCGGGCAAAACAAAAAAACCGATTATGGAGTCTGGACAATGTCGGCCAAATTCTGTACTGAATATTTTTTTGTGTGGTTACATTGCCATCTGACGAAGCTTGTGAGGGTTAGCGTTGTTTCTAAAATTTTGCGTGTTAACATGGCCATAAGTATGGTTTTACATTAATGAACATTAATTCTAGTAACATACTAGTTTTTATCTTTTCCACGCGCTGATCAGTCGTGTAGCTTGATAGTGGTAATTAAACACTAAATCATTTCTTTTCTATTAGGCTTAATTCGCGGAGATGCCGATTCTGAGTTTCTACTTAACAAAGTTATCTTTAATGTTTCTACAAGATCTTCTTGCAACACTCATCCCATTCACTTTTGCCGTTTTGGTTATTTCTAACCATTTCCCATTTTGGTTAGTTTTTTTTTTTTATTTAGAAGTAAGAAATAAAGTTAATAATTTAGACAACAAAGATGTTATAAGAATTATTTGATTAATGATTTCTTTTAATGTTTATTATTCAGGTTCTTATTGGGTGTATAACTTAAAAAACGGGACTTTTTTTGTTGACTAGCTTTAACTATAATCTTTCTCATCTTCTTGGTAACAAATGGACTCGACGCCAAAAGATTTCTCAATTTTTAAAGAACAAGCCAATTTCATTTACTCAGGTCTGAAGTAAGACAAATGTTAGTCGGACGTACAAGATGTGGAATATAAGGTGAGTGGGACAATACTTTCGAACCACTATTTTTTTGACTTAACTGGTCTTGGAATATTACGACTTTAAGTCCGATCGAATACTTGTCGTAATGGATTTTTCGTTGTCAGAAATAATTGAATGCCACAATATTTTTTCATGGCTTTTCAGCAACATTTTGGACGTGCAAAATAGTCTTTTAACGTCTCTCGGCATTAACTGCTGCGTTACTCAATTTCATTAATTTTTGCTAGCTAACGTTTTGCTTAAGTGGCTTCGTATAATGTTGCAAGCTCTTTTTGAACTCAACAAAATCTTCATGGTGTAACGCTCTCAATTCATCATCTTTTGTTCCATCATCATTAGTTTTTGCTGATCTGAAAGTCTTTCAATTCGTATTAAACTAATCACTTTTGAACCCCGAACATTGAAATCGATGAACATTTTCATAACAAGCTTTGGTAAGCAATCCATGTTCTTTTTGTTTTGTTGACACATGATTCGGCATTTACAAAGCAAATTATTGTGCTTGTGAATGAAACAATCAAATGTGTATAACTTATACTTATATACATATTAATTCTCATAACTTTCCATGAAAGAACATAGGGAATTCTCTCAGTCAATGATTTGCACCCGATTCTATTTTAAACTCATTGAAAGGGACCTACAGCTTAATGGCGGCTCCGAACGGCAAATACATTTAGAGAAGTTTCCAATAATAGTAATACTCATACTCAGTTACTAACTAATGTTATGAGGTGATACCGCTGTCGAAAAACTTTTTTAAGATGGTCTGGCCTGGTATTGAACCGACGACCTTCTGGTTGGTAGGCGGGTGTCTTACCTACCATACCACACTGCACACTGTGTATAACTTAGTGCTTGCAATTTTGGCAAACAATTTTGGTTCGGGTAGTTTTCGATTAATTAAAATATCTGTTAGTAAGGGCTATTTAGCTAAAATTACTCAAAAATAGGCTAAAAAATTTAACACAATTATTATACCAAGTTGTGTTAGATCGATTGATCATGGGATATGTCCACTTAGCGCAGATTTATTTGTTCGAAAATCTTAAAAAATAGTCCGAATATGGGAGATGTCTGCCTGAGAGAGCTGTACGTTAGTAGAGCTTTCAGTCATCATTTATTATTTATTATTATATATTATTTATATATTATTTATTATTTTATCTTAATTTTTTTTTATACTAAAATTTTGGTTATTTTTTGATTACTTTTTTATTGAAATTTGGTTACAAAAATTTCGAAGTTATGGCAGCACTGCTCGCTCCCATTGCCAAACATGTTTTGAGTGTTTCACTGGGACATCTCTCATCAAGCTTTTACAATTGTATGTATATTTATATTTGTGGTTATAAAAGATTGAAAGCTGCACAAGATGTACGTTACATAATATTGAAAGTACTACGAGTATACTCGTGTTGCAGTGGCTAACACCCTACTAACCAATAATTAAGCAAGATACTCGTGGTTAGGAGCGAATGCATTAAAATTTAATTATCTGTACCACCTATTTGATTTGGTAGATTGCAGTGATTTTGAAAAAATAAGCATTATATTCTACTCAAGTCGATAATCTTAAATTTATATTGCCTGTATTTAACACTTTAGTCTGTAAAAAACTCTAATCCATAAACAAATTAAATACATAAATGAATAAAGTAATCAAAAGAAGAATAAGTGACACTCGAACTTACAGGAACACCTCAACTGCATTAACTGGGTAGGAAACAGTATTTGTAAGGCATGTGGTGAATATGATGAAATCCTCAAATAATTCATATGTTAGTGTTCAGCCATTGTTAAAAACAGGTCTAAATTCCTCTGACATGACTGATTTCAAATATTTCTTTCGTTAAGTGTAAGGGAATATGTAACAGGCCGAACTCTAGCTTAAGAGTATGTCTGCAGATATGAGACTATTTATCCTTCCCACCTAATTACATAAAAAGGATAATCAAGTCTTTATTTTCGTTTTAAGAAATGTATTTGTAGCATATGTAATTAATAAGCATATTAAAAGCGATTATTAGTTGCGATTTGAGAATACATAATATGAATTTGGTCATCGTAATATTACCGATCATTAAATGCAGTCATTCGAGGAAGACATACTTAAAAAAAGAGATAAAAGTATGAGTGGAATTTCGGTTCGGATGCTTAAATAGGAAAATAGTAGACTGTCAACCTTCAGATGAACACCATTTTTAAATTTATTGATTTTGTTCATAAAAAATTTTTTCGTTTTCATTTAAAAGCTGTTCAAATAAATAAAAACACTTTTGTGAACAAACTCACACTCACACGTGTATTAACCCTTGAGTTAAGCAATAACTACGTATTTTATATACTTTTTACCAAGCAGCCAAATTTAGGATCGATAACAAGAGAAGGGAGTGAAATAGAAGAACAAAGTGTCTATAATTACATTTTTGTTGAAATTGATTTGTTAGCGTAAAAACTTTTCACAACCAGATGAAAGGTTTAAATAAAATAGAGCAAAAAAAGCTACATATTTCAAAATATAAAACAGTAATCGAATAGTCTTGCTTTTAAAAGCACAAAAAACATTATCAGATATATGTGTGTACGATAGTAGATATATGTACATACATATGTATAAGTACCGAATACCAAATTAAAATAGAATTGTGAATCTTAGAATTTCCAAATGTTTATTATTAAATTTGGTTCAGTCACTTGCATCTGAAGCTATGTTCTCGCAATACTACGAATTACTGTGATCGCTGTTTGAATTACTTGTGTGAATTATCCTGTTCGCTCGGCATCTTCCTCTTTGGTTTCAGTTCTTCTTGTTTCTGTTATTTTTGTTTATTGTTAAATTGTTTACATTGCGTTTTAATTTAAAGAAGTTGCCGAAGAAAAATGTAAGGAAAAAAATAAAAATATTTTAAAAAACTACATGTAAAAAAATTCATTTTCACCTAATAGAAAAGTTGCTGGCAAATGGAAAATGAGAAGCTAGCGGGCGTTGTTTGTTTATGTCCTTTCCTTTGCTTATGCAATTTTTTGTTTTTTATGATTGGCAGGAGGTGATGACAAAATTAGAGATCGCATTGATTTTATTAATTTTTATTGATTTATTAAATTTTTAGAAATTCGCAGGATAATTGAAACTGAATTACTTACAATTTGGGATAACAATTGCAGGTTTAATAATGAATGAGAGAGCGAATCATCATGCTTTAGATAGCTATTTTGAAATAGAAATCCAAAATAAATCATAAACAACAAGGTTTGCAAGAGAAGTCAATGCTCTCAGTTTGAAGCCTAAAAATGGAATGGCTATATGGCTATTCTATACATAACTTTAATTATTAATTTATATGTTTTTCAAATATGTAATATCTATGTATGTATGTATGGTATGTACGTAAACGAGCAGCAATTTATCGATACCATATTTTTTTAATTAATCTATACCAGGGTTGCAAAATGAGAACATCAAAATTGTATTCAGAAGCTCATAAAATTGTACTTTTTCGACCCAAATTGTACCAAAAATATATTTTTTTTATTATTTTTAATTTTTTTGTCTTAAGTAAGAGCACAAAAAACAACAAAATTTTACATAAAAATTCATTTTTATAATAAAAAAATTAACATTTGTACTTAAAAGTTCATTTATACTTTAAAAGTATATATTTAACCCTCATTTTGCGTAACTTCGTGCAATTTTAATTAATAAAGTCAATCATACTAAATTATATTTTCAAAAATAATGTCTTTTATTTCAAATTTAAACTTCATGTTAGCTTTACTTTATTATTTATATAATTAAGGCAAATAAGGTGGTATTCGGAAACGTCAACAAAAATATATGAGTTAAAAGTGGTGTCTATTAGACTCTACGTCAATGCAATTGTTACAATTAGTGCAAGACAGTTGTAGGTAAGGTATAAGTGCATGGTTAAAAGTAAAATAATATACAAAAAGTCTATCGACATACATATGTACATATTTATGAGATCAAATTGTTTTTAATAACCTTAACAAATCTTTTGTCTGAATAACACCCGAAACTGTAGGCTCATGAAGCCTACCTATAAATAAGGGAAAATACATTAAAGAAATAAACTGAGAAAGTTCGTAAATTGTACCAAATGAGTAATTGGTGTGCCATTGTACTTTTGAGTCTGAAATTGTACCAATTTTTTCAACCCTAATCTATAACACTCTGACGTCGTATATGATGTGCCGCAGAACAAACGTATTTTTTTCGTATTTTTTTTGTCAAATTATTCAGAAATTAGTTTTTTTTTTGGTACTTTATAATTGGGCTTGAAATCTAGAAAAAAATCTGCATATATACCATATTTTTTTCCGAATTATGAAAATAAACTAATTTGAAATAAACTATAAAGTACGTTTTATATTGAGGCTAATCATATGATATATGTATGTATGTTAAAATCCTTGTACATATAGAAATATACTTTTTTGTGTTCGTAATTTTATAATTTATTTTTTAATTTAATTTATAATTAATAAATAATTTTTTTAACACTCTCTTTTTATGGGCCGAAGACAGTGTTGCCAGAATTCAGATTCAGTTATACACAGATAGGGCCTCAAAATTATCCAAAGTTGTATTAATTACACAAAAGACATTGTGTGTTTCAGATCTGGCATCTGTGCCTCAAGTTGATAACCTCGTGTTAATTTCTGCTTGTGAAAATACATACATATGTACATATATTAAATTTATATTAAATAAAGTGTTAAAGTCCAAGTTTTTGATCAATTTTAATTGTGTTTGAACATGGTTGCTCAAAAAAGAAGAAAATATGGAGGCAATAGCCCTAAATTTAAGGTGCTAAAGATTAACGCTCCCATAGCTAACGTCAACAGATTCCAGCTACTGTCTGATGGCGAGGCAGAAGAAGATGTTGCTGTTAAGGAGAAAATTCTTCCTATAATTGTGGATTCTTCACATACTTAGTTTCTCATACATATGTCATTGGAATAATTGGCGAACAGTATAATTCTAAAAGGTTGACTATTGGAATTAAAATAATTTCCAACTCGGTTACATTGTACAACGATGCGCTAATGGCGATGCTATTATGGGATAGAAAAATTACTAATTTTATATTTACGATATTAAAGACGCTAAAACCTTTAAATTGATTTTATTTGGTTTACTACGTTTTGTCTCGAAGGTAATTGGCGAGGAATTCATCAGCTCACATAATATAAAGCCGGTAAGCATAAAAGTATTAGCAATGAAAAGACGTAATGTATTCAAATGATAAATAATTAATTTAAGATATTTTTCAATATTTCTGTGTATTGAAGAAGACTTTTAAAGACCAATAAGGGACCCATTTAATTAAAAATGCAGAAAGTCTATATATGCTATAATAAGCAATTTGCTATATGGTCACTTAGTCTTTTTTTTTACTAAAATTAAGGGATTTTACACAATTAAGGATTTAACTGAGCTCAATTTACCATAAAAAACCACAATTTATAAATTGCTCAATTAGTAGTAAATTGTACAATTAATTGAATGAAATTAAAAATGCAATGACAACTATATACAGTAAGAAAACTCTATATTTATACAAATTTTCAAACAAGATTTCTTAAAATCATTATTTTGTAATAAAACAAATATTTAATAAATAAAGAAGATTTACTACTTAAAACAAACAAAAAACGGCACTTAAAGCATTGTCCTTTGTAGAAAAATATTAAAATTTATGTACAAAATTTGTTTAAAGTCGTATGAATACGGACTTCGCATACTGTACAATGTCATATGAAATATAACATTATCAAAATGAAAAAAGTAAACAAAAAATTTTTTATGTTAAATTTAAGTTTTTTCATTAAATTTTATATTCTTTTTAACGCAAAAGTTTTATTCATTCTATGTTCCATATTCCTAATTCAAAAATGTAAGTTTTATGAGCAAAATTCGTTTTGGAATCTTTAGCTATAAAATGCTAATTGTGTAAAGTTATTTGCGTTATGTGTAAGCACTATATACAATAGCGCAATTTAAAAATTAATTGACTCAATTAAAACGTATAACTTAGTATATTATTCTAGAAAAGAGACCATTATCTTATATTTAAAAATAAATGTCTGTTTGTTGGTTTGTTTGGCTGGGTGTGCCTTATGGGCAGCTAGACGGCTGAACCGATTTTCTTGAAAGTTTTACATTATCTCTCTGAATATCTTGAAGGAACTGTAGGCTATATAAATTTTAAAAATTCCAACTAGGCGGTGCCACGCCAACACAGAATAAATATTTATATTTCTATATTTTCAAAATGTTAAAAGAATAAGTCTTACCAAAATAGATTCATAGTCAATAAAAATCAGCAGCCAAAAAGTGGGCAGCATTGGACAAGTACAAACTAAATATTGATTTCATAATATCTTGAGAATTGTTAAAGCTAAAACTTCTGAATTTGGTCAGAATGACATTATGGTTCATGCAAATCATTAGTCAAAGAGTGGGTGAAATTGGAAAAGTAGGCGTGGTACCTCCCATATAAACTAAATATTGATTTCATTATATCTTGAGAATGGTTAGAGCTAAAGCTTCTAAGTATGGTCTAAATGACTTCACAGTCGATACAAATCATCAGGCATAAATGGGCTTGATACGTCCCATATAAAGCAATAATAATTTTTATGTATCTTGAGAACGGCAACAGTAGAAGTTTCTATATTAGGTTCAAACAACGTCGTGAAAAATACACATTACCAGTCAGTAACTGAGCGAGATTGGATAAGTGGACGTGGCATCCGCCGTTCATACTAAATATTCTATTTCATATATGTGGAGAACGACAACTATTAAAGCTTCGTTATCTACCCACATCAGCCAAAATGCGGGAATTACAGGAATCATACTGGATAAAAACTGTCTATATACGTATACTACATAAAAATGAATATGTGTTTGTTTGAAGACTGTATACAGCTAAAAGGCAGAAGCTACAGTGTCTTTCTAGAAGACAAAATGATTGAATTTGGACCGGAAGGGGGCAAAATGGGGAAAAAGTGTAAGCAATTTAACTAAGACAGCACTTAAGATAAGAATTAAGATGGGGGTAGCGAAACACACCGGGTTTTAATTAGTAATATATATATATATATATATATATATATATATATATATATATATATATATATATATATATATATATATAATAAATAATTATAACATTTTGTGTCAGTAGCGATTTTTATCAGTTTTTTAAAAATTGATTTACTTAAATATGGCAAAATAATGAGATTAGCATCCAACATATAGTCCGTACTTTGCCACTCCAGATTATCATTCTTTTCTATCTCTGCAGGACTCTATTAATGATCTTAATTTAAATTACATAGAGGCTTGTAAAACGCAATTAGATCAATTTTACGCTCAGAAAACCTACGCTACAATACATTGCTGAAATAATGGCTTTTTCCCAAAAATGGTAAAGGGCTATCAATCAATGGGATGGGATGGGATACAGCAGATTAGGTAAAGTCTCTGAATGCAGTCAACATGGTGCTCGCCAGAACGATCCTTTTTTTTGTTACATTCAAGTTGACACACAGCCTCCTCGTGGCCCCTCCTGGATAGCAAACTAGCACCCGCTTGTTTGTAACCAATGTGTGCAGCGTAGTCAAAGCCTATGGACTTTAAACATTTGGGTTGTTCGCAAGGCTTGGAACCCACCACATAAAAACTCTATCCAATGAAAGCCAAAGCAAAATCCGAAAATTATCTCCCCATAGTTGGCGACCACGGTAAACGTATTAAGAACAATGCTTTGAGAATTGGCACATGGAATGTGCGGACCCTTCATAGGGAAGGTGGTTTTGGCCAACTGGCTCATGTTCTCAAACAGTGTAGAACTGATATCACCGCTATCCAGAAAATGCGATTAATAAGGAGTGCAAAAGGCTAACATCATGTGATATTTACTACAGCTGCCATGCGAAGGGGCGCGAATTCAGCTGCGGGTTTGTGATTGGAAAACGACTCTGTCATCTTGTCGCAGGTTTTACAACTGTTGACGAAAGACTGGCCACCATCCGCATCAGGGCAAAATTTCACAACCTAACTCTAATCTGCGCGCACTCCCCGACGACAAGGACGATACGATCAAAGATGCTTTCTATGAAAGACTTGAGGACGTGTACGATAAAAGCCCGCACACGACATAACGATCGTCCTCGGGGATTTTAATGCAAAGATCGGGCGAGGAGGTATCTTTGGTCCCACCGTAGGTCAGTTCAGTCTTCACACAACTACTGCACAACGGTCTGAGGTTGATCGATTTCACCGCAGTGCAAAACATGGTAGTCTGTAGCACCAGGTTCCAGCATCTCGATATCCACAAACCTACTTGGCTGTCACCGCATCGTTCCACACGCAACCAGATCGATCACATTGTGATTGACGGAAGGCATATCTCTAACATACTAGATGTGCGCATACTCAGAGGTCTGAATATCGACTCGGTTCATTACCTTGTTGTAGCCAAGATACGACTGCGTATTAGCACAGCGATGACAGCGTGCTCTAGTACACAGAGAGAGCTTGATGTAAAAAAGCTGCATTCACCAGAGACGTCTGAGATGTTCTCCGTCCAACTCTCAGATAGGCTCCAATGCTCCCCTTCTACTTTCGATGACATTGGTGGACTTTGGGCAACATCTCCCACTTCTTGCGCACCACTGCGGAAACAGTCATTGGTTACGAGCTCAAAAATTCTACAAGCGAGTCAAGCGTCTAACTGAAGGTTATAAGCTCGGAGAATCATCTTGTAGAGACGAAAACGGTAACCTGGTTAATAATGCACAAGGTGTACTTGGGCTATGGAGGCACCATTTCTCTACGCCATTACGTGGCGATGATAACTCCAATTCCGCCATCAGAGAAGTTGGAGAAACGTTCCCAATATATGATGGTGGTGATTCCGCCGCCAAGCCATGGCGAGGTCAGTGTAGCGATATGGCGACTTAAAAACAACAAAGCTGCTGGCCCGATGGCCTGCTCGCTGAATTATTTAAAGCCGGTGGTGAAGAGCTGGTTAGATGCATGCACCAGCTTATCGGTAGAATATGGTTGGAAGAAAGTATGCCCGGCGATTGGACCCTCACTGCTCTCTGTCCTGTCCTGAAGAAGGGAGATCCTACAATTTGCGCCAACTACAGGGGTATAAGTCTTCTCCATATCGCATACAAGGCCCTTACGAGCGTAACTACAAAACTGGTAAGATTGTGCAGTATGACGTAGAGAAACTCCTGCAGCTCCGTCTGAGAACCTTTTGAGACCGTGCGAGGTTTTAGATAAGGCGACCCCTTATCGTGTGACCTCTTCAATTACGTCATGGAGAGCGTTCTGCGGAAGGCGAGTGTACATCGTAGTGGCACCATATTTTACAAAAGTATCCAGCTCCTTGCATACGCTGACGATATTGTCATCATTGGACGTACCAATCGATATGTCACTGCTGCTTTCAGTGTCATCGAAAGAGAGTCTACCAAAATGGGTTTAACGGTAAATGAGGCCAAGACGAAGTATATGTTGTCGACAAGTAGGGATGTGCGGCGTATTGGCTCCCAGTTTGCGATCGGCAACTATACATTCGATGTGGTGAATGAATTCATATATCTAGACACTGCTATTACCGGCAGTAACGATATCAGTCTTGAGGTCCAGCGTAGAATCACTCTTGCCAACAGGTGTTATTATGGTCACAATCAGCAATTGTGTAGTAGTGCTCTCTCTCGCTCGACGAATTTGACACTTTACAAGTCGCAAGTAGCTTCCTCGGATGTGTTCGAGAGAGAAGTTCTACGGAAGATCTTTGGCTCTTTGCGGTTTGGCTATGAACAATGTATTCGAACTAACCATGAGCTGTATGAGCTATATAACGATATGGACGTTGTTCAGCGAATTAACTTTCAGCGGCTACGCTGGCTAGGACATGTCGTTCGAATGGATGAAGATGCTCCAACACGAAAAGTGCTCGATGTGAAAGTCAGTGGGCGTAGGCGTAGAAGACGCCCTTGTCTACGATGGAGAGATCAGGTCGAGGAAGCCCTATCCGCAATGGGTGCGACCAATTGGCGAAGTTCCTGGAAGGAGGTGCTTCAGCAGGCTGAAATCCGTTAGACGGGCTGTAAAGGCCAATTATGTATGTATGTATGCTACCGATCAAAACAGCACATATTTGGTTTATTAAAGCTCTTTTTGAACATAAAAAGGTGTTTAGTTAAATTTGCGCCCAATGTTGCCATAATTGACTTGATCAATTTTGAGGGATCTTCAAAAACTCCAACCTAATGCAAGATCTCAATACATCGTTTGCTTCAAAACTCGATTAATGTATTTAATTTAAAGAAAGCTATCTAGAGATAGCAGGTGCTAACATGTGTGCACCTCCACTTAAAAATATAGCAGAAGTTCCCGAAGCTTGCTCTGTCGTATATAACAACGGTGAAGATATTTGAGCACCAATATTTTGCAATAAATCTTTCAAACAACTTGGAAATTTTGAAGTAAATTAAAGTGGTACTAAGTGTGCGAAAAGCAGGAGTACTTTATACTTTACATTATTTACGTTATGTACTTGCCACACATAAAGGTTGGTGTATATGGTTCGAATCTAGCAATATTTTCAAAAAAAAAAAAAAAATACAGTTAAAGAATTGTTTAAAAGATTATAATTACCTTCGCTCCCGCAGCTTAGCAGGCGTGTTTTGGATTTGTGAGTATCGTAAGAGATGGCACAAAACACTATATTAAATTAAAACTCTTAATTTACAATTTATTACAAAGAAATATTGTTGAAACAAAATTATGGTTCAAAATTAGTTAAAGAAAAAAATGTTTTGTCCCATTTCCTGATAATTACACAGAATTTGGCAACATTAGTCGAAGTAAATTAGAGACCACCGATGATTCGTTAGTAGTTGCATAATATGGATCCCATGTAAAATAACGTGTTTTCCAATTGGCACTTCTGAACTTTGAGAACTGATAGGTCCATTTCTGAATGAATAAGTACGTCAACATATAAAATTGTCGGATTTAGGATGACACCAATCCACCTGAGATCCAAAGGCGTCTAATACATAAAAAAATACTGTTCATTGGATTTTGGGCTGGTGGTGGCACTGGTCCATATTATGACACTATAGGTGGATGATTATCAACTTCTTTTGGCCTAAATTATATGATATGGATACCAGTGACATGCGATTTTAACTGGACGGCGCGCAGTGCGTCGTAGATAAATGAAATTTTGTACAGACATTTTTTGGGGCTAAACATAGACATAAGCGAAATTTTGAAAATATAGGATAACTGACGTTGGGAGTCCACATATATTTCAAATAAAAAACTATCTTAAGGTATTTTATTTTTTGCTTAATTTTTTTTTAATAAAAAAGGTTTTCTGTAGCACCGGGCTGTGTTAATTACTGATACAAATAAATAAATTCCCATAAGTTTTTAACGCATGCAATTTTATAGTTTAAAAAAAGTTTCAAATGTTTTGCAAACTGACAAAAATTCAATGGTGTACAGCAAATTCTGAATTTGAATACGTAATAAATTTAATTATTTCTGGGTTAATATATTAAAAACATATACAGTGATAACTTTTAATTTTTTATTTGCCTCAATTAGTAAAATTTATGAAAAATGCTCTAAATTATACATTTTTAAAATTTTAAAATTCTTGAAGTTATAGGACATAGTTGGTTCTATTATTTTTTTATTTGATAGAACATATTGTTACGGAAATAAGGTTGGGTACACAACAACAACTATACGTGATGTTTACCTATAACCAAATCGACAACTACAAACAATAGCAGAAATAAAGTAAATAAAAATAAAGCGGCAACAACAAAACTAACAGAAAAGAAAACAAGTAACAGACAATAACAGGCAACAACAAATAACAAAACCTTAAGAAGTAGATGTCTACATTCGCATGGCTTCGTAAGAACCATGGTGAAATTATATAAGGTGAAGTTGTTTGTCCAACTGATAGCTTTTTTTTGTTCACATGCTGTCAAAAGATTTTCTTGCACAGCAGAGGCTTTCTAACGAACGATCTAAGGATATCAGTAAAACACATCTTATTGCAAAAAACATGCTTCAAAACGCGTTAAAAATAATATATACATATATAAATATATCTAAATATTTAATGTTCGTAATTGAAAAACGTCCAAAAACTAAATATTTGAAAATTAAAATTTTCAACAAAATAAAATATTTCTATTTTAAAAGTATTAACTGTATACAACTTTTGTTTACGTTTTTTTTTTATATGCAAATTTTTTTGACATTTACAATTCAACGTACAAAAAATATTGCCTGTTTTTTTTGTACAAAAATTAGTTGTTGTGCAGACAACTTCACCTTATTTAATTTCACCATGGTAAGAACTAAAAAGAAGCAAAAGAAAGAAATGGAATCCATCCGAAATATTGAGAGGTTCAAAAGCTTTCGAAGTGTTGTTTACTTAGCCATATAAAAAGCACATCGATACGAACAACAATCAGTTTATTTGTTGTAAACTCAGCGAACAAGTTATTGGTTTGAACACAGTGTAAAGAGAGTTTAGTGTGGTTAAACTCTGGTTTAAGAGGTTGTGATCGAAACTAAGTTCTAACTACGATCGGGTTGGAGGATCTTTAAGAAGAAAGGTCTGTCGAGTAATTGTTGTTGTTTACAAAGTGGTAAACAGAAAGAGTAATAAGGAATAAAAATTGTTATTGCTTGTAAAAAGGTTAGAAGCAGTGGTGCACAAAACTATATAAAAAAAGGATTTTAATTGAAACCAACACAAGACTTATTTTATTTTAACTACAATCTACGAACTTATAAATACACGTTTTTAAAAAGGTAAAAACGTAACAATATTTTATTGCTTCAAAAATAGAAATAGAAAATCTCTATTATTTTATATTTTTGAATACTCCTTCAAAGTTTGGTAAGTTTAAAATTTTTATTGACACAAATGCGTATTTCAAAGCAGTATAAAATTAAAACAATAAACAATAAACAATAATATTGTAAAGTAATAAAAAAAGCCCAACTTATAAAAATTTCTTAAATAAATAGAGTTTTTATAGCTATTTTCTTGAAGTACCTAAATTCCAATTTTTTACATAGTATCTAAATAAATAAAAATATAATCTAAATTTGCGGCCTTTGCTGCCAATACAGAAAAATAATGGAAAAAATCGTTCAGTAATATACTCAGGCGATAATTAACTTACAAAAAATATATATTTAATCAATATTCGTTAGGAGTGATTTTTTGATTTTTATCTATAGCACAACGCATTGTGCGGGGCGTACACTGAAGCATTTATATATAACAAACGGTCAAAAAAAGGAATTTTTGTAAAGTAAAAAAATGTAGCACAATTGCATAAAATTACCAAATAAAGAATTAATTTGGTACAAGTTTGTGAAATAATAATTTCAAATTAAAACAACTTTCATGGAAAGGTGTACTTTTTCAGTCAGATTGTACTAAATTCTTTACTTATTTTCTTTTATAAAAATTAACTAAAAAAGTAAATAAATTTGTATATGCTCTATAATGCTTATAATTTAGTGTGCGTTATGTTGTCGTTTCTAAAAAACTTAATAATGTATACATCTTCCAGCGCTCGAAACGTTTACTCTCGTCAGGAAACGTTTTTAATATTAATGGTACGATACTACGAGTTCTTCCCTAAACAACAGATGATTGGGCAAAATGTGCCAAACAATTCAGAACGAATGTTTAGCTAAAAATTGCCATATGACAATGACAGTAACGCAAAAACTAAGATAATCATTAAATACAATCTTTTAAAATACATCCATGAAAAGTAATGAAATAGGGACAATTTTGATTAGGCATTGGGGTGCTATTGTACCTTTGACTTGCAAATAATGCTAAAAAAGTATAATTGTACCCACTTTTCCATCCCTGATATGCACTATAGGAAATTTTACCCATTTTTTATGGCTAAAAGACAAAATTAAATTTTTGAAATTTTTTTTGTCTTTCTTTTATGCCATAAACACATAAACGACGGCAGGATACACGACTACATGACTACAATTGTTGTTAGCAGCATTTGTAGTCGTGTAGTCAGTTACTTCAATATATTGGAAACGACATCATAACAAGCAGCTGATTAAAAAAATATTGACGTTTTGATAAATAACGTACATATTCCTTTCTTTGTATTTTATTAGCTAAAACCAGACTAAGTACTAAAACTTTAGCCTTAATCGTTCACAAGATATAATGAACTCAATATTTACTTTGTATAGGAGATACCACGCCCACTTGTCCAATTCTGGAATTTTTGAATTTTATATAGCCTAAAGTTCATTCCAGACATACAGAGAGATACTGTAAAAATTTCAATTAAATCGGTTTAGCCGCTTAGCGTCCTAACAAACACACACAAACATACAAAAATTTTTAAAATTATTTTAGTGCAAGACCAAAAGCTTTAATTTTAACACTTTTTGATTATCAACACTTTTTAGCATTTTAATTTTATATATTTTAATTTTTTTAAATTTCGTAGTGAAACAAAATAAGAATAAGCCTAAGTTGGCAGCAAAAGTAGTCGTGTAGCCGTGTAGCTTTCAAAATAATCGTATTCATATAAACGTGTGTATTTTATATATTGTAGTTTGTATTTGATAGCCTGCCGTCGTCTATATATATATATATATATATATATATATATATATATATATATATATATATATATATATATATATATATAGGCGAGTATATATATATATATATATATGTATATATATGTATATATATAAATACATAAAGTAAACATCTCCTTTTAAATTTTTCTACAGAATTGATTTAATGTTTATCAGTTGTTTTCCTTGCAATTTCTAGATTAGTTATTAAATAACGATTGAGTGTAGTGAAATTTGTGACAGTTTCTAATAGAAGTTTTCATAATTAAAATGTATAGTTTTTAAAAACTAAAAAATGGAAAATTATGTCGAAGGTAAGTACTATAATGATGTGTAGTAAAATGTTAGTGAACTCATCTAATAGATCGATTAAATTGCAAAATTGAATTGACCTTAAGATGAAAATATGGAATTATGAATTGGAATATATTTAGACTTACAAAGAAATGATAACACATGATAGCCATAAAACCATAATAGATCTCTAGGACAACCACTTACCTTCCGAATTTAATAAATTTCAGCTGCGGATATCCGCAAACTTTTAAAAAAACTCAACTTTTCAGATGACTACTGTTTGTCAAATTCAGAGCTATTCAATATATGACGCGAGAAACACAACAAAGATGACAAAAGAACCGTTACCATTTCATAAATTGCTGATAGTGATTGTTCCAAAAAAGGAGCAGTCACGAATATTTTGTTCGTATTCATGAAATGGCATAAGAATTGTAGGAGTTTGAAAGTTTATGAAAAACAGCATGCTGTTTGGCTTAAAGGCAATATTTCGTTAAGAAACCATGAAACGCGGTCTGCCTCCACTAAGTCGAATCCTGGACGGCCGCAATTAACTTTTTGCTAAAAATGTGAGACATTAAAAAGACGAGTTGCAGCAAAAATCTCTAAAAATCAAAATAATGAAGTTAAACTACTAGTTCTTGCTGTATATGCGGCGGCTTGTAAATGCAACCAATTAGATTAAGCAGTGATTTTAAAAGAGACTGTCAGTACTCCAACTATAGCTATTAAAGAACGAAAACTAATTTCAAGAGTAACACCATTTAAGCTACCTTCTGAGGAAGGACTAGCCTTTCTTTTAGAAAACAACTTTTCAAAAGAGCAATATTGCAATATAAGATATGAAAACAAAACGAGAAATTGCGATATATGTATATCCTCTATACATAGAACTTTCGTGTAGTAAATATAAATGCAGACCAGACGGCGTAATAATTACTGAGGCATTAGCGAAAGTTCCATTGGAAGGAATGATCAAAGTGCAAGAGGAAGTTATATCCTTTTCGTCTCCAAAATGTGACTCTTCTCTTTTGGTCACAACAAATATACCTTTGAGTTTGATAGAAGCATCCGGAAATCTTTTGTGGAACAATCGTACTCTGCAATCTTTTAAATTTTGTCAACCATTAAAATTACAGTACACAAAGGAGACTAAAAAAATTATTTTAGAAAATTATTATATAAATTATTATATTTGGTACTTTATGTACGAAAAATTTTTGAATAAGATGCTTAAAATTCTTAAAACATAACCTTGTTTAATACGTTTTTAAATTGGTAAGATAAACTAATTGACTAACTAATTGGTAATTGAACAAAAAATGTGTGTGATTGATAAATATATGTTACATAGATTCTTTAAGTTAACAAGACCTGTATAACAGTGATCCTCATCCATATTGTTCAGATTATGAAGTTTTTCGGCTGTTTTTTTATTCTCTTTGTGAATATTACAACCAGGGTTACAAAAAAAGAAAAAAAAAACTACCAAAAATTTTCCTGAAAGGTGCCAAAATCAACTGTATCGCTAACCTTTATTACATACTCTTTCGATTACAACAATTGCAGCAAAAAATATGTGTGTGAAATACAAAAATATTTCAGTGGTTTGTTTGTCGTCAACGAAGAAGTGGTGTAGCGCATGTTTTTGTGTTTTTTCTTTTAATTTTCTACACCGAGAAGTGTTAATAATAAGCTACATAAATTTATGCATTTTTGTACTATGTATGAATACATATTTTTTTAGAGCGTTTTAACTCCAGTGTATTTATCATTTTAAGTGTTTCTCTCTTTTTGCGCACCTCTGCTTTATAGGGATCTGTTTCTCTTCTTTCAAAATCGTTTAACATTTAGCTTAGTTATTAGCTTATAAGTGCATGAAGGTACAAAAAACCAGCTTTTTACCCGTAACTTAAAATTTTGAAGCTGTTACGAAAATTCCAAAATATGATTCTTGTTGTACTCATGGCACCTTTAAAAAATATTATCACTTTTTAGGTAATTTTATTTCATTCTTTTTTGTGGGCGAATTTTCTTCTCGTAATTTTTTTTTTGACGCGTAAAAATAGTGTATTTCGTTTTTATTGCATAACTTTAGCTGTTGCAAAAATTTTGTTGGTGTGTTGGTTTTACGGATTTTGTAAAGTGTTGAATACACTCTTAAAAAATATAAAATGTTTAAATTCACCGTATTTTAAAAGGTTGAAATAAAAACTTAATTCTAGAGAATATGGTTGTACAGTTTCTTTTGACGCTCACAGTAGTTATTTATTGAGACTGGTTCCAGATGTTGCGTACAATAAAATTTCGTATAAAAAATTCATCGGAAAAATTTTAGGAGAGTAAAGAAATGTTTAAAGTTTTTGCATGAACAAAATTTGTTATATTTATTTATTAATTTTTTTAAATAGTGATGAAGATTTTAAATATTTATAAGAATGCCACAAAAAAGAATAAAAAGTGAGTATCGCGTACAATAAAAAGGGGTGGTTCTGTAAATTTTTCCGTCAAAAACATAATGTAATAAAAGTGAAGCATTTGGCGATTAAGTGCCATAACGAATTTTATTTCTTTATTTCAAGCGAAACGCCTTTGGAATGACAGATCTATAGATTTATAAAATATGTGTAACCCAACTTTAATTATAGTAATAAAAAAGAACAAAAAAAGAAAAGAACACTTGCATCTCAAATTCATTTCTTTCTTATCAAATACGATTTCAACAACCTACAGATTAATATTGTAATTTTTGTGAAAAGCAGAAAACGAAAAATATTAGCGGTGTTAGCGGTGTTAGGTAGAAAGAAGTTCTATTTAATTTCACGCGTTAGTTACAACTAAATGTTCTAAATATTCCTTAGTCATTTAATTTTTGCGTTACCATGTTAAAAAAAAGAAAGAAAAAAGGAACAGATTTTCAACTTTTCCATTGTTAAGAGTTTCTTTATTTAAACTTTTTAAATTTAAGTGTACAAGTGCTTCGTTTATTTTAAAAATAATGCAATTAATTTTATATTTTTATAATAATAACAAAAAAAAAAAAAAAAAAAAAAAAAACAGCGTAAAAAACTATGTTCTACTAATAAAATGTGAAAACTTAATTTCGTATCTTATGGTTACTAATAACAACGACCACCAACAAACCAGTGACTGCAACGTTGACGAAGATAATGATTACGTCAATAATTTCTTTTCTAAAGAAAATGATGATGCTGATGATGATAATCATGATAAACTTCTCATTCATGAATAGTAAGTTTACAAACATTTAACAACTATTCATTCTCCGTCATCTCCAGGATAATGGTTGAAGAAGTTGTATACATATACAACAACAACAACAACAACAACAAAAACAAAACATCAACTTATCTAAACACACAGCCACAAACTTATGGTAGCAAAACTTTTATTTTATAAACCTATACGCTTCAGCATATACTTCAAGTTTTTATAAAATTCTTAGTATCAGCAAGTGATAACATCTATCTATACGATATTACGTGGCGATGATGACACCAATTCTGCCGTCAGAGAAGCTGGAGAAACGGTCCCAATCGATGATGACGCCGCTAAGCCATGGCGAGGTCAGTGTCGCGATACGGCGACTTAAAAACAACAAAGCTGCTGGCCCAGATGGCCTGCCCACTGAATTATTTAAAGCCGGTGGTGAAGAACTGGTTAGGTGCATGCACCAGCTGATCGGTAGAATATGGTTGGAAGAAAGTATGCCTGGCGATTGGACCCTCAGTGCTCCCTGTCCTGTCCTGAAGAAGGGAGACCCTACAATTTGTGGCAACTACAGGGGTATAAGTCTTTTCCCTATCGCATACAAGGTCTTTACGAGCGTATTGTGTGAACGATTGAAGCCATTCGCCAACTCACTGATTGGACCTTATCAGTGCGGCTTTAGACCTGGTAAGTCCACCACCGACCAGATATTTACATTACTCAAAATATTGGAAAAGAGCCATGAGAATCAAGCCGATACGCACAACTTTTTTATCGGCTACAAAGCAGCCTTCGATAAGAGATTGCGTGTATGTCGCAATGTCAGAGCTTGGTGTTCCTATAAAACTGGTAAGACTGTGCAGAATGACCGTGAGAAACTCCTGCAGCTCCATCAAGATAGGAAGGCAACTCTTAGAACCTTTTGACACCGTGCGGGGTTTTAGACAAGGCGACACCTTATCGTGTGACCTCTTCAATTTCGTCACGGAGAGTGTTCTGCGGAAGGCGGGTGTACATCGCAGTGGCACCATATTTTACAAAAATATTCAGCTCCTTGCATACGCTGACGATATTGACATAATTAGGCGTACCAATTGGGATGTCACTGCAGCTTTCAGTGCCATCGAAAGAGAGTCTACAAAAATGGGTTTAACGGTAAATGAGGCCAAGACGAAGTATATGTTGTCGACAAGTGGGTATGTACGGCTTATTAGCTCCCAGGTTTCGATCGACAACTATACATTCGATGTGGTGAATGAATTCATATATCTAGACACTGCTATTACCGGCAGTATCAGTCTTGAGGTCAAGCATGGAATCACTCTTGCCAACAGGCGTTATTATGGTCTCAATCAGCAATTGTGTAGTAGAGCCCTTCCTCGCGCGACGAAATTGACACTTTACAAATCGCTTATCCTCCCTGTTCTTCTTTATGGGTTAGAAACATGGACAATGTTACGAACCGATGTAGCTGCCTTGGATGTGTTCGAGAGAAAAGTACTACGGAAGATCTTTGGTCCTTTGCAGTTTGGCGATGAACTCCGCATTCGAATTAACCATGAGCTGTATGAGCTATATCACGATATGAACGTTGTTCAGCGAATTAACTTTTAGCGGTTGCGCTGGCTAGGACATGTCGTTCGAATTGATGAAGATGCTCCAGAAAGAAGAGTGTTCGATGTGGAAGTCAGTGGGCGTAGGCGTAGAGGACGCCCTTGCCTAAGATTGAGAGATCAGGACGAGGGAACCCTATCCGCAATGGAAGCGACCAATTGGCGAAGGCACGCGCTAAGTAGAATCGCCTGGAAGGCGGTGCTGCAGCAGGCCGAATTCCGATAGACGGGTTGTAAAAGCCAATTATGTATGTATGGTCTCGTTAATTTAAAGCGCTTTTAGAAAGCTTAATATTGTTAAAATCAAATTAACAAACAAATTGACTTCTAATTTCAGCTAATGCAGTTTTACACGTTATTTAGAATTTACAATTGTTCGACGTTCTGATGGACGGTAAAGTATGTTGGAGGTAATATAGTTGATTGGGGACAATTTTCCACTCTATCATCCACAGAATATTATAAAAGTAACAGATTATATTGAAATCCTTCAAACCCGAACAGAAAAAGCCACTTTGATGGGTGTTGCAAAGTGTTCTAAGAAAGGATTAGAAAATAACAATATCACCGCATTAGACTGAATATAGTAAAAACAGCAACCAGAGGAAAGTGCCCCACAAATTGTTATGAGCTTTGGTAATCCGATAGAACCCATTGTGATACTGATAACTTCCCTCCGACAACCTCATCAGTTATCCGGCCAGTTCCCATAGAGCCCAGTACTAAAAATATGCCCACCGAATATCCTGAACCTAAATACTGCTAATGTCGGGCACTCCAAAAGATGTTCCGTGGTCTTCTCATCTTCCTCCAAACAGCACCTATATAAGACAGAGTCCTTTTGGCCCTGTCTACAACTTAAAGCCAGCCTCCACCTTTCATCAAAGGCACCATCGGCTTATTATCCTATATCCCTATATATATATCCTATATCCCAGCCATCTTTTCCTGTCTACCCAGCTCATCCGCTACACAGTTGCCCGTGATATCACTATGACCCGGTACCCAAATGAAATTGATATCAAAATAGTCAGACATCACTCCTAATAATTCCACTCCTAGGAATTAATAGCAGACTGACTATCCGTATACCATAAATGCGGAATTTACGGGCCGTTCTGACACTATCTTTCAATAAGTCAGCAATCTTTTCTGTAGTTTATTAACTAAAAATAAGTACAATAGTTTATCAACAATTTTTAATTTAATTTTACGTACTTTCTTATCAAATCTTAGTATGTCACATTTATGCTCTTATTATTTTTTACATCACTGTATGTATACATTTTTTTAAATAAAACTTTGCTTTGAAATGCATTCCTATTTTGTTTATATTCATAATTTTTATAGAGTTTATCGAAAAACTACTGAATTTTTGAAATAATATAAAAAATTATAAAAATTAAGTTTTTTATTTTTTAATACGTTTATCAAAATTTAATATGAAAACAAAAAAACAAAAAATTGATAATCTATTTTCAATTTATTTTTAACAATAAATCGCAAAATTTTTGACTTTATTTCACTTTTTTCACTTCACTTTAGCAAAAGTTTTTGGCAAAAAGTTGGCCACAGTGGTTTTCACATCTGTTATATTTCAGCAACGGGTTAAGTAAACTAAAGATAACGTCCGTCAAATCCAAAAACATCTAAAATAAAATATGAAAACTTCAGCTCAGCTGTTGTCAATAAGTCAACTTTCAGGTTTCAAAGCGTCCATGCTTCCACAAAGAATTTCTGTTGTAACCATCAAAAGTCTTGTAGTGTGTTCACGCCTGCTTTTAATTTTCATAAATCTGTTTTTAACATTTATTAGGTAAGCTGTACAACACAAGTTTTTGTTTGTATAATAAACTCAGAGATTTCATATATAACAAATAATAACAAAATGTAAAGAGTCCGCCAAATAAATGTTATTTTTGAAAATGCTATAAAAAAACTACTGAATATTTTCTCAAATTTCTTTTTTTATTTGAAAGTACAATCCTTTCGGTTAATAATGGAAAATAATTTCATTCAAATGGCTACCTTAGCTGGCCATGCAGTAGTCTACACGATCAGTCCAATTTCTAAGCACATTATCGATTGTGTGCAGCTGTATTTCACCAATGGCTTCACGAATATTGTCCTTTAAAGCGTCAATTGTCTCTGGCTTGCCGCATCATTGGACCATACTTCTTGAAGAAAGAGGAAAATCGCTACGTTACAGTTAATAGAGTAAGGTACAGTGCAATAATTACCGACTATTTTTGCTTAAAATAGAAGAATTGGTTTCAACAAAACGGTGTCATATGCCAGACGGTACGCGATATCATGAACCTATTGATATGCATTGTGGACGTTGCGAGTTGACCACATTAGACTATTTTTTGTGGTGTAGAAGACAACATTGCAGCTGCATGGTAAGATACCGCCCAAAATGCTATACAAATTATGATAAAATTGGAAGTCACTAATAGACCACCTACAGTATTACCGTGTTAAACATTTACATGCTATAATCTTTAAGAAGTAAATGGAATGCATTCATTTATAGCCCTAAATAAATGTGGTATTTCATTCAGACCAAACCAAATTCAATCATTAAAATGCAAAAACTACTGTTAAGCCTCTATGGTTTGGAACTGTATCTTGTATGCTGGTGAAGACAATTCACATTTTTTATGGCAAAGTGGAGAAATTTGTTAATCTCAATATTTGTAAAGAAAATTGAAGCAGAGTACAGAGAAAGGTGATATCGCAATCAATTTCCCATTCTACCAAGACAACGATTACAAGCAACCATCGGGTATTGCAAAAGATAAATTGATCCGTACCAAACTTACAGAAACACAAACTTGCAGAGAACCCAGAACTTAATGTAAATGAACATCTATAGAAGGAACTGGCTAGAAGAGTTTATCAGAAAAAGTTTAAATCAAACAAGAAGCATTTCACTTTATTTAAATAGGTTTTTACGAAAATTTCCTCAAAAAAAAAAAAAATAAAAATAAATAAATAAATTTAACACTTCGAACCAGGTATGCATTTTTTAGTGGAGAAGCCAATAAAAGATTTATTTTTCCCGTATTTTGTAAAAAGTTTTTTCAAAAAATTTCATTAGAAAAATGTACTAAATCTGAAACAGGTTTTTTTTACTCCCGTGAGTATACATGAAAGTTAGTGATAGAATTTAAGTAGTGAATGAGTGCTTCAGTAGTATATAATTGCGGTCGCGAGCTTCTTTAATCGACAGTAAAAAATTACTTTCCACTCCATCTTTAAAAACTAACCTTTAATTTATTAAACTTATGTTGTTGGTACAAAGCATGCCATTGTGTTTTAAGCCATAATAAGACAAATTGATGCTTTGAAAATTAATATAAAAAAACTGCGACAGTGCTTTTATAGTATACAATTTAAGGTTAGTTATAGTTTTTGAAAATATTTGTTCTAAAATAAATTTTGAATCATTCCGTTAATTATATTTTTTTTTTAACTGTGATGACTGCAACTAATATTTCACGTATCGAACTTTTCAACGTTTGGCTATCCAGTGTCAAAAAAGAGTTCGTGAAGTCGATTTCATTTCATCTATTATCGTTGGCAACGAAAATACAATTTGATAAATTAAAACCATTTAGTTTGAATATGTGCAGCGAGTTTCAGAAAAGATAGGCAAAGATAGACTATATAAGAAAATAAAAGTGATTCTGATGCTTGTAGTTCGGATTCTACATGTGTTTTTTTATTTCGCTTTACTATGTATTTAATTTTCTTTAAGCTTGACTTTATAGTTTGCATTAGACTTGTTTCATAATGAAATAAAATTAAAGAAAAATAATAATTAATTTTTTTTAGTATTTTCCCTTATTTTACATAATTGTGTATTGACAATGTTTCAAGTAGAAAATTTTTAGAGTCTCCACTGATTAGTACTATTTTTTTCCTATTTTCATAACTGGGTAGTAATAAGTGGACGTGCCGGTGAACGGTTTTGTTAAATTTTTTGCACACATCTTTTTTAGTGTGTAAGTAATCTTTACGCCAAAAATCGTTTTAGTTTTTGAGTAATTAATTTTTTACTCCTAAATTTCAAAATCGAAATTCTATGCGTGGCAAGCAAAAATAGATGGGGTGATGAAGACAAGGCACTAGAATTAATATATACCCTTAAAAGTACAGTAGCAGAAGTTCTAAAAACAATGCCAGGCAGCAGAAGATATAACTACAACGACGTTTTTATGTCACTAGAGTGTAAATTCGGTGATGAACATAAACGAGACCTCTATCGTATGGAGTTAAGGTTCCGAACGCAAATAACTGGTGATTCACTTAAAGACTTTGGGATGGAAGTTGAGAGATTAATGCAGCTTACATACCTATAGAAAATCATCCGATGATAAATCATTTGAGGACCGAAACTTTTGTCATACGAGGCCATGATGTTAAGCCTGTGGTATGTGCTGCCCAGAAGACAACCTTTGCGGATAACGTAGTTTTCGTATTAGCGCAGGAGACCGCTCGAAATATTTCTAAGCCTCAAGCACACAAAGTGCAAGGTATTGAAGTAGCGGAAGAAAAAGAGAAGATAATTAATGATTTTAAAGAGGTGGTAAAACAACTCCTGGCCGATAACGAACAGAAGGCAAAGCTTAAATGTATAGCTGTGGTCATTTCCGGAGAGACGGTAAAAAGGTTAAGATCTGTCTTACTATCACGAAATAAAAAGCGGACAAACTACCAGCAGTCATCAGAAATTGCTTCGATAAATCTTTATGTACGAATTTGTACTCAAGGAATTCAACTCCGTATGTGTACAAAGTTTTTTTCTTTGCAAAATTTAATTAAAACTAATATGAGGCATCGTCTTCATGATAATACTGTATTGTCTTTAATATGATTAAAAGATTGTATAAAATTTGACTCTGCTACCTGTTATCATCAGGTATCAGTACTAACGAGGAACTAAAAAATGTGAACTATATTCAATAAAATTAAAATTACATAAAAACATGTTTTTTAAACACAATTTAATTTTTTATACTCTATATGAAACATGAAATCAGCATTTTGTGTGTAATTTTTCTTCATATGTGAATCCGATCCTACATTCATCAAAAGGTTCATTACTGTAGACGAGACGTGGCTTATGACCGTTCACCAAATGATCCGAGACCATTTTCAGTCTAAAAAAAAGGCAATGCTCACGGTTTTCATGCACTATAACGGTGTATTGCATCATGAATTTTTGACAGAAGGTCAGACAGTAGCCAAAGAGTATTATTTGGGTTTTATTAGACGTTTGCGTTAAGCAATTCGTCGAAAGAGACCAGAAAACTAATGGATTTTGCATCATGATAACGCACCGTCGCACTGTGCCATCATTATTCGAGTTTTTTTTTTACGAAAAATGCAACAAATACCATGCAACAGCCACCGAATTCACTTGATTTGGCTCCCTGTGATTTCTTTCTGTTCAATCGAGTTAAAAAACCATTACGAGTAACGTGTTTTAGCAGCCGAGAGGAAATAATGGACATATCGAAAACCCAGTAATAAAAAATGCAAATGTCAAGCTATGAATCTAAGAATTAGCGGGGATATCAACAACAGATGTACTAACTTAACAAAAAAAAAAAAAACTCAAATCGGAATAATGGGACTACCACACGGGGGTTATTCCACAAACTTTTTGATTAAGGTAGTCTTACACTGTAGTTGTTTCTCCAAAGTTCTTTTTACTTTTTTTGGCTACTCTATAGCTTAGAACGATACAATATTTTATGAGTTGAAATAAGAAAAGTATTAAAATGATTAGATGAGCCAGTTATTTTAAGCGTCTAGTATATCGATATATTAACAACCTTGCTTGTCTGGTACCGGTAATTGTAAATTAAAAGTAATTTTAACGCGGATACGTGGTAGTCTATGGGACCAAATTTTAAAAAGCATTTGCTCACACAAAATTGAGGGCTAAGAAACCATTTGCTGTCTTACAATATCTAAAGATATATTTGATAACTCGAGATCAATAAATCCTCCTATTTAAGCAATCACAGTTTCTCATCTGCTAAACACTTTTGATTAACCCATAGCCTTGTAGTAAAAGCAGTCTCTCCTACTATGTGTGAGAGATTTTTCACAGTGCATACATGTAGTAAATATTCGTCTTTCGTATTCTTTTGTACTCTTACTGCCCTCAATCTTGAAAAAATTTAATGTTTTAAAATGGTTCGAACTTAAAAAATAGCAATACAACACCCATTTATATGTGTCCTTGCTGCTATAGATTGTTTCTGTCGTAGTTGTTAATTTTATCAAAACACAAAAAAAAAGATTTCTTTCTCTTCTGACCTTTTTGCCATCTGAAAACAAAGTTTTATACGAACAACACTGATATTGACATGGAGTGCATAAAATCGCTAATAATAACTGTGTTCTCACATGTTAAGTGACGCAATGTCCACGCAATCTACACATTTACACGTAGCCATTCATAAACGTTCTTGAAATCTTGCGTAACAAACACTTAACATATATATGTACATATGTATGAATAAAGGTACGGTCACATTTAGCAAATACTTGCTCCAAATATATTTCTCGGCATTTACCTAATTTTTATTTTAAACAAAAAAATTTATTTGTGGTCAGGCTACAAACAAATGTTTGCTAATGCGGTTACACATAAAAAATATTTGAACAATCTTTCAAAAACCAAAAATTATAATTTTTTAACAAGGAAAGAAAATGGAAAGGAAAGAATTCGAAGCTTTGATCGCTTTATGTAGTGTGCAGTAACAAATTCTTTTTGACGAGGAGAAAAAAGGAAAGAAATGAGCTTAGCTTAAGTAATCGCCTGTATAAGCTTGGACTTTCGTTCAGTTAAATACTCATGTACAGCGCTGTCAACTTTTAAATTTCAAAAAGCCCTAAAGTTGAGAAAAAAACGCGTAATTTTTTAAAAAGGCGCTAAATTTAAAGTTTTTCGGTTTTAGTTTTATTTATATGTAATTTTTTAATATTTGAGTGTTTTTATTTCATTTTATTAAAAGTATGATAAATCTTAGCTTTTTTACATACTCGGTTATTTTTTAAGACATAAAAGATTATTAATAATAATTGTCTTAATCTTACACTGTATCCTCAGAAATTTTCTACCATGTAATGTAATTATGTAATTTATACAAATGCTATTTCTGTCAACTTTTTTGATGTTGGTTTACTATAGAAAAACAACAAATGTATGTGGTTTTTGTTAAAAATAATACCGGATATTTTTTGACTGGTAATTTGTATTGCACTGTAGTCACTTAGACCGAATTCAAAAACTTTCATTATCACCGTTCTCAAGATATGCAAAATTAAATATTTAATATTTTTAGCTTGGAAAGCTTGTTTCGTTGTGTTGTGGTAACTGAGACACCCATCTTGGTTGCTAGCAAGATGTCCTCGGTTTAATCCCAGGCCAAACTATTGGACAACTTCCAACAGCGGCAATAACCTCATAACATTGCTAGCGACTGGTTATGAGTATTTACTAGGGAGATCGATTATTCGACTTTTTTGAAAACCGGTTTTCGAATAATTCAAATAGTGACACTTTAAAAAAACTGGTTTTCGGTTAATAATTATTCAAATAACAGGTTAAACGGTTCTTTTATTTAAATAAAATTGTTCGTAATTCTTGAAGCGCAGAGCTGGACCACGTCGTTTTAAAAAAGCAGAAGCTGATGGAGGGCTTAAAATTAAATTGGCAATTAATACTAACAATAATTCTAACAAATCTCATAAATTCTAAGCCAAAACGGTGTGTGGAGGCCATAAAAACAAAGTTTATTACACAAAATACTGAAAAATGCTTAAGTTTCGAACAGCTACTCAAGGAGCTAATTTCGTTTTTGTTGTATTATTTGGTAGAGAATGGAATTAAAGGTTTGTTATTATAGTTATAATTTAGGTGCCTAAGATATCAAAAATTAAATGTTTTACTTTGAATAAATATAAATATTAGTTATATACCTTAATTGCCTCGACAAGAAAATTTGCTTAGATTTCGAGCAGCACTGTATGTAAATTTATGCACCACGTATTTAATAGTGTGTATATCACTGTGGTATGTTAGAAAAGAACCCACCTTCCAACCAAGAAGTCGTCGGTTCAATTCCAGTCCACATCATCTGATAATTTTTAACAGCGATACCACCTCATAACATGACTAGCGACTGGTTATGTGTATTTACGCTGTGAAAAACTTCACTAACTAATATATTTGCCGTTCGGAACCGACGTTTGTGGGTTTGTTGGCTTTCAATAAGTCTAGTAGATCATGCTTTATATATAAAAATTAATATTTATTTACAGAAGATGAGAAAAGGTTACTTTTGCTCAAGAGTGCATATTTTTTTTTGGATTCACTGTGGTTTTCAAATTCTTTGTGGGACGTTCAAGGTTGTCATATATACAAAAATAATTAAATTTATATAAATAGTTAAATGATGAGCTTATTTTCAATAACAAAAATGTAAAAACGTATAAAAATTATACTTATATAAGTTAACCGGTTATTCGTGTTAAATTAACCGGTTTATTTAGTATTTGAAAACTGAAGATTTTGAAAAAACCGTATTAATGAAGTTTTTCAATATTATCTGTTCTGTTGTTTGTGAGAAAACCATTAACTACCGCTAACAGACTGTTCTAGGCATGATTTACAATAGTATTAAGTAATTGTGTAAATTCATCACAGTTCGTTATTTTTTTTTATTTGTGGACCTACAAAGATACCTGAAATTAATTTAGTTCTTTCGCGAGTTACACTGTAAGGCTAAGGACAGCGGCAAAGCGGTGAGCGGCAGAGTCGTCAGCGGTGGAGCAGCAAGTGATTGACATTTTGGTCAATTATTAAAATGCCGTTGTCAAAAGTGATTTGTTTATAGTTATTACTGGTAAATCGTATTCGTATTTAAAAAAGTTTAAAACGTTTATGAAAAAGAAGATTTGGTTTTCGTCCTATAAATAGTACAAGGATACTTAACGGCAAATTTAATCATTTATATATACAAAATCCACGCAAATTTCAAGACAGATTTTGCTTATATCGCTGTATTTCTGTGAAATCTTCTAATTTACTGTTCCAACACTTTGAACCAGATTAACAAAACATTTTATATATAATTTTATATTCGTTTTTATTTAATACAAGCTTACCCATCCGCCGTCGCCCGGCTATCTAAACATAGGTATACCATACTGTATTATAAATGGGAGATAAATTCCCTTTTTTCCCTATCCTATCCTTTTGTTTGCCAACTGTCTATATTTATAAAGAAAAGGTTAAAACGACTTCTGATGTTTGAATAATATATTGAGATATAAGACGAAAATTTTTTTTATGGGAGGTGTCAAGGCCACTCTTCCTCAGAAGTTAATTTTTTATCTTAATCTGTAACTTGATAATAGAGTAGAATGTTGAAAACTTGAAGCCTCTATCTTTTATAAATAGTTTCCTAGATATGCGTGTTTCGTAGGAATGGACTAGGAACCAAAAATTTTCCTTTTATCTCTTATTAGCCCACAGTACAATATGAATGTTAGCAAACAAAAAATTTTGATTTAAGAAAAAAACATGCGTAACATTTTGAAGAAAATTCACTAATTTTGAACGTTTTCCCCTGATTTTAACCTCCCTGAGAAAATGTGAAAAAAGCACCATATTGCCTTTTCGTTAGCTGAATCTATATATCTGTGCTCTACATTTCAACAAAATAGATTTAGTCGTTTTATGCGTAATTGACTCATAAACTGAATAAACAAAATTATTTCTCATATGATAATATATACCCGTTTTCCCCTATTTTGATCTCTCCAAGTCCAAATTCGTAAAAAAGGATCCCTCATAATATTTTCGTTATATAGAAATTCCAAATTTTATCAAAATCGGATTTTAGTAAAGAAAAAACTTTGTCTTGAAAAAAAAAATATAATTTTAGGAGAAAATCACTTATTTTTATTTGTGTTTCAAATTTCAACATAATTTGCAATGTTTTTTCTTTTTATTTGCAATCTATCCACATTTAGACAATAATCAAATTTAGTAACTTAATTTTACTGAAGCAATGTATAATATAAAATATAAACTTTTAAAACAAATTAATCTTTAAAAGGCAAGTGTAATATGTACATCTGTTCGCTTTAGTCTACGTGTTTCATTACTTTCGCCTAAGAACATAACAGCCAGGGGATTCGTATGGTTGCTTATTCTTTGGAGATATCTTTCACTTAACTTTTTTATTTCTTCTCTTACCGATAGAAAATTTAAGTTCATTCTTATGTGTACATTTGTGTGACACAAGCCATAGCGCGGCTGTTATCAGTCTTAGTGTGTTTAATGGATATCTTTAAAGAATATTAATATTCGATCTACTTGCGGTTTACCATAAAATTATTCAATTCGCCCAAACCGGTTTCAAAATGGCTTTGTATATTCTCAGTTTATTGTCTAAATTTAATTCTGACTTTGGTCCTAAAAGCCAATAGAGTTTCCGGGTTTTTATTTTCAATTCAGCATGTTCAGCTTTAATGTGTGGTGTACAAGTAAGTCTTCTGTAAAGCGTAATGTCAATGTATTTGACAGTATCTTAGTATTTATTTCTAATATAGTCACATTTGGATAGACTTATTTTCTTAAAGTAATAGGAATGTGTTTTGATTTATTGGAATTAACAATAATATTCCATTTAGCAAGCCATTTTTGTAGCAGGCTTATCTGGTTTTGTACACATAACGACACTTTTGTTGGAGACTGGCTTGATGCTGCTATTGCGTAATTTGCAATTGGAATATCCGAGGTATATAATAATAATGTATATAGTATTGGACCCAGCACGCATCCCTGCAGTATGCCTGCTTTTATTTCAAATATAGTTGATCTTTCGTTTCTTCATTAAGAAATATACATATCTTTTGAAAACTAAATAGAACGGAGCCAGTAAAATTTTCTTTATTTTAAAAAGAAATCCAATTTGCAATACTCTATCAAAAGCTTGCTGAATATCAAGAAAGATTTCTGAACAATAGCGTTTGTTTTCGATGGCATCAGTTTTAGTATTAACAACTCGGTGGTATTGTTCAGGGATTCCATGTTTGTTATGAAATCAAAACTCGTGGTCTGGAATAATATTTCTTCTTTCAAGAGCTGGCATCAATCCTTGCAAAAATATTTGTTCAATTATTTTTGAAAATATTGCTAGCATATTTTCGGGCTTATTTGGTTTAGATATTGTGATTATTTCGGAACATTTCCATTGCGATGGAAAATGGTCTAATCTCAGTATTGAATTATGTATGAAAATTAGCTTTAAGCATCCGGCTTTGCCTGGGAGTCTAAGTATATACAGAAGTAGACAGCTATTTAGGGACAACAATATTTGTATACTTTCTCAGAGTGAATATTTATTAACTTAAAGCCTTAATAAAAAACAAAAATTTCTTATTATATATGAAAGATGCCACGCTTACTTACCCAATTTCTCACATTTTTAAACTGATGATTCGTATTGACTGCCGAGTCATTTAGGCCAAATTCAGAAACTTCCTCTCAAGTCACAAAAAAATCAATATTTATTTTTATGGGAGATACGTACCATGCCCACACATCCGATTTTCATGCGCCCAATTAATAGCTGATGATTTGTATTAGTTATGAAGTCATTTTTACCATATTCAGAAACTTCCACTTTTACCGTTCTCAAGATAAGCAAAAATCAATATTTATTTTGTATTAGAGGTACCATGCTCACTTATTCAGCCATGTCTATATTTGCTGTACAACTTAGAATATTTGCACTATCTCGACGTGCCAAATCTTATTCAAATACCTTAAACAGGAGCAGTGATAAAGGAATGACCACCTACAGCGCCATCTGTTGAAAATTGTCGACTTTTATTTTTTCCCAAATCTTCGCGTAGCAATTAAGAATTAAATCGCAGAAGGAAGTATCCAATTTGGTCCTGTGGATTTAAAGTTTTAAGCATTCAAACAAACCACAATCCATTTATATATAAGGTGTGCTACAAAATGATAAGGTCACCTTAGTATTTGCTCAATTCAGCCAAACTATAAAATGATACGTATGATCACCTTATTACAAAAAATTCTACGTTCAAATAAGTGAATAATAAGCCGGTTTTGCTCTTAGAGATGTACCGTTATATTATGTTTATTTAAATTTATGTAAATAAGTGCAAAATTCAATGCGTAGAACTGATAAGGTCAGTGATTAATAAGCAATTAATCTAATCAGAAGGTATAAAAATTTTTATTTTTTTTTTTAATAATTTATAATTTGAATAATATCTGCGCGGCATGGGTCGCGGGAAACCTTTGTCATCTTATGAAAAAGGACAAATTGTGGCACTTCATGAGCAAGGATTGAGATTGTGGAATGGAGAAAAAACTGGGACGATCTTTGTGTGCTGTGCAAAATTTTCCCAAAAACAAAGAAAATTATGGAAAATTAAGGAGCACGGGTCGTCCAAAGGTCCTGACTGCCCGTAAAACTAGGCTAATTTCACGAAAGGCCTCGAATTCCATGAAAAGTGCGGTAACAATAAACGAGGAATTAAAATTACAAGCTTCAAAAAGCAGAATTCTAAGAGCTATCAACGCCCAGTCAAACCTTATTCTAGCAATATTAAAAAAATTAACTGTCTGACTAAGCAGCATAAGATTAAGCGTAAGGAGTTTGCAAAAAACAACATGGCAACTAATTGGCATCAGGTAAACATTTTTTTAAAAAGGTTATAGGATATTCCAATCATTTTTGGGTTTTTAGGTAATTTTTTCTGATGATAAAAAATTTAACCTGGATGAACCAGATGGTTTCAATTGCTACTGGCGAAATTTAAGGAAGGTGCCCTTGTTTTTTTTCCAAACGCAATTTCGGCGGTGGCAGTTCGATGGTTTTGGCAGGCTTCAGCTTACATGGTACCCTGGAACTCTACTTTCCTTCCACTCGAATGGATAGTTTAGAATACCAGGGCATTCTGTCTGAACGTTTGCTGCCTTATTTGTCCCAAAATGCTGACAAAACTTTCACCATTCAGCAAGATAACGCAGCAATTCATGTCAGAAAGTCGACTAGACAATAGTTTGAGGAGCACAATATTAAAGTACTTGATTGGCCAGCATGTTCCCCCGACTTAAATCCCATAGAAATTTTGTGGGGACTGCTTGTGCGTAATGTTTATGCAGACAACAAACAGTACCTGACAAAAACTGAATTAAAAGTGGAAATCTACAACAGCTGGCGCGAAATCCGCTACAACGTTCTGGACAGTTTAGTAAGTGCGATGCCATCCCGCATTTTTAAGACAATAGAGGGAAATGAGAACTACATAAATTAGAAATAATTGATTAATGCTTAGTTGTCACTGACCTTATCATTTTGACGCATTGAATTTTGCACTTATTTACATAAATTTACATAAATTTAAATAAACATAATATAACGGTATATTTTTAAGAGCAAAACCGGCTCATTATTCACTTATTTTAACGTAGAATTTTTTTGAATAGGTGACCATACATAATATTTTATAGTTTGGGTGAATTGAGCAAATATTATGGTTACCTTATCATTTTGAAGAACACTTATATATAGATAGCTTAGTGTTCTTTTTTACTTAAGTTGTTAACAGCATTTGCAAAAATCAAATCGTAACCAGGAGATTTCCTTTTATTGAATTTGGTTATTTCACTTTCAACTTCATTAGGAGAGAAATGTTTAATTCTGAAATCATTTGACAGATAGAATTTAAAAACTCAAGGACTTCGTTACGTTCGTTAATACTATTAAGTTCATAGGGCTGAAATGTATTTGACAAGGACGAAGCAAAAGTTCCCGATATGGCATTATTCGACTTACACCAACTATCATTACTATTTTCTTTTTAGTCTTTTTAAAAACTGTTTAGCCTTCTGCAATAGATGTTTCTCATATTTGGAATGCTCATAGTTAAAATGCTGCAACTACCACTGACTTACTTTCGAATAAGCTCTTATTAACTCCCACTCAACACTGTTCAAAGGATGCTGTTGTTATAGACAAAAATTTTGATATTCAATACTATTGTCCTTCACTCGTTGTACCGTCTTATTTATGTAATTTTTCAAATCTTTACACGCTTTGCTAAATAATCTCTTGTCTGAAGGACTTCTACTTAACTGTCAATTTTTTCTTAGTCTCCTTTTTTCTGCTATAAACCGCCTTATTTCTACTGATATTTGAATGCAATTTTGTTGAACTCTTGGTATTCTAGGTGTTGCTAGGTTGGCAGCTTCATGGACAAGGTTTGTAAATTGTTTTACTGCATCATCTGGTTCTTCAGCTATTTTTATTCGTGTAATTAAATTTATGTTTAGATCAAGACAGTACTGAATTGATTGAATGATTGTGTTAGATGTTATAACATAATGTTGTTTTTCCATTGGCGCCTCAATTCTTCGGAATGACCCGAAAATATTTTCACATTCATTTTGATGATTGAATTTGTAGCAATTAATATTATTATTGTCTCTATTTTCATTATTTAAATTAGGAAAATTATGGTTATTCATATCAAAGACTGATTATTACCAAAGCTATTAAGAAGTTCCTTATAAATTGCACAACCTTTATAGTTAGCAGGATGAGCCTTTAGCCAATTGGAACACTGAGGAGGTGCACTTTCATTTTTTGTAGAATGTAGTTGTTCTTTGCGACTGGATCCATTTTCATAGCAGCATTATATATGAATTGAAATTAAAATATTTTGTTGTTGTTATTGTTATGCTCCAAATCAATAAATACAAAGGTTTTAGTTATTCGACTTTTGGCATTCACTATACATATATCTAACTTTATGACCTAATTTACCTATTTTTTCTTTGATTAGTTCGATTGGCGATGAAAAGTGTAGGTTTGTAACCGCAACTCTATAGACTTTTTCTTGTATATCGTGATTGAAAAGTATGGAACTATACATTTTTTTTATCAAGATAGTTCACAATATTTCGATAGCAATCTGTGGATTTTATCATTAATGCTTAAAGACTTTTACATAAAAACTTTAGAACTGATTACATTATTAGAGCTCGTTACAATTTTTTTAATATCTGCTACATAAGGCAAAAAAATTGGTGGTGGTTTTGGTTCAGAATTGTTTTCGTTTTCCTTATAATCACTTATGTTGTCTTCAAGTAATTGAAACATAGTACTGCAGTTATTGTTGTTCTGCGTTTACAATTTTAACCGTTCCCAGATCAAAAAAAAAAAAAAAAAAAACCATAGCCATAACACTTTCGTTTTCTAACTGTGTACCAAATTTCAACAAAATCGGAAATTTATAGGATGTATTGTGTACCATATATCGATTAAATAAGATAATATCATCAACACATATAAATTTGAAATTTACACTGACAAGTAAAAACAAAACAAGACTTTTGTTTTCTTCAGTATTTTTATAGAAATACTACATTTTCATGGTTGGTATTTTAAACCTTTTTTAGTTCTTGATTAAAATAGTATTGTTAAGACAGAAACTTTGTACGTTAATTTCTTAAAAGCACTTTTGAGCAAGCAAATACAGAACAAACACTGAACTGTGAATAAAATACAGAACATTTTAATGAGTTTTCCTAATGAATAATTTATAAAGAACAAGACTCTCAAATACTATACTGTTCTGTATAATGCAGGATGAATGGTCACCGTAAATATCAACTAAAAGAACGCATTAAAAATAAAAATAAAAAAATTAAAATGAACGAATGAATGAATTTTTGACATCGATTTTAAACATTTTAAGGCACTGTTCGCACTGTGGGGCGATAGAAATATCGCGTGCATTTATTTTGTAAATTTTTAATTACTGATTTAATATCACGATTAATTCTTAATCATAAACTACAGGGTGTCTGCCGGGAAGGTATACTACTTTGTTTATAGTTTTTGATTATATGAAAGAGAATGGATCTTATATTGATAAATATTTTATTTAATGTCGATAATTATGTATGGAAAACAATATCAGATAAATGCTCGCCTCTGTTAGCCTCCCAAACGCGAGTCCTTTTGAGCACATTTTTCATTACATTCTCACACATTTCACGCGGCATTTATTAATTTCATCACGAATATTTTGTTTGAGTTGCTCCAGCGTTTCTGGTTTGTTTGCATAAACCTTGCTTATCAGATATTCCCACAAAAAGAAGTCCGGAGCAGTGAAATTAGGCGACTGTGGAGGCCAATCAACATCACCATTCCTCAAAATAATTTGTTGTGGAAGAAGAATGATTGATTTTGATAAAATGTTTTAACTATTAAAACACGTTGGTTTACTGAATATTTTTCCATAATAAATTTGCCACGTCTCTACTTCACGACTGCCAAATATGAACTGTCAAGACTAATGTTTACCAAAATGGCGGCAAAACAAAGTAGTATACCTTCCCGGCGGACACCCTGTATATATTGACATATATAAAGAGTGTTCAAAATTGAGTTATCATTTTAATTTTAATAAGAAGAAGACTTTTTCTGCAGATATTAAAAATATTTTAATTTTAGTTTATTACAAAGAGGCTTCGGTTAAAAATCAAAAATTATGTAGGTCAAGTGACCGCCGTCTACTGTCTAGGCAGGCTCGCAATCTTTTACCAAAATTATCAATTATGTTTTTTAATAAACTGTTGCCAATGGTTGATATCTGCTCAATAATGTTGGTTTTAAGCTTCAGAACTGTTGTGGGATTATTGCTGTACACTTTCGATTTCAAAAAATCCCACAAAAAACTAAACGATATTGGTGGCAAATTTTCTCCTTCTCTACGAGCAATAATGCGATACATTGTTTCTCTTGCTGAAAGTTGTTTCTATTGAAAACTTTTGCCATTTTCAAAATATCTTTTAATAATAAAAACACGTTATTCCTTCGTGTAACGTTCCATATTTACTAACCGAAATGTATTTAGAATCTGAAAATAAAAATCTATATATATAAAAATGGATTGTGGTTTGTTTGGATGGTTGGAACTTGAAAACCACTGGACTAAATTAAATTCTTCCTTCTGCGATTTTGTTCGTAATTGCTACGCGAAGGTTTAGGATGGCGCTGTAGGTGATCATTCCTTTATCACTGCTCCTGTTAAAGGTATTTGAATAAGATTTAGCACGTCGATTCAGTGCACATATTCTAAGTTGTGCAGCAAATATAAACGGGGTTGGAACAACGCTAGTTCGGTTCCTGCTCTTATAAAGAATGACCACACATTCCCGAACCCGGTTGAAAAGGCAAACCTTTTGGCCGAAATGTTTGCAAGTAATTCTCACTTGCCGGAGAACGTTCAACCACTGCCCGAACTTGAAAGAGTATCAGTAACTGTGCCCAGTATATTCTTTCGGGCTCGTGCTGTAAAAAGGGTCCTTGCAAATCCCAACGTTAACAAGTCTTCTTGGCCGGGTGGCATACCAGCACTGGTCCTGAAGCAGTGCTCTTCGACGCTTGCGCGTCCATTTGCTCACCTTTTTAGTGCGTCATATCGCGGCGGTATTTTTCCATCTTGCTGGAAGGTTGCTAATGTAACGCCAATCCCCAATAAGGGCCTGAGAACTGCCCTCCAATAGCAGCTTCTTCCGCACTCTCCAAGGTTATGGAGAGTATGATTAATGCTTTTGGTGTCGGTAGTCACTTCTCTCGATTTATATCGAGTTTTCTCAGAGATCGCTCTATAAGAGTGGTTATAGATGGGGTCTTATCCGACGAGTTCAGGGTAAACTCAGGGGTCCCGCAAGACTCTGTTCTTTCTCCTACTCTTTTTCTATTATTTCTTAACGACTTTCTTCTTCTCACTTCTAATCCTATCTACTCTTTTGCGGATGACAGCAACATTCGTCACTCATATTCTTTTGATCGTAAACCGAGCTTTTGGAGGTTGGGGCAAGAAGGATGAATGATGGCTGCCAGATTTAAAATTACAAAAATCAGAATCTGTACACTTATAAAACAATAGTAATAAACGCTATTTTAAATATGTAACGACAAATAAAACTTATTCTATTTAGAACAGTTTAAACAAAATCTTTTAATTAATAATCGCAATTGTTGCAAAAGATACCGTTATTTTTGTAGCGATCTTACTGAAAAAAATTATAAAGAATGTGCATGTACATTCTATACACAATTTAGATATGTTTCTGGCTTTTTTGTCCTTCGTATATAATTTTTCGTTTAATTTATGTTTTCTTTAATTCAAAAATATTTAATCTAAAATAAATTATTTAAAACGTCTGAATGTGTTATAAAAATTGCATATGCATATTCTCAAAATTCTGAAATGCACTTCTACTTCAAAACTTTTTAAATTGTTTGAACTTCCAGTTTTTTCGAAAAGATTTGGTAAAATTTCTGACCAATACTGCCGCTGTGGTATGGTAGGTAAAACACCCGCCTACCAACCAGAAGGTCCTCGGTTGAATACCAGGCCAGACCATCTGAAAACTAAAAAGTTTCTTCAACAGCGGTATCACCTCATGAAATTAGCTAGTAACTGGTTGCATATTTCTCTAATTCATTTGCCGTTCGGAGCCGGCGTTTAACTGTAGGCCCGTTTCAATGAGTCTTAAAATAGAATTGGCTGCAGCTCATTGCCTTTGAGAAGTCCCCGTATTTTTCATTAACGCGTTTCAGCAGTGGTTTCTAAAATTGTAAAAAATCGCCAACTCACATAGAGATAAATGTACTCTACGTAGCTTTTGCAAGTGTCAAGCAATGTACAGACTTAACAAAAAAAAAAAAAAAAAAAAACTCAAGTCGGAACGCTCGCCGCTACACGAGGGTTATTCCGGAAAATTTAGGTCAACGTAGTATACATATGTATATACTCATCAATAAGAGTATTCACATCAATATTTTTAATTGAAAATATCTTGACTTTGTAAAGAAAATCATGAAATGAAATGAAATATTAAAACCTAATTTGAATATACTCCGATTTTGGTATTTATTAACCTTCATTTCACAACACTCTTCGGTATAAGATCCTAATGATATATTATATCTGTGTAAAACTCAGAATTAACTTTACTAGATAGATCTACTAAAAAAAATTTAGATAAAATTTACTTACTGATAAAAACAAAACGTCTGGCAGCCCTGTGCTTTACCAGCTGTCGTTGACACATTCGAACTGGCTGAAAAAAATTACAAAAAAAATTAACCGTTGTTCTTGTTATTGTTTAAATTGTTATAGATCTGCATGTACATTATTTATTGTGCCAGGGGTGTAACGCATGCTTTTGTGTTTTTTTTTTAATTTCAAAAAAATTTTGAAGAGAGCAAACATTTTGCTTTGTACACCGAGAAGTGTTAATAATAAGCTGCATAAATTTATGCATGTTTGTACTTTGTATGAATACCTATTTCTTTACAGCATTTTAACTTCAGTGTGTTATTTTGAGTGTATTTCTCTTTGTGTGCATCCCTGGTCTACAATGTCAGCCATTTTCTTTTGCATACTGCATTTGTTGATATTACTTGTGTTTTTAAATTCAAGCTCACCTAAAAAACCATATCCCTGTGTTCACCTCGTTCCGAAAAATCATTCCTATTAAATAGGGAGTCCGTTTCAATTTTCTTTACTTTAGTCGCCAGGCTGTTCCTGGCCACAGCCTAGGTGCCTCCATTACCAAAAAGGCAGATATTCACGAATATTGTAAAAATAAAATTTATAAAATAATAAGAAAAAATTCTGCGATTGGTGCTGTCACATGTGAAGCTGACAATCTTCTCATAATAATTCCCAGACAAATTTTTAAATGACTCACTTTAGTGGAACCAGCGCAATGCATTTTTATTTATGTCTGAATTCAATTTTTAATGATTTTTTTTTTATTAAACTTTTTATTAATAAATGCAATTTCTACAAAACCTAATTAATATAACTCTTTAATCTATTAACATATCATTTTAACATACTATTTTGTAGTACACACATGTAACAATTTTTTTTTCATACATACATACATTTTTTTTTGCATACATTTAATTTTACTACATTATTTCCGTAGTATTTTATGGTTTAAATTCGATACGATTTCTTTGTAATTACTTGTGTATAATTAGGATGGTTTATTGCATTAAATATCTTTCGTATAAAACGATATACGAGTACATATATTTTGCAAATTTAAGAGCTGAGATTTAAAATATGTAATTAACTAATATAATGAAGGTGTAAGTTTGTAAAAGTCTTTTGGAATATTGTGCAAAAGTTGAATGCATTTAGTTTAAAAATTATAACTGAGTTGTATATTCTGAAAGTTTTACTTTGGAAATAAATATTTTGCTTTTTACAATAGAAAGTATTTACTGAAAAATCGATTTTGATTTTGCTTTCATTTACAAATATTTTTGGTTACGAAAATATTTAAAAAATAAATTGCCTAACAAAAGAAAAAAAAGTCTTAACAAATTGTGCTAAATGTTTTTCTAATGTCTATTTGTCTATATGTATGTATGTATATGTATATAAAATTGATTTGATTACTTTAATATTTATTGGAAGTCATAAAAGAAAGTAATTTTTAACATTTCAGACCTAATTATGGCAGAAATTTATTTTACTCTGGTTTGATAAATACATATTTAAAAAAGTTAAAGTAAATTATTTTTGTTTTTTAATTTCGTTTACATGTTTTTATTCTTTTTACGAAATTTAATTTTCAGTGACTTACAAAATACATATTTCAATTATTTGCTAAATTTATATATATATATATATATATATATATATATATATATATATATATATATATATATATATATATATACACATATATATACCAATAGAATATATATATACCAATAGAACTTCAGTTGCGTAGTCTAAAAGCAACTAGAAGCTTATAGCAACTAAAATTATGGCAACTGAAATTAAGAGATTTTTAGTTGCCTGAAGCCATACGAAATACAGCTTTCGGTAACTGGCAACGTAACCAAAGTTCTGTTGCCATCCGTAATCCACCCAATTATTAACTTAGTACTGTATGTTCATTATGTTGTGCTGGATGTTGTTAAGTAAAATGTGTACGAACTCATTGCATTCTAGGGCTTTCCTCTGAATTTTTAAGAACGATAACAGTTAGAGTTTCTAAATTTGGGCCAAGTGATTTAATTTTTAATACGTCATCATTCAAGGAGTGGATGCCATAGGTTAAGTTGGAGTGTCACTTTCCATACATGGTAAGTATTGATAGTTGATTATCTTGCGTACGGTAGTAGTATAAGTTTCATAATTTGGTTCAAACAACTTCGTGGTCAAAACTCACATCAGGAAATAAGTGGGTGATATTGGACAAGTGGGCGTGGCACCTTTCGTTTTTAGTAAATATGGATTTTTGTATATCTGAAAAACGGTAACAGCAAAAGCTTCGTTATCTTTCCACATCAGCCGAAAAAAGAAGAGGTTGGATATGCGGGCATGGCACCTACTATTAATAGTAAATATGAATTTTTGTATATCTGGAGAACGTAAACAGTTTAAGCTTTATTAACTATACACATCAGTCAAAAACAGTAAGAGATTGGATAAATGGGTATTGGAATTTACTCCTTTATAAAGGTGTAGCTAAGCACACCGGGTAAAAGCTGTTAATATTTACAGTGTTTGGCAATACAATGAAATCTTTTTCAAAAATGGCAATACCAAATTGCTCGTATAAAATTTGCCAAAGAGCATATAAATTGATATACGCTGCAATGGAATAAAGTTGGATAAATTCAAATACAACTCAAGAGGTAATGATAAAATAATGATGATGATTCCAGCCATGGATAGCCGTTGTAAATAATAAAAAGCGTCGTAAGCGGTTATATCTATCATATTACTTAATATCAATTGCGGCCCTCGATTAGCCTTTTTTAGCAAGTGTAACATGACCAACTTTATCCGGCGTATAAACTTCTTTTTTTTTTGTAATCCAATGTAATATATGGATACTTTAGTTTTTTTCCTCGAAATTACTAATTTTTGCATTATGATAAAAAGTACTAAGAAAAATCAAAAACTTTTTTTAATATATGAAAAAAGCTTAGTGACCTTGGTAAAACATAAAAAGGGACTAAAATTCAGGTCTGCCCTTTATTGTCAACATCTTTGGGGGCAATTCGGTCTAATTCTTATGTGCAGTTTCTATTAATGTGATATACAAAAATTGTCTGCACTTATGACATTTCAGATCGAGAAATACATGGATAATTTAGTTCCTTTCAAGCCTAGTTCCTACTTTTTTATGTTTATTATTGTATATTTCATGCGTAACTATTGGCAGAATCGCAAAGCACCCGACATTTTTGTGCCATAGTTAAGTGGTTTTGAAGTTATGTAGCCGGAGTGATAATTTTCCTATAAATGCCATCAGCTGCTCATCGACTGCTAAGTCTTAAGACGGATTAAAAAATTTGGACAATATATCAGCCTATTTATTTCACAATTTAGATATGGGTTCAAACTTGTCTAAAACTCATCAACCACTATCCTTTTAATTATTTTCAATTCTCATTATTCTCGAATTGTCGCAAATTGTGCTGTTCAGAATAATAGAAATCCAAGATTTTTAATCTGGGTCAAATTTGAACTGAAGACCTTAAAGGTAAAAACAATTTATAATTATTTTTTTTCTATAAATATTTTTACTAAAACCTAATATTTCTGTTCATTGACACGAAAAACTTTTGACGGTTAAATGACGTTATATACCCATACACAGAGGAGAATATGCCGTTAATATGGAAATTTTAGTAAAACTACGACACCGAACATATCTCTAGGGTTTAAACGGAGTAAATACAATCCAATGGGGTACATTTTTTGAAATGGCCTGCCAATCTCCAGATCTCAATTTATAGCAAAACACGATTATAAATTAATGGCAGTACATGTGAAGCAGTAAATAAAAATAAGGGATGTCCCACAAAATAATGAGTTCCACAAAAGGGCAGTGGATTCTTTTCAAAATAAATATTAACCCTTAAATACTCGCATTTGTGGCATTAATTTTTGTTTCAGTGTAGTGTTCAATTTCTTAAAGAAAGCTCCTGAAAAGCTCCAGAACCAAAAAAAAGTACAAGCTGGCTCCACAAAAATTTCTCTTAAAACCAAACCGCTGCTTGATTTTCCTAATTTCTACATATTATGAAATGAAACATTTCATCTTCTTACCAAAAAAAAAATCCGGATTCAATCCAATGAAGAGAACTTATTATTTTTATACTTTAATTTTTGCAAGTATTTTTTTCTCTTAGGGGCTGTTCGAAATGTTCTTAGCCTGAAATATGTAGTTAAGGCGGTATAAATAGAAATAAGCTTTGTGTAGTGGAAACTTCCATCCGTCATATGAACAGATGTTAAATTTCCTTTATATCTGTCAACTCATTCTTATAGTAACAGGTGATTTTTTTTAATGAAAAAATTCGAAATTCGTGGATAAAAATTCTGACTTTTGCTGCCATATCATTAGGAATTTCTTGTCCCGGTAAACCTTTCTTATGTAAATATTTAATCACATCTTGAATTCTTAATCTAAGATGGGGTTGTCTGGAGGGAAGTTCAAGCCTCTTTATTAAGTAGTCGAAACCACAATAAATTTTTTTTCGTCACGTCCTCTTCCGTTGGGCTCTAACCTGAGTCGCTTGCGTTATTGTACGTGCGCTCTAACTACTAAAGCACTCCACCCCCAGATTTTAAAATTAATTAATTAAAAAACTAAAAATAAGAGAACAAATATTTCTATAAAATATTGGTCACTTTTTTTTTCGTAAAATATATAACAAATGTGAACTTAGCTTTACACATATTAATACAAACTCAATATAGGTAATAGCTGTACCTATTATAATGTAAAGTATGTTATTTTGTATGTCTGTCAAATATTTTCCGATTACCTAATATAATGACTGAGGCTTCTATGTAAACATTCTATGTAAAGATTCATTGTTAAAAAAAATACTTAAAGAGTACAATACATATCAATAACAACAATTCTACCTTATTAACAGTTTCACATAAATTTACTGCCAATTGTTGCAATTCATAAATCGATGAACATGAGTTCGAGTGTAAAACTGTTGAAGTAACGTTATGTGTATTTGTTAACATGTACATATACATACATATATAGTTGATTTGAAGTTCATAGCTAACATGTCCATTTAAGGGGGCTTACACGATAATACAAGTCGTACGACATGTCCGGTTTTTGTGTAGAAGAGTGCGAACAGTATCGTGTAAACCAGTGATGCTCATCCATATTGTTTAGATTACGTAGTTTTTCGACTGTTTATTTATGTTTATTCTCTTCGTGAATATTACAACCAGAAAAATAAAAATAATTCCTACCAAAAATTTTCCTCAAATGTGCCAATATAAACTGTATCGCTTGTAACCTTTATTACATACTCTTTAAATTTAAATAGCATACATTATTTATTGATATTTCTTTTATAATTCACATAAAAATTATTTTTGTGTTATTTTTCTATAAAAAACTTAAGAAATTGTAATAAATTAACAAAAAAAAAAAAAAAAAAAATCATTTATTTTTGTTTTCATTATTTGAAATGGCAACCATAGCCACAACAAAAAATATGTGTGTGAGACACAAAAATACTTTAGTGACTTGCTAGCAGTGCTGCCAACTTTTTACGATCAAAACGCGCATACCTCCTGTACAAAAGCCGCTTAAAAGTGCTGAATTATAACTTGTGGGACTATTTGTAAACAAAACGCGCTGTAAAAAACCGTTAATAATATTTAAACACTGAAATAGTAAAAAAAATTTATTATTCAAATCTTTATTTTTATAAAGATATTTTAATAATTTGAACGATTAATTAAGAAATAAAATTAAAAACGGTTTAGAGCAAAACAACAAATTAACAACTCTATCACCATTTTTTAGTTCAGGTGTAACATAAAGAAAATACCTCCCAAACCGTTTTTGTTTTATGGCATTTTTAAATATAAATTTTTAAATTGCCCACCCTATAATTATATTATTAAAATTTATAGCTTTTTTCTTAAAAATAATTAATTTTTGTTTTATTTTATTGAAAAAAACTTATAAAATGGACTCTTTGATTAGAGACACGTTTCAGGAACATTATTTTTATTGATTTTTGTACAAATACTGATGAAATATATTAATATCAAATATTAATGACACTTACTGTATGTAAAATGGTCAATATGCAAATATTTCTGTAATTTTCGGTTACAAATTAGCCACAAAATATAATCCATATAAAATTTTTTGAACTATTATACATCATTAAAAAATATTTAGTTTTTTTTCATTTTTCACAAATATCCGGACATGTGCCCTTTTCGAAATTGCACATTCAATTATTGGCACAGTGTGTTCTTAACTACAGAGATGATTTGAGGTCTTACTGGATAGAATGATAAATTTCGTACAAAATTCACTATGTTTTCTTCCAAAACTTTTTATATTATTAATTAATAAATAAAAAAAAGGAAACAAATTTCGGTGAACATAATTATTGGCACACTAAGCTACATTCTCAAAATTCTATAGATCTGCCAACTTTTTTTCAAAAGAAGACATTTAGTGTACTTCTTAATTGAAAAGTTTTCATATATCAGAGTAAAAAAGTCATTGTAGCTTAAATTAAACTAAAATTAATAGTTTTGATCAAAAATGGGCGCCAAGCAAAAGGAAACAACAGAATTACAATGAAAAATTATTTGGCTCACATTTTAAACGTTCTAGTACATCCGCCACAATCCGCAAATCTAAATCCGATCAAGAATTCGCGGTAAGCTTTAGACAGACGGGTAAAAAATCGATCAATAACTAAAATTATAAGATGTTTTCTAAAAATTGTACAATAATGAGAATTCTATCCCAAATGACTTTATGTAGTTGTAAAATAAAAAGGATTAACAATTTAATATTCATCTTCGATCTATAACCAATGTCTTACAATTTCTAATGAAGTATGCCAATAATTATTTTCAGCAAAATTTGGTATTTTTTATTAATAAATAATAAAAAAAATTTTGGAATAAAACAGAGTGACTTTTGTGGTAAATTTAACATTCTAGTAAACATATTAGTTTATCAATATTCTTTTTAAATCACCCATGAAGTTGAAAGAGCTACCAGTGCCAACAATTTAGTTCGTCACTATACATACAATTTTAGTTTCTTTAGATTAAAATAAATAAACTGTTCTGGGATGAAATAAACGTTTATTAAACTAACAATTTACGGAAATATTAAAAATCTTATTACAAGAAAAGCAAATAATTTGCAAAATATTTTTTAACACTTGGAAATTTCTTTCTCTTTTTTTTGTTTTATGAGAAAGAAAATACATACATCAGTAACATGTAAATAAAAATCAATGATTTGTTCACTTTACTTCATTTTTGTATTGGCCGTTTTTTTTTTATTTTTGACATGTAAACAAATGCAAATCGTATAATTATACAAGATGTAAATCTATTATAGCGCATTTACATCTGAATGAAATCTTACGAGATTTCGATTAAAGTCACAGAAGATTTCGACAAGATTTATCGAACAAACATAGCTCTTCTGGGATCGTATTCAAAGAGTAATGCTTATTTCAAGATTCAAAATGCATTTCCAGCCATCTCAATACGACTCCTCATTTCTCTCTTATAATTTCAAATTTTGTAGGCGTAGTTAAATTCATTATTCATTCAAAAGTGGGTATTTTAAAAAACGTGCGGGTATACGAAACAAAAAAGCAACAAAAAATAACCGAAAAGCACAAAAATGGCAATACTGATAATTTCTCCCTTCAGTAGCCACTAGAGAATTATCGATATTAATATTTTGACAATTGAGAATGCCATATTGTGTTAAATGGCTACATCCATTATATAAGGAAAAAAATTTTAAATGTACAAACAAAGAAAAAAAATCGGAAAGAAAACAACTTAAAACAAATCTTTAATAAAACCTTTAAATTTCCCATTTCAATACATGCCTTAGTATTTATTCTGAAACAGCCTGGGTTGAAAAATATACATACATTATATATTCAAAATTAACATTGGTACTTATGCTGCAAAATTCTAAATAATATTCTAAACTTAAAATCTTGATTAAATTACACAAAATTGTGAAAAATTTCTGGGAATATTGATCCTTGTTCCGCATGTGGCAACGCTCTTTTAAACACTTCAAGAATCTCGTTTATTGTCAAACAATTTTGAGTGGAACTACCTTCTACATCAATAAGCAAAATTGACATATTTGGATCGAAGACAATCCTCAAACCGTTAACGTATCACTATTAAATCCAATTAAATTGATTATTTGGTGCGGTTAACACACTGACGGCATCATCGCTCCTTATTTCTTTCGATATGAGCAAGAAGCTGCCCTTACGATGAACTGCATTTTTGTTTTCAAAAATTAATCAGCTAATATCAACGATAAAGCTTAATCGCGCTTAACGATCGATTTATTGAAAAATCAATTTGGTGGCGACATTCTTTCTAGAAATGGTCCTATTAACTGGCACCTCTGGATTACTTTTTACGTGGCTATGTTAAGTTATTCCAGCAGCGCTTGAATCATTGAAATGCAGCCTACAGTTGACGCAATACGGCCAAATTTATTTGAAAAAGTATTCAAAAATTGGACTGATTGAATGGACCACTTAACTCTTAGCCACGGCTGATATATATACATATGTCGGAAAACATATTTAATATATAAATGTCATGAAATTATCTACCATCATTCCAAAAATTTTTCTGTCTTGTATTTTTATTTTAAGTTGTCAAGCTTATTAAAACAAAACATCGATGCAATGCATCACAATGCTACATCGATGTTCTATCGATTTCCCACAAAATACATCGATGTTTTCTTTGCATCGATTGTAGGTACAAAAAATTTTATTACATTAAAAAAATACATGGATGAGGTTACGAAAAGTTTAACTCCATTTTAAATATAAAAATGTATGTATATCCCACTATTTTTCGTCTAAATACAAATTTGCCTAATCTTTTGCCAAATAATAAGTAGATGGTACTATATTCAGTACAAAAATCATAACAATATAGTTTTGGAAACAGAGTTTTGTAGTCATTTTAAAATTGCATTTCAGTTTACCGGCAGGAGTTCTTAAATACATTTGAAGTTCAACAAACATGGTATCCTGTAATTTATTACTCTTCATAGTCCGATGTACCACTTTGTAATGATTAGTACATTACGAAAATATATCTTCACTTTTATTCGAATTTTTAGAATCAGATTTAATGTTATCAACGCAATACTATTTGCAATAACTAGAGTACTCAGCAGTCTACACAATCGACCATATCATAGAAATAAAAAATCTTTTTTAATTGATATATCCTTGAAGGAAAGTTCACCACATAAATTCAAAAACAAAGTATAAATTTCGACGTATTCTATGTGCTTTGGCCTGAAGCCAAAAAATTTTTTTTGTGTGTTAATCGTATTACTCTTCAAAAAATCATTTAAAGCCCATGTACGCCGAAATATATCTTTTTAAACCCGGCGTAAAAAAGATTACAAAAAAAAGGTATTTGACTTCTAATTATATAGATCAGTCAAACATGTAAAATAAACATATAAAAATTTTTTGTTTTTCTAAATTATTGCTTAGGACCTCTGGCTACATTAATTTTCGAATAGTTCGAATTAACTTGCAACAAAAATTGCTTCGAATCCAAATTGTTGTTTGTTGTTTTGGTATAAAAAAGGTGATAACGATTTTTGACTTAGTCTATAAAGTATTTGTATTAAGTTTCTACTTACACCCAGAGAAAAAATAACAGAAATTCAACAAAAAACAACCTTAAGTCAACAAGAAACAACTATGAAAACTAGCCAAGATGAAAAATCATAAATTCAACAACGTTCACTGTAAAAAGAACTTAGATTCAAAATCAAAGTGGAAACAACTTTAATTTCAAATATGTTCAACACAATTTCAAAATAGAAACATTTTTAAATTAAAGTTGAAAATATTCAAATGAACATTGCACAATTTTACTTTAAAGGTGCTGAATTTTTGAATCGAGCTCTTTCAAGGTTAGATTATTAATACTACTGTAGTAGTACAGATCCAAACCTTTTACTTATTTTTATGATTTTAATTCAAAATACAATAAATTTCTTTAAAAAATGTTATTCGAAATAAATATTTACAATAAGATTTTTGGAAGGATATAAAATACATAAATAGATAAAACATATACATTTCATCAAACAGCATTTCTACATATATATCTATTTGATAGATGACATCGTGCAATGAAAGTAATTCTTCTAAAAGAGAAATTGAATTAAAAAAAAATACATAAGTATATAGTTATAACAATATATTTCCAGTCTAAAATACTGGCTGTTCTTAGGGCTACTCAAGTAAGAGCTTAGCATATTGCAATAAGGAAGAGGGCAACGGTTTATGTTGGAAACCAGTGGGTACTGGTGGAAGAGAGAGATTTAGACTGATTAGATTAACGGATTCCCGTTAGGGGGCTTATGGACCATTATGTGATCCGACTGTGATGGGTACAGGGACTTTGCAGTATCAGCGGCAACAAAGTTGCCAGCGAGCTGACAAGACTGCATCCGGAGAACAGGGCCTTACCAGTGGAACGATTGATGAGATCACTAAAAGGCCATTTCTTCAGAAAGGAAAGATTCGAAAGCCTATGTAGTGTTAAGAGTAAATGCGGTATATCTAAGGTTATAGCTCAAGCTGAATGAATTAAGAACTCAGTTGCTCTTGGAATAACAGGAGAAGCCGTAGGAATTATAACAACGGCGCACCTTCTTTTACAGAAGGTATGTATTTACTTACCTTATAATATCGGCAATAGTATTTATAAATTAATAAACTTTATTAAAGATGATAATTTTTTTATTGGACTTGTTGAGATTTCAGTATCACAAAAACTAATTTTTTTCACAAAAATACAGAAATTTTATTTGACAGTTTTATTTTTTTTTATTTTGACTTCTGGTTTGTGTAAATCTATTCTAAAGTGTTTAACACTATTTTAAGGTCGCACAACTTTAAACTGAAATACCACAAAATTAAAAAAAGACGAATAACCTCAAATCAACAATGAGTTTTGAATTAGCATAGACCAATGTTAATTTAGTGTTGTTTCAGCATTAAGATATATTCAACAACGTGCATTATAATTTCAAAAGTGTTTTCACATTGAGTCGAAAACGCACTTTTTTAATTTAAAAACTAAATTTATGTTTTGGCATTTTAAAACTGACATTGAAACATTTTCAACTTGCGGTAATTCAGAAATCCAACATTCGTATGTTGAATTCAAAGTTGAACATTTTCAAATTAACAAAATCCTGTAGGTTTTAAAAATGATTACGTTAATTAAATATGGTTTTACATACTTTCAAAGTTGTTCATCGATGAATTGCCGTAAAATAATCCAAGTTGCAAAATTTTTAATTCAACAACGATCCACTTCGATTTTAAAATGCGATTTTTCTCTCTGTGTAGATACATCAGATAAAATACATCGATTATTCATTCATCGATGTTGATCAATAAAAAAACATCGAATTGTTTCGATATATCGATAAATTACATCGAGTGTTTTAAAAACATCGATTTATATCGTCCACTACTATGTGATTGTAGTCATTTTACGTGACATGGAGATAATCAACCCTCTTTTCTGGTTATTCACTTTGACAGGTTACATATTTTCCGCCTGTACAATTTTAAGAAACCCACCATCTGTTGTCTGTTGCTTCTCCATATTTTTCTATCATTAGAAGTATGAGGTATTATCATTAAATTCAATATGTCTATGAAAAAAAAAAAAAAATATGTATGTATAATACCATCAAAATGAGATAGAAAAGATAATTCATTCGCATATTGAATGATGAAAGGAAATAAGAACAAGTTTATCACAGCATGCCTCGAAAGATTTGACAGCGTGTTTGCAGTGACACTATTTTTATTAACCACTGTTTTGTATATATGACCTCCTGTCAGAGATGGTTATGTGTGTAAGTACATGATCCCAAATATTGTGGATTTCTAGCATGTTAAACTTGACCACTGATATGTAAATAAAATAAGTTGCAAAATGGGTTGATTAAATTTTGTTTTTTCACTTCATGTCGAGAATGTGTTTATAGATTTAGAAAATTTATTTTGTTTTCATAGCACTTTTACTTCAATCGCCCTAAAGACAGTTTCGAAGACAGGAAAGTGAAAGAGATAAACAAATAAACAAATCAGCATTAGCAGCTTGTATATTTCAAAAAACACACTAATTTTTATACACGACATCATAACGGTTGCTACATTTTAAAAACTACATACATACATTGTAAATTAAAACCTTTAATTTAACCAATTTATTTTTACAACATCTATCTGTTCAGGCATTTCTGTATCAAAGTACTTACAGCAATGTTATTCTAATAGTCCAATGCAAACAGACAGCATTTATTTACGAGAATTTAGATTGAAAAAGATTTTTTAATGTTAGCAGAGAAAAGACGTTCGTTTATGGATTCTGACAGAAGAATAAAAATTTTTTTTCACAAAACTCAAAATACAATATTCAGTCATTTCAATGTTAACAATACTTTCAATATAAAACATAACAATTATTGAAACAACAAGTAAAATATTGAATAATTGTAACAACAAACTACATAATTCCTAACAGTACCATATGTAGTGAGAGTCGTCGCGATAGCACATAATTGATCTCAGCTTTCATGTACATTTTAATCAAAAACTGTTAAAAGTCATAAAATTTAGTTCGTATTTTTAATACTGTCCTTAAAATTTTAACAAGACAGTGTGATAGTGTATTTTAATGTAACCAACCAGGTTACGTTAATACATTAAAACAATATTTGTTCAAGAAAAATCTTTTTTTTTTATAAAATTTTACTAAAGTGTCAAATTAGGAGAATCGATTCAAAATTGACCTGGTATCGGCGCAAGTCAATCTCGTCGTAGCTAATATAAAGAAAGCCATAAACAGAAATTGACTGGTTTTAAACTCTTACTATTTTGGAGAATACGTGTGTTCAATTTAATTCGAAGTAAAGGTAAGGGAAGAAACCAAGTGCCCAATTTATTATTGCAGTTTGTAAAATAAAAATATATTCAGACAAAAAGTTAGGCAAACAAGAATGTAGGTAATTTTACAACAATAGATTGTATGAATATATTTCGTCGCATAGAAGTAATTTTTTCTGGTATCTATGTGCAGGATATAATTAAATAACTGATTGTATACCAATTTTTATACTGAAAAACGGTGAGTCCAGCTTATCTAAACCTTTATCTTTAATATTCAACTTTTCCATAAGTTATGGTTGTGTTCCCAATCATTGGAAAACTAAAACTAAAACTCTATTTAAAGATGTAAAACAAATGTTGAAAACTACAAAGTTATTAGGTGCCCTGATGTGCTAGTAGGTAGTGTGCTAACCTGTCAGCTAGCGAGGTTCGATTCTCATTAGAGACTCTGATCATGAGGTCATAGTTACCTGTTTGTAACAGTTGTAATATAGTTCGTAATTGTATGCTACAGCTATGGTTATATTTGGCGAAAAAAATGTAACCACTATTTTATAGAATAACCCATCTCACGTTGCTGGTAGCTCTTGTGTTTTATACCTATAAAATGTATTCCTCATAAGAAAAATTTAAAGGAATGCCTTTAAAGTCAGTAGCTGCACATGCTAATCTTTCTCCAGATATACAAAAATCAATATTTACTTTGTATTGGAGGTGCCACACCCACTTTTTAAATTTCGCCCATATTTCGACTGGTGATTGGTACTGACCACAAAGTTATTTGGGCCCAATTTAGAAATTGTTACTATTACCGTTTTAAAGATGTAGACATATAAATAACAATTTTTTATGAGCGTGGCACCGCCCAATTAAACCAAGACCATCAGTGTACACCTTTCCAATGCATGTATTGGGCTGTAAATCGGTTTAGTGGTTCCTGAGTTATAATAAAATGACGAACATAGGACGACTTATTTTTATATACAATAGATTTTACAGGAGCATATCTTAAAAAAACATTTAAAGAAAAATTACAGTACCAAAAAATTTTTAAATTTTTTAATAATTTCATATGAAAAGTAAATAATAAAAAAAACAAACATTTCTATATTATTTGCCAAATGTTTTCAAATTACCTCAATTTTGAATATGGTTTTCTTTTTGCAATATACCGGTTTTAGATATTAAGAATTTAATGAGATAAGTTTTTTTGTAAATAAGAAATGGTTTGTATTTAAAATTTTTTAGAACTAATTGCTCACAGCTTGAATTGTGTTGTCGTATTAACTTGAATTGGATTGTACTTCAAAGCCTTGCTTTGCACTTTGATTCAACGCTGGAATTGAAATGTATTAACAAAGTAATGTCCGACTTGTTTTAAGCCTCCTTTTTGCTTAAATATGCTTTTAAAATAAAGTGCAATACAAATATATTTCAACACGTGAAAAGTAGCTTTTTTTAAATAATTTTATCGACTTTTCAAGATGGTTCTTTGCGATCTCTATGCAGCGGTTTAAGTTTCTTTTTAAAACATTTAGTTTTTTTCTTGCAGTACATCCTCATAAGGCATTTTCAAGAAGTCGACATTTTATTGTACGGTTATATATGTTTTGACTCAGTTTTTTATTTATTTGCCTAAAGTTTAAGAAGTGTCTTGCTTTGCACGTTTTATACTATTAGACAGTCATCTCTTGGAGTTGTTAGCATTACGTACCAACATTTTTTAACAAACTAGATCTTCTGTTATATCTCGTACAGTCTTCTTTTCTGTGATATATTTCCAAACAATACGTTTTTAAATATTTGGCGTATACGATTTTTGACGTGGCATTTTTATATGTTTTTTTCTAATAATTATTAAATTTAATATTATTATATGCATACTTAGTACAAATTTAACTACATTTACCAGAAACTTATTTTTAAATATTGATAAATAAAAAAATTATGTCCCGAATTATATGGTCAACAAAAGAATATTTTATATCACAATAAAATGATAATTGGAAATGAAACACTTTAATGCACATGATGAGTCTATTGTTTTGAAATCGTTTCACTTAACCATATACTTTGTGGTAAAAGAAATATGAATATAGTAAGAGAAATTACAAAAACATGAACTTTTTCACAATATTAAATGTTCTCTCTAAATCTATGACCACCACTGTAAATCTTCAACATATCGTTACAAAAATTAAATATGAACAAATTAGTTATTTACCAATAATCGGGCTGTTAATACAATAACAAAAACAAGAATAATTGACATAAATAAACTACGATACAAAAATAAAACAAGGAGACATTGAGTTGTTTACAAAACAATCGAAATGTAACAAAAACAAAACTAAAAGCAATGTAATTAAATAGCTTTAACTCTTTTATGGAATATGTCCGGAATTACGAATAGTCAAAGAGCTTTCGAATGACCGTTTTCTTAAGACTGAACATTAATATACTTTTGCTTACTTAAACTACTGTCAACTAAAAGGTCTGTCAATTACTTAAGGTCTCATTAGCCTTTACTTTTCGTTGCTGTTGTGTTCTGTTACGATCTACTTTTTCCTTATGGTAGTTAGTTGTTCCGTGGCAACATACCAGCTATTTTTGGTAAACAAATATTAAAAGAATTTAAAACTAAATTGTGTCAATTTAAAAATAAAAATTAAATTTATAAAAAAATTAGCAACAATATAGATTATAATTTTGATTCCGGTGTTGAAGATTTATTTATTATTGGCAGATTTTTAATAATGTGCAAATTGTACAAGAAAAAATGTTCAAAAAATGTAACGACGACCTATCAACAGTGATTAATTATATTCGGGCTACCACCAAAAAGTTGTTAAAAAAGTTAAGTGGATTGATGAAGAACATTTTCTTCTACACACCAGAAAGAAATTTATGAACTTTTGCTTAATCTCGAATATTACCTGGAGAGAGGCTCTCGATTAGGGATTGCAAAACGATTATAATCGCAACCTTAACCGCGATTATTTGCACTATTCAATCGTAATCGTACTCTTAACCGTGCGATTAAATTTAAAATATTTCACCCGCCCTGTTTCTGTAAAAAGGCAGTTAAAAACATCTACAGAAAGTACATATATTCGAATATTTAAAAACATGAATTTCATTTCAAATTTTAAAGCAATTTTTATAATAATAAAGACTCATTATACCAAAAATTAATGCTTCTTTTAAACAACAAAACGCGTTGGATTTCTATAATACCAAAATAATAATAATAGCAAACCATAGTGTTGGAAAGAATAATACTTCTGAAAGACAGCAGAGGGAATAGTTTGGAAAAATTATCATCCATAAATTTATTTGAAAATATCAATTTTGAATTTCTACATCAGCTTTGCAATGCCTTATTGCTCCTTAAGCTTACAGTTGAAGCTGTTTGCAGATCAAATGCAAGATATTGTATTGCTAAAAAGACGTTATTAGCTTATTAGGATAGAATGGATAAAAGGCAAAGCGAAAACCTGATTAACTTAAGCCACGGTCACATCTGACAAATACGAGTATTTGATGAAAAACACAAAATATGGCCCCTATTATGAGTTACTTTCGACGTTCGATAGTCAACGAAAATGTTTATCGAAAGAATTGTTGTTTGGTATTATGACGCGTATTCGATAGAAAAAAGTGTTATTGTGAATTTTATCTATTGTGAATAGATAATAATAATGACAATAGAAAGGTGTTATTCAAATTACGCTTAAATACGTTTCGTTTGCATCCTTGTCGAAAAATAAAAAAATATGACTACTTCAACGGAGCTGTGGTTTGATGAATCCTCTGATGAGGATGATAACTTAGTGGAACTAGCTAGATACCGAAAACAAATAAGGGATGCCTCTAATTCTTTGAAAATGAATTCAACGGCGTAAGTGTACTCCATTCAAGTGGTGTTTATATACGCATTTATATAATTTGAAGAATTTTTTTTTTTAGTTTTATAGATAACTTCCGACTTTGCAAAGAAGCTTTTATGTATTTGTTATGCACTACAGATGAGCAACTGCAGCAATGTACAAGGGCAAGGTCAATTCCAAGCATTTTGAAATTTGCAACAGTTCTCAGATTTTGTGCTCAAGGTCGTACCAACTTAACATAGGAAACGAAAATATGCTTGGACTAGCACAACCCACAGTGTCTGTGGTACTATCGGAGGTGTTTGCTGTTTTAGAAAATTGTATTGGCCGGACATGGATATGCTTTAATTATACAACGGATGAAATGCAAGAAGCGAAAGCTTATTTTTATAATAAACGTAGGATACTAGGTATTATTGGATGTATTGACGGCACTCATATTAAAATTGTAGCTCCTAAAAAGGAAGTGCAACACTTATAATATAATAGAAGAGGATTCTATAGTGTTAACGTTATGGTTGGAAGTATTAGATACTTAAAAAATGTATGTACTTATTTCAAATTCCTACATATGTAATTTTAAGGTTTGTGATCACACGATGAAAATTAGATTTTTAAATGCGAAAAACCCAGGGGTACACATGATTCAATGGTTTGAATGGTTTGGTTTTGCCGTAGTGTGGCTACAAAATAATTTTTAGGAAAAAACAAAAAAAAAAACAGCTGATTATGAGAAAATAAAATTATTTTCCATCAACAAAAATGATTTAAGTGTGAACACACAGTGTCAAATATTTTTCTCATTTTCGGGTAAAGATTTATTTGATCTTACTTATTTTCCTAGAGGAAAATAAAAGCTGTACAAGGCTGTGTTGTCTATTAGCAGAACTAAACCAACAAATTCTGAAAACAGTATACACGCTAGTCAGAAAAAGTTTGCTTACAAAACCTTTTATTTCATTCAGGACTCTGTGTTTCTAAGAATCGCAACAGAGCTTAAACTTTTTGGTCTTGTAATACGTATTAGATCCCTGTAATAAATTATAACCAAAATTTGTATTTGAAAAGAAAGCAGTTTCATTGTTAGGCATCATAATTAAAAAAGTGAATGCATTTGCTCAGAAAAAGTCTGCGCACACTTAAAATATTAATCTATTAATCGTTGTTTTTAAATTTATAGTTGTTAATTTAGTTGTATTTTTAGTCAAATTTGTGTATTTGCTGTAAGAATATTATTTTAAATTTGTGAAATAATATTTTTTTTTTGCAATGGGTTAAAAAAGAAAAGCATTTATCCTGCCGAAAGAAAACTTAGTATTTTTCTCAGAAAGCAAGGAAAAACCTACAAAGAAGTTGCAGAAAAGGTAGAGAAAATGCGCTCCTCCATCTAGAAAACAATCAACTTTTACAAAGTTACAAGAGGCTTTGTATCAAAACCTCGCTCTGGACGTTCTTCAAAATAAATTTCGAGAGAAAAGATACTTCTCATCAACTATGTGCAGCAAGATCCCAAAATAATAGCCTCAAAAGTGCCTGAAAGCATTAATTTGAAATTGAACAGGAGTATATGTGATGATAATTTCTGAAATATCATAAATCAAAACGGTTTTCATGCTCGTATAGAGTGAAGAAGCCCATTATTTTATTAAGAAGAGTGAAAGAAGAATGTTGTTCGGTTGAGAGCTGGTAAATAAACCATTAGAATTCTGGGAAAGTTTTAACGAAACTTATTTCAATAAGATAACGATTCCAAGAACGCAGGCAATATTGTAAAGCTTTAAATGCTTTATAATGTTCCAAAACAGTTGCGTATGCCACCAAATTCTCCAGATCACAATCCCATTGATTATTTATGGGATTTATGGGAGCAACAAATTCTCCATCATGTTATACTATTAAATTTGCAAAAAAGATTGGCTGTGGTTCTTAAAAGAATAGACCATTCAACTAAACACTAATTTATTGTTAATGCCATTATAAATATCCAAAAATAAGATTTTAAGAAAATCCATACACTTTTTACGCAGAATTTTTCTGCCTATTTTTTTTTAACACAATCTTATTTTTTTTTGTAATAAATTTATTGGCTGGATTTTAATGTTTATTAAAACTATGCAACTAGATTTAATTAAAAAAAAATAATTTTATATTCTTAAGAGTTGTTGTTACTTATTTTTTGTAATATCTTGAATATAATGGTTTCGCACGCAGAATTTCTCTGACTAGTGTAATTTAAAGTTAACAAACAATTTGTTTAAAGCAAATAAATTCTTTTTTGTACAGGGCTTATGACTTGCTGTAATTATTAAAAATCTATGTAGTATATAAAAGAGATTTGTCCTCAAATAACTAATAAAGCAGTCAACTTAAAATTCTCAACGAAGATATATAAAATTTAGAGAATAATATTCTTTTAAGAAAAATATTTTTTTGAATTCATTAACTGGATATTCAATATTGAATCATTCACAAAAATCTGTAAAAAAAATTTTAAATTAAATTACAATTACAAGTTTTAAAAAAATATTGCTATATAAGGTCTGTTTCTTTACTCTACCGCGGGATCCCAATCTTACCGAAAAGCTTAACCATACGCAAAAATTGGATAAATGAGAGAGATTTTGAGAGAGTAAAATTCTTCTTCTTCCTGCACAAAACATTCCGTACTTTTTCTTCGGGATAGTTTGTGTGGGTAAACAACAGTCAGCTGTTTAATAAATAAACAATAATAAGGTAAAAAGCAAATTTTTTTCAAAATTTAAAAAAAAATTGAAAAGTTGAATTAAAAAAAGTTTAAGAACTTGGTGAGAACAACTAAAATTTAATTCTGGTTCATTGTTTATTTAAAAAACTGTTATTTTTCTGTTTAATTATCACGCATAAGTCAAATTTATGGTTTTTGTGTTTTATGTACATTTGCAAGTTGTGTTCACAAAAGAGTTAATAATATTTATAAACAAATTTTGTTTTATTTTATTGATTTTAATTAAGCGAAATAATGTAAACATTGAATAAATGTATTTTGCGCCAGTTTTTATGTCTACTAAATTTATTTTTATGATAAAATTTGTAATTTTTTTGCGTTCCCTTACTTTTGTGCATTTTTGTCTCATATTAAGAGAAATTGTTGTTTACTCTCATTTTACCGAACTTTACCCAAAAAGTAAAGAAACAGATCTATAGTATAGAGAGCATTCTACACCTTTTGTAACTAAAGCGATTTTTTGATATTGTGTTATGCGTTCTACTGAGGCTTAAGAGTATTAAAGTTATTTATATTAAAATAATATTTATGAATTTAAAAAACGTAGGATATTTTATATTATAATTATTAGGCTTATGTTATATATCATGAAAAATTGGAATATATAAAAAAGTACCATGTGCTTTGACAAATTCAATACATATTGTACGGGAGGCAAGTACATATTTCATAAATCCTGTCTGTCCTTTCGCATACGTATGGGTCGGACAATTTGTTTATTGATTGTCTCTTGTTCTTGAGGCGCAGAAGTTTCTATTTCAATCTTAGTCCTGTCCTGAAAGAGTTTGTCATTCTTCTTGCATCTCCTCTTCCATTTCTTCCCGGTGTTTAATTGATGCAAATACATATTTGGCGTCTTTAGTATTTTTTTATTGTTTTTATTATTTGATTTTTTTAGAAAAAATAAAAAGGTAAGTCGTTGTCGCAACCGATTTGGTATTTGCTTTGACATTGTCATATTTAAAAAAAATAACTTTATTTTGATAAAGGTTCTAATAACGAAAATAATTTAAAAGTTACTTTAAAGTTCACTTTATCTAAAGTTACCTCTTACTAATTCGACCTATAAAAGCCCTTAGTTTTTTAATATATATAAATATATGGATTATATAACTTAAATGACATTGTTTATTCCAAGAAATGGTTAAAAAAACAATTATTTAATTTACCATTTTCTATCTATTTTGTACTTTAACAAAATATTGGACTTTACTACCCTTTTAATACATATGCATCATTTTAACGCTTTTCAAGTATAGCAATTACCTACAATCAAAAAATATAAACAAGACATAAACAGCTGTTTAAAATAAATTTGTAATTAAAAGTGATTTAAAAAACTTAAAAATTAAAATAAAATAGGAGAAATATTTAATAAAGTTTAATAAATAAGTAAATGCAACAGTTTCCGTATGCTCTAATTCCACAACACAAAACAAAAAATATTCGTCTTTCATTTAGCTCTTATGTAATATTTATGAAAATATTTCTTTGACAGTGATCAAACATTTACTTCATGTAAAATATTTCTCAAGTGTGACCGTAGGGCAAACTTGTTTTCCCCTATTTCTATTTGACACTATTTGAATAAACAAAAATGGTCAAATAAGTGTGCATAGTGTGACCGCAAAACAAAATTTTGGTTGTTTCACTGTAATTTTGGTGAAATACGGGCAAACAAATTCGAGTCAAATGTTTCCCAGATGTGACCGTAGCTTTAACAACATACATATATTTTAAAGGCGACAATACCACTGAAAAATTTTTGATCAATTTATTCAAGACATAACCTTGAACGATTTATTTGAATTTGAAAATTCGAAGGAAGATACTGTTTGTTATGACAAGGTAATAGAATGTGAAAAGGATAGCATTAACAGTGTGGAATCTGAGTTACAGGCAAAAATTGATAGAGCTCTTACTGAGCTTCATCCAATAGAGAATTTTGGTGAGTTGCGCCAAGAGTTTTTCTAATATAGTAAAAGAAAGATTAAAACGAAAAATATATCTTTGCAATTCTATTCAAACGGTAAGCCATCTTCAACAGAATGCGAAATATTACTTTTAATGGAAATCAATTTCTGCACAAGAATACTATCTTGTCGTAGCAACGAATTATTAAATGTTTTAATTAATTTATTTAAAGTTTTATTATTTAAATCGGTAAGTATGTATGTATATTTTTGGACAGGTATTACTTTCGATTTGTTAATCAAAGAATTCTAAGTTTTAGTTTTGTTTTGAATAAATTGCGATTTAGCGATAATCGCGATAAACGGACTTTTTTAATCATAATAGCGATTATGAAAAACTGCGATTAAATCCAAACCCTACTCTCGATAACACTTCTGCAAGTTTTTTATTTATTTAATACTGTGCAGCAAGCATATTACGGCTCATCCAGCATATTACGGCTCATCCAACTCGATCCAGTCAATTGAATAGAGTCGCAAATTAGAAAAAACCACTGTTCGCAACATTATTTTGAAGACGTGTAATATATTCTTTGTTGTCTCTAATTTATATTAGCAAACTTAGCATTGCTCAATATATTGATATTGAAACAAATTGCATAGGTGCTATAGATGGGAAATATATAGCTTTGAAGTGCCCGCTCAATTGAGGATCATTGTTCTTTGACTACAAAATGTTTTTTGTTTAACATTGTGTTAATGGATGCTTGTGATGCTAATTATACTTTTATTGCAGCAAGTAAGTGAAGCTATGGTTGTCGGAGTGATGGAGCTAAATCAATCGATATTTAATATGTATAAAATCTACATACATTTATTTAAAACTTTAAAATTTATATTTAAAGACATTTTTCGTACATGTTCATTCGGGCGACCATTAATACCTTCATCTTCGATTCCATTTCCCAATTTTTTTTTATAGAAGCATTTCCTTTAAAGGCAAGTCTGATGCAGCCATATCCATGAGCCAATCTTGATGGAAAAAAAAAAACATTTTTGATTACAGATTATCTTGAGCACGAAGAGTTATTGAAAACGTCTTTGGAATTTCAGAACCTCGTTGGAGAATACTGCTTACAACTTTAGAGTGCTCTCCTAGCAATTGTTAAATTATTGCTTTAGCATGCATTAAATGATCACAGGCGAAGGTATTGTCCAGGTAATTATATAGATAGTGAGGGAAATGATGTCACCATATATGAAGGTGTTTGGCGCACACAAAAAATTCATATCAAAACAATATTTAACATTCCAGTTTTAATTCATATTAAATTTTATTAGCTTTTATTTATTTTATGTATATATATATTCCATAATAAAAAATTCGTATAGCTTTTTAAAAAAACAAAAAAAAAAAAGATATCAAATGAATTAATTATATAAATTTTTAAAATAATGTTTAATATCATTGAAGTTTTCAATTCAATTTAAGTTTTAAAAAATTAATTATTATAAGCACTTTTAAATTAAATGTAAAAAACAGAGATCATGTTAAATAAAAAAGAGATCATTTTAATTTTTTTGGTAAAGCAATTGTACTCAGTGTTGCCACTACAAAAATATTAATTCTACCAACACTTCTTACAACATTACCAAAATCGATACAAGTCTAGCAATTTTTAAAAATTATTAAAAAATACAAATTTTGATATAAATAAAATTTTTACATGTGTTGATATACTGTGAGCTGCAAAATAGAGCGTACACCATAATCTTCTACAAATACATTTACAGTTTTTTTATGCACTGTCTGTGAGGTTTTACAAAATCCTTAAAAGACAACAAAAAGAAAATTTGCACTATATTTCATGCTTTATAAAAAAGTTTACAAGAAAACAATTTTTTTTTTATTTCAGTATTAGGTTTATTTTCCATGTGTTAAAAAAAACCTAATTAATAATATAATTCCAGAAATAGATATCACTAAGTTTTTTTTTTAAATTTGCACTGTGTTTCCGCCGCCACATGCTACTACCAAAACTTCCACTGGACTTCATTGTGTATAAAACTTTGTTCTGAAAAAGTACTAATTTTTGGTTGTCCATCAGTGTTGCCACTGAAAAAAATTTAATTCTACCAAAATTACTTCAAAAATCTACCAAAATCTATATGAATCTACCTACTTTTAAAAACCAATTAAAAACATATATATTTTTGATATAAATAACATTTTTTACTAACATTTTTAGATGTGCTGATATATACAGTGTACACCTTTATCTTTTTCACTGTATGTATGTGTAAATGCATACGCTGTAAAGTGTATAAGAAAACAATTCTTAAAGGAGAGAATAATTTAGTACTCGTTTTCTTCTTCTTGGCCTTAAACAACATCATCTAATCTTTGAGAAATAGATTACACTAGGTTTTTCGTAAATTTGAATGGATTTTCTACCATTCCTCTCTCATAAAAGATTGTTTTCTTATGATAAAGTCATGCTATTGAAAATGTTCGATTGTGCTTAAATTCGGGTATTACGAAGGATGCAACTTTTTCTTAGAAAAGCGAAAGAGGAACCTTTTTTGACTTTTCGTGTAGTTTGCTTAGAATCATTGTCTTGTCAAAGGAATCAAGATTCTTGCACGCCTATTTCTTCACATTGGTTACTAAATTTCTTTTTGAATATATTTAAACAATCTATTGAATTCATGGGAATTTGAATGAAAACCATACTTCCGCCGTACATTCCTACGCTATTACAAAAATCTCTTTCGAACTTTTATTCTGAAAGTTCTTCTTTTTTGGTTCTCCATATGTTTATGAGTATTTTTTGGCTAAACACGGGAAATTTGATTTCGTCGCTAGTAGGGCATCTTTCCAGAAAAAACATCTTTGGTTTTAGAAGTCACTTTTAAATTACTGCTGGTATAAATAATTTTTTTATGTGAACTTATCAGATCTGCTGAAAAAACTCCAGGCCGAAAAGGGCGCAATGGATTCCATGGGAAGCAGTGTCCTGCAATAGTGCTTTTCGCCATGATGATAATGATATGTGATATCTAGCAAACGAAACATTAGTATTGGCCCTAACGCTAGCATCTGCTGCTGCTAAAATTTCCTCTGGTATTTTAACATCACTTTTTGATTGTCTTTTCCTTACATCAGGCATCATAGACTGTATTTGTGAATTCTACTAATTGTAGCAACACTGTTGTCCATATTTTTATGTTTTTTTGACCGAACACATGAAATTAGATATCTTCGCTAAATAAGACATTGTTCCAAAAAAAATAACACATTTGTTGATATTTATCATCTTTGCGAAATTTTATTACAAGTATCCGACTATCAATTGTTAGTTGACCTATTTAAAAAAATTGTAGTTGCTTTACGAAAAAAAGTAATTAATAATAATCACTAATAATACAAAACTAATACAAGTAATATATTGTTATAAAAATCTTTATTATATGAAATCGTCGAACTAGTACAGTTTTACTCTGTACACTTTTTTACGCCTAAAATATAGAATGCCTTCCGTTTTTGTTGCATTTTTGTTTCGTTAATCCACTTGGGAGCATATGGACTTCACAAAGCATCTCCGTTTAAAGCGGCTTATCGCTGTTGATTTTACTTCTTCCTATGTTAGTTCTTATGTCTTAGTTCCTAGATAATAGTGTGTTCCAAGTGTTTCTTGGTAGGAAACGATTTCTTGAGCCTTAAGAATTCTACTTGGGTGACATTCTGATGATATTATTTCGACTTTTTCGAATGATGTGACAGATCCATCCTCATTTTCTTTCCCTTATCTGTTTTAGTATGGGTTCTTCATTAGTAATTCTTCACGGTTCTGTTTTTCTCACGGTGCTACGTCGGAATGTTCTGCGTATGATTCTGAAGCACTTGTTAATGAATACCTGGAGTTTTTACGTGACGTTATTCGATACAAGCCAGGTTTCACTGTCATACAGCATAGTTGATTTATTCTGAGCTTGAATTGAATATTCTGAGCTTAGTCCGTTTGGATATATGCTTCTTCTATACTGGCTGCAATCGTCCGAATGCCGCTCTTGCCTTATTGAGCCTCTTATTTAAGTCTATTTCTGCGCCGATGCTTGTACTCATTGTGTGCTTAGATAGGTAAAGCTATAGTACTATTTTAGAATTCTTTTCTACACATCCAAGTAGACATATTTGTGTATTATTGATTCGATAGTTACGAAATTACCTACTCCACCAGTTGCCATACTCTCTGACCTCATCCGCCATGCTTAAGAGTTGGCAACTAGTTTTCGATATTAGGGCCGGTTCCTGATTTTCTTTATACCATTTGTCTTCCAATGATACCAAAACTGGAAAAACCGTGTGTGTTGTGTAATGGAAAATTTTAAATCTCATTTCTTTACGCAGAAAACTTTAGAAAACGCAAAATTGACTACTTTGATTTATATAAAGTGAACAAACAAATACATTGGGTGCGTGAGTAAAAATACTTTTATGGGATTTTATTCATTACAGGCATAATTGGAGCATTAAAAACAAGCATTGCTAACATGTAAAGGTGGTTGGTTCTATGAATTGTATATGTACATACGTATTGTGTATATGTACAAGTATGTAATACACACAGTGACAAACTAAATTATTGGCACGGTAAACTCTTTTATCTTCATGGGTGGTCTTATTAAAGAGATTTTTTAAAAACCAATATATTTTCAAGATAGAATGATAAAAATCCAACTCACTGTTTCATTCCAAAGTTTTCTTTATATTATTTATTTATTTATTTTTAAAAACAGTACTAGACATATATCGCACTTGATCAACAAGAGGGTATTAACTAGGGAGATAGAACGGTTATTATTCGGCCGGTTTTTGTAGAATATGTTTTTTTTAAATGTTCATTTTTCGAATACCGAATAAGCCGTTTATTTTAACACGAATAAGCATGTATATATAAATATGTATAATTTTTATATGTTTTTATATTTTTTAATGCAAATATGCTCTTCGTTTAAGTATTTTTTGACAACCTTAAACGTCGCACAAATAACGTGAAAACCATAGTAGATCAAAAAAGATATGCAAACAACAATAACTTTTTCTCATTTTCTGTAAATAAATATTGATTTTTTATATATGGAAAATGATGATCAACTCTACTCATTGAAAGGGACCTACAAACACCAGCTCCGAACGGTAGATGTTATAGTTAGTAAAGGTTTTCAAACGTAAATAGTCAAAATCAGCCGCTAGCAATGTTGAACTAAGAATTTCCTGATTGGTAAGCTGGTGTCTTACCTAACATACCACAGGGGCACACACTATTAAATACATTATGCATGCATTTATGTTTCTGCATATGTCCTAAAGTGTGAAAACATTTGGAAATGAATGGTAGGGATAGGTCTAGATATATTGATTGCCCTGAAATACTAAGCTGAAAACGCTCTTCGACACCAGAAATTATTAACCATATAAATATGTTAATGAGATTGACGCTATTGTGCAGCAAGGAAAACTTGCCTCTGTACCAAGTAGTCTGTAGGCGCTGGCAAGTAGAACTCTTACAAAACGCGCTGTAAAAAATGAATCATTGAATAAAATATGAGGACGTTGCGGTGTCGTGGAAGAAATGTCCGTTAAGGCCCTAAAAGAGCCGAACGTTGTTCTAGCATTCTTACATGCTAGAAACTAAAACATGGGACAAAAATTTATCAATTCCATTTGCTAATGCAACTTGAATTGAGAAAAATTTTATTTAAATAACAGAGCCGGTTAACCGGTTATTTGATAAACTTATAACCGAAAACCGGTTTTTTTAAATAGCAATTTTTTCGAATTGTTTGAAAACTGGTTTTTGAAAAAGTCGAATAATCGATCTCCCTAGTATTAACTCAACATTTTTTAAATTTCACTTTTTGCAACAAATCAACTAACAACATCAATATCTATCCACTGTAAAAATTTCAACGTATCCGATTACTCTTTCATCTCTAAAGCCACATTTGAGACCATTTTCGTGATAGTGTAGTGGCTACCTTTATATCACCAATGTATTATTTTGAGTTAATACATAAATGGAAATAAAAATGTATCGTATATTTTCATAAAAAACCTATTATTTTTTTGCATACTATGATGAATTCGGATTTTCAACTTCTCTTAAAGTGTAACCACAAACAGTTTTTCACCTCTACTGAAAATTTAAAAATTTTGAGTTAACACCCTCTTGTTGATCAAGTGCGATATGTATTTATATTTTATATTACAGTACTCAGTAGGTAAAATATTATCTAAAAAATTCAAGGTATAAAATTTTATAGGTTAGAATATAATAACGCAAAAAAATTATAAAGATTACCATATAAGAAACAAATAAAAATATTAATATTCAAATTAGCATTGGCTTAAAGAACAAATAAAAATATTCATCTTTAACAACACAAGTGGCGAAATATTTCATTCTTAAATTGCCCTGCATTGATCAACATCGTTTAACGTTTGATGTTTTATCAATAAAAGAAGACAAGAAAAAAAAAAAAACAAAATTTTACTGAACGAAATTATTGGCACACTTCATTAGAAATATTTGTTATAGCGCAAAAAATAATATTAAGTTCTTAATCCTTGGTGTTTTATAACATCATCCCTATGTCTCAATATTTTGCAATGTGCTAGAACGTGTAAAACGTTGTATGCAGCCACATACGCCTAACATGGTAAAATCTACTTTTTGAGATTTTCTTTTGGTATAATCAAATATTTTATTTTTTCTATATCCCCACCCAATCACCTAATAACAACCATGTTTCACAGTTGTAGCATGGTTTCGTTTTTCTAGCTAATTGCTTGACTTTTATCACACAGTTAGCCGGTCATCAGAGAACAAGATTTTGAACTTGCTTTCATCTCAGAATCAGAAAATGACAAAAGTATGGTTTTGTGTACTTTTAAAGTATTGGTAGCGAAACATGTATGAGTGAGTAAATACATACACAACATATTCAAAGCCAGCGCAACTTAAATAATGAGCATGGGTGTAATTATAGTTGGGCATGTGTATACTTCTACTCGAGGATACACAGAGTATACAAAGAGTATATTTCTACAAAATGAACCTTTCAAAATCGCTGTGATATAGTTAATAAAAGTGTTTTATATTGACATTTCAGTAAAGGTAATATGACTAAATATATATGTGGGCTATTTTCAAAACATTTTTGTAGTTTATATATTTTATGTATTAGACGGTAACACTAATGTTATTAAAACCTTTTATAAACAATATGGTAACTCGAATTAATAACATAGAATAAGAACAGTGGAAGACATTTGTTCGAGTATAATTTTCTAAAAACTTATGAAAGTTGAGAATAATAATATTTAAATGATGGTAGAGACGTCGGTGTTTGTTGGCGGCGTAGAACAATTTGTAGTAGGCGAGGATTTTGAGTTATATGCCCGTAGAATGAACCACTCATTAACATTAAATAAGATAAGTGATGATAAAGCAAAAATAACAATCTTCGTTTGCTTTGGTGGGATAGAACTTTATAAAATACTAACATCTCTTATTGCTCCTAAGGCTGAAACAAACACTTGCATGAAATATGCTTATATAGTTAATAAGTTAAAAACGCATTTTCAGCCAAAGAAAGACATCATAGCGGAATCTTTCAAATTTTTTAAATGTGCAAAAGAGCCTGATGAGCCAATTGGGGAGTACATAATTGAATTAAAACATATAGTTCAGTCTTGTGAATTCGGTTCATTTGAAGACAGAGCATTGTTAATTCAATTTGTATGTGGTATAAAATCAGACGCAATCCAAAACAGATTGTTAAATAATTCCGATTCGAACAAATTTAATACGGCCATTAATAGAGCAACAGCCATGGAATTAACTGTTAAGGAGTTAGATTCCATGAAGAATAGAGGAATGAACGTGAATGCAGTCGGCAACAAGAACAACAGCAGCATCAGTAATGATAAAATTTTAAAATTCAGTAATGAAAAAAATTTAACGGACAAAGCAGAGAGCGCAGTAGCAGCAGACATAGGTATAGCAGAAAGGATGATGGAAGAAAGAGAAATCAACAGCGGTATAGTGAGATTGTATGTAATTTTTGTGGGAAAAAAGAGCATATAAAAAAGCTGGAATTTAAATAAGGTAGACTGTGAAAAAGATGAAAATATTGATAGTGGTTATATAAATAATTGTAAAAAAATAAAACAAAACGCACATAAAATAAAATTAATAAATTATAAAAGACTATGAAATTGAATTCGAAGTAGACTCAGGTGCGTGTGAAACTATTATAAATAGAAAACATTATTATTTATATTTTAATAATTACAAAATTCAACCATACAATCGTGAATTAAAAGTCATTTCTGAAAATAAAATAAAAACATTAGGGAAAATTTGTGTTAAAATTCACCATAACAATAAAAGCATTAATTTGGATGTGACAATTAAAGGCCCACCCTCGTCGCCAATATTATATATTTAAAAATAAAAGCAGCATCCGAACTTGTTCCTTTACCAAATAAGACAGCCTTTTATTAATTTCATTCTTATTCTATGTTTATGTTTATCCCATATTTAGTATGCAAGTACAATATCGTACGGAATAAGAGCAGAAGTGGAAAATGAATTGAAAAGATTGTGTGATGAGGGTGTACTAGTACCGGTGACTCATAGCAAATGATCAAACCTCATAGTGGTGGTTAATAAAGGAGACGGTTCAATAAGGATTTGTGTAGACTGTGTAGACGCACGACTAAAAAATTCGTTGAGGACGAACGTATTCCCATTCCAAGAGTAGACGACATCTTCGCTAATATGGCGGATTGGAAAAAGTTTTGTAAGCTCGATTTAATAGGTGCATATTTACAAATTAGAAGTCAGTGAATGATCTAGAGACTTATTAACCATAAATACGCATGTAGGTTTGCTTCAGCATACCCGGCTTGTGTTCGGTCTTAAGACGGCACCACAGATTTTAAACGCAATAATGTGTGAAATTTTAAAAGGGGTTAAATAAAGTACAAATATATTTTGATGACATTATAGTCGGTGGGTCTACGGTATAAGAATGTGAACAAAATTTATTGAACGTTTTAGAAAGGCTACAGGGATAAATGTATATTTGTTGCTGACGAATTGAACTACTTAGGATATTTGGTTACGTCCGAGAGAGTAAAGCCTAGTCCAGAGAAAATCGAAGCGATTCTGAGGGCACCAGAATCAGAAAATAAGGCACAACTGGCATCATATTTGGGAATGATTAATTTTTATCATAAATGTGTACCAAATTTTTCATCAGAACTAGCTTGTTTATATCAATTGAATAGTAAGAAAAGCAAATGGGAATGGACAAAGAGTGTTTCGATCAGAGTAAGCGGTTACTGACTAATATTGAGTTGCTTACGCATTTTGATGTTACAAAGCCGATTGTTATTTCGTGTGATGTTAGCCATTATGGTGTCGGTGGTATTTTATCGCATATTATTGAGGGTAAACAAAGACCAGTCATGTATGTATCGAATACATTGTCCAACGCTGAAATATATTATACACAGTTGCATAGAGTGGCCTTGGCTATTGTGTTTTCAGTAAAAAAGTTTCACAAATATATTTTCGGTATTCCATTTATTATTGAGAGTGATCCCTACTACGAGCGAATTTTGGTAGAAAAACGGAAACGACAGGAGTAGCAGCAAATAGGTCACAAAGGTGGGCTATTTTTTTGTCAATGTACGAATATGAGATTATATATAGGAAAGGTAAGGAAATGAGACATGTGGATTGTCGCATCTTCCAATGAAAGGATTGACAAATGTGGAAATTGATAGTATTAATAAAATACATATTGGCACATTTCCATTGAACATTGGGGGTATTCGAAGGGAAACCTAGAATGATGAAGTTTTAACAATAGTTTTTAGGAGTGTGTGAACAGGTGAATGGTCGAAAATTGAAGAGGTTTTGCGATATTTCTTTATGAAAAGCCATTCACTGGCTACTGAGAATCGGTGTTTATTTTATGGTGATCGAATAATAATTCCCTTACATTTGATAGATAAAATATTCGAATTACTTCATGAGGGACAAGTAGGCATAGCACGTATGAAAGCATTGGCTAGATCTTATGTGTGGTGGCCAAATATTGATAAGAATATTGAACAATTTGTGAGTGGATGTCATGTGTGTCAGTTATGTCTGAATATGCCGAAAGAGGTAACAACAAAATGTGGGGACAGTCGAGAGCCTTTTGAGAGATTTCACATAGATTTTTGTAAAATTGCGGGGACGACATTGTTGATTGTGATAGATACTTAATCAAAGTGGATTGAGGCAATAAATATTATGAAAATGGATGCAAAAGTAGTAAATGAGGAGCTAAGGAAAATATTTAGAGCTTTTGGACTACCAAAAACTCTGGTTAGTGACAATGGGCCTTCTTTTATTACATTTTGTAAAAATAATGCTATAGAGATATGTAAGTCGCCTTCATATCATCCACAATCGAACGGTAGTGCGGAAAGAGCCGTACAAATTATGAAACAAACGATTAAAAAAAGCTTAATAGATTTACAAACTAAAAACGAAAATTTTTATTTAAAGTTAAAAAATATATTATTTAAATATCGAAACACTCCTACTACTGTTACAAATGAAACACCAGGAAATTAATTATTCAAGTATAAACCGAGAACTTTATTAGATGTTTTAACAATAAAAAAGGGGAAGGAAGAGAGTAAGAATGATACGTTAAAAAGTAAGAGTATTGGAAAATATATAAATGTTTATAAAGATGACGAAAATAACAAATGTAGAGATAAAAAGAACTATAAGTTTAACTGTATTAAAAATAAGTATAAAACAATTAAAAAGAACAGAATTTTTGAAATAAATGAAAATATACTGTATAGGAACGTTTTTGATAATACTGCTAGTTGAATTAAAAAAAATATTAAAAAAATTAGTAACGTCAGATATATTGTCATTGTTAATGGTCATGAAAAACACGCTCATATAAACCAGCCTAGAATGTACAATGAAGAATTTGTCAAATTTAATTCTGCGTGTATAGTGCAAGGACCATCATTGAAGGATACGTACTTAAGAGACCCATCATTAAAAGATGCATCAAGAGAAGTTATTATCAAAAGTAAATCCAATAGAGTTAGAACTACAACTATGTAGTATTATAAAACAAATTAAATTGTTATACCATATACAGAATTAATAGAAGTAACTAATAAGTTAATTCGAATCTTGTATACTATTGTTATATATAATATATATATTATCATAAATGTGTATGTACTATAAATATATATATATATATATATATATATATATATATATATATATATATATATATATATATGTATATATATACTATATATGTATATATGCCAATATTAAAATTAAATATTATTAATATTACTTAACAATGAAATATATGGATAATTTCAAATGAAAAGGGATTGTTATGTATGTATTTTATGTATTAGACGGTAACACCAATGTTATTAAATCATATTATAAACAATATGGTAACTCGAATTAATAATATAGAATGAAAACATAAACATAGAATAAGAATGAAACTTATGAATAAATGAAATTAATAAAATATATAATAATTTTCAATGGGGTTTAGTTAAAAAATTAAAAATAAAATCAGGTAAAAATATTTTGACAAAGAAACAAAACAAAACAGCAAAACTTTAACTAAACTACGTAGGCAAAGCTGTCTCCTTATATACCTAATTGCTTATAGTTTGGAAATATCGACCATCTTCTATTTTCATATCCGTTAATCCAAATGTAATGTAAAGATGATCGATGTGGCAGTGCTGCCAAATTAACAGGGCGACACAAAATATACCAAAATACCACAATAAAGTGTTGTATTCTTATTTTCGTAACACTGCCTCCCACTTAAGCCTGTTCGTCCCGAATAGGCTCATTATCTTTTTTCCCATAGCTAGCAAGTCTCTCCAGATGTACCACTTTCATTTTTGATCGCGGGCTGTTGTTCTTCTCTATTCTGTATACCACATCATTTAACCTTTTGACTACTTTGTAAGAGCCATCCCAGTTAGCTTACAGCTTGGGAGTTAATCCTTTCTAACGCTATGGATTGTAGAGTAGAACCAGTTGTTCCTCATGGAAGCCGTCCGTATTTGCTGCGCGATCATATCTGGCTTTCATTCTATCGCTGACCATTTTAATTCGTGAGAGCACAAATTCGTGAAGTTCATTGCGGCTTTCCTGTTTTTCAGCATATGTGGCATTCCTCTTTGTGATAGGCTTAACATCAAACTCTAAGTCATCAGGTAGTTTTAGCTCAGTCCCAAAAGTAGTCATGGCAGGGGATTTAGATGTTGAGTCATGGACAGCTGATCGGTACGCCAGTAGCCGATCCCAATCCTTTTGTTGCTCGGTCACTACTTTTCGCATATATTCCTCCAGAGTTCGATTAAATCGTTCTACTATTTCATCAGACTGTAGGTGAAGCGGCGTCGATCGAATCTTCTTAATTCCGAATATCTCACACATTTCTTTAAATACAGCAGACTCGAAATTTCTACACTATTCGGAATGTAGCTCTATTGGTACCCCATACCCAATTGTACACAAAAACATTAACAATTGTGTTCGCTTTTTGATTGTGTAGTACACTTCCGGTCGTTTGCTGAAATAATCAATCACAGCGAGGACATAACGATTTCCAGCATTACTTACAGGAAAAGTGCCTGCTACGTTCTTCGCTATCCTCTCGAAAGGTGCACCCGAGGTATATTGTTGCAGCTGACCTCGGCTTCGCTTTACTGGCCCTTTAGCTGCGATACACTGGGTACAGCTTGCAATCCAATCCGCCACTGCTTGCTGATATCCAACCAATTAAAAACGTTGTTTTAGTTTTTCTAGGGTCTTTGTGATCCCCAGGTGTCCTCCGCTGACTCAATTATGAAACTCATTTAAGACTTCTTTCATTTTGGAGAAAGGCACTACTATTAGGTTGGATGAAGTTTTGCCATCCGCACTTTCCCAATGGCGATATAAGCACACATTAATCAACTTCAAACTGTTCCATTGTGCCCAATACGCTTTTGTAATCTTCTTTTGCTGCTAAAATCTTTGCCAATATTGTGTCACTCCTTTGTGTTCCTGACCAGCCTTCGTTTGAGTCTATTTACGTTAGCCGGATAGATTAGCAGAAAATGTTGACCATAAAGGTACTTATGGTAATGTTTAATACATTCCAGCACTGCCAGTAGTTCACGTCGAGTCACACAATAATTCCGTTCAGGCTTTGACAGCGTTCGGCTATAGTAGCCTACGACTATCTCTACCAATACCATATCCATTAGCATCACTGTCAAGGATGAATTTTTCACCTGGGAGTAGATACGCCAAAACCGGTGCAGAACACAATAGGTCTTTTAGTGTCTGGAACGCCCTTTCTTGTGACTCACCCCAACTATACGCCTTAGATTTCTTGGTGAGAGCTCATGTAAGTTTGCTGCCACGCTCGCAAAATAAGGCACGAAGCGTCTGTAATATGTGCAGAGTCCTAAAAAGCTACGTAATTCGTAAAAATTCTGGGGGTGAGGCCAGTCTTTTACTACTCGGATTTATATTCATCCGTTGAAATGCCATCTGCCGTAACTAGATGACCCAAATATGCTGACTGTTTTTGGGACAATGTACATTTCTTCACGTTTAATTTTAGTCCAGCTATTGATTATTCGTTGCAGAACTTCTGCCAGTTTTTTGAGGTGTTCGTCTAAAGTTCTGCCCATAATTATTGTGTCATCTAGGTAAGCCAGACAAGTCTTCCAATGGAGTCCTTTCAGTACGCGTTCCAAAAGCCGTTCGAATGTAGCCGACGCATTGCAGAGCCCAAATGGCATAACTTTAAACTGCCACAAATTACCGTCCGTACTGAAATCAGTTTTCTCCTTATCCTTGTCTGCGATCTCTACCTGCCAATAACCAATGTAGAAACCCACTTCGTTTCAGCTAGCGTGCCGAGCATATCGTCAATTCTTGGTAGCGGGTAGCTGTCCTTTTTAGTGACATTATTTAGCTTCCTGTAGTCTACGCAGAATCTTGTACTACCATCTTTCTTATACTTCTGGGCGCCTGTTATATCGGTGTCGCTACGCCAGTGTTTATTTCATGTTTGACTATAGCTGTCTTGCCTTGATTTGTATTTTTCGTGGCGAATACGCAGGCGTACTTTTTCGCAGCTTTTTGACTTTTTCTTTCTGAAGCTCCTCTCTACATTTTCGTCAAATACCTGTTGGTCCTTGGCTGATATTTTGGCAGGTTCCGGCAATTGTTCGCCTTTACTGGAGCACATTGGCCTATCTCGAAGTTTTCACAAATTAATTTTTCGTGGCCTGATAGATTGGGCACTCTCACTCTCTTTGCTAACAACAAGTCCGTCTTAATTTCTGCTGACTCTACTACCCACAAGCTGTTGTCCTCACAGTCTCGTTTCATATGCGCCTATATCAATGATTCAGTCTGCGGGGGTAAGTTTTGTCGTTTGACAGCAACTAATCTCCTAGCGTGCACTTGATGCTGGTATCTCACGTCAAGAGGTATATCAACATTACACCAACTCATTATCTGTTTCCCCATATCGAAATTGATACCATGGATTATCATAAAATCGCCACCAATGATAACCTCGTCTACAATATCGACGACAATGAAAATATGGCTTACAGTATTATTCGCTATAGTCGCTTTCACCTCAACTATTCCGTAGACGGTGGCAGATTCCCCAGTAGCTGTTCGTAGTCTGATATTATTAAGTTTCTCACCCTTTCCATTTACTACATCGTGTCTGATTATACACTGTGTCGCGCTGGTATCTATAGTGAAGGTGTCTGCCATTAATGTACTCGCACGCTGTAAGGTTGCTGTTATTCTTCTGCATCACTGATATGGAGATTGTGGGGTCCCCGCTTGTGGGAGCTAGCTCTTGCCCTCAGTGCTAGCTTGTTTTAGTTTAACGGGGACTCTTTTGTTGTTTGATAGTAGTTGACCCGTTTACTATTTCCGGTGGTGAGATGGAACTTGACCTTTTGCGTCACGCTTTACAGTTTCTCTGGAAGTGGCCGCTATTTCCACAGCTGAAACATTTTAATTTTGATTTCTGCTAGAAGCCTTTTGATCACCTCCTCTATTTTGTTTATTTCATTCTCCTTCTCTGAAACAACTTCCATATTACGCACCTTGTGTATTTGTGGCTGTGATATCCTGCGAGCAGTCTCCTGCGCTAGTGCGAACGAAGTATCTGCAAAGGTTGTCTTTTGTGTAGCACATACAGCTAGCTTAACATCGGGGTCTCCTATGACGTTAACGAATGTTTCGCTCTTGAGATGGCCTACTAGTGGATGATTTTCCACTGGATAGGTAAGCTGCACCAACCTCTTGACTTCCATTAGATCTTAGATCTAATTAGCAAATAAAAAAGTAAATAAAGGCTTATAGTATAACATAAAAAAATGTGCAGATCAATATAAAATTTGGAGTTCTTCCACCCAATTTTTTATATCACGTAGACAACAGTTTGGTGATCTGTGCTCTAAGCGGTACGTTTTTTACATTTTGCGCAAAAATATATGCTTATACGCATTAATTTTCGAGCACATATATTAACATTTGGCCTTTTGCTCTTTTTATATAACTAATACGCCTATGCAAAAAATTGGCTTTACTGGTAACAGGTGATGCACTTGTGTATATATCAGCAATACAACTAACTAGAATAAAATGCAAGCTCGTACAGTACTCTACTAGCTTGATACAAGCGCACACTTTGCTACAAGTGAATGACAAAGAAACAGTGTTGCCATCAATGAAACAAAAATTTATACGAAAATATGGCAAAATGGTAAAAAACCAAGTGTAATAGTGCAAAAAAAATAATAATAATAAAAAGAGATCAATTCATTCACTTTCAAAGAAACATCCCTAAATTGCACATCTTTTTGTTTCTATAACCTCTTAAAAATTATAGACTCGATCGTATCAGTTAATAACATGTTTCTAGAACCGGGTTTAGCCGGTTCCCTTCACAATAACTATTTTAAGATATGAAAAAAAGGTTTTGATGAACACAATTTTTTATTTTAGACAAACCAAAGGAAAGACTTAGCTCTTTGGTACAAAATTACATGCTTACTCCACTCATTGTCTAATTTTTGGTAATCTCATTCAACGTAAGTTTGATACATATTGATGTCGATTGGTGTAGAATTAATTATGTGGGTTAGCTTGGCCCTGATAAAACTTCCAACATTAGAGAGCAGAAAGGCAGTTTTGGGTATTTGTTTTGTTTGCAATCTCATTGCAAGTAATATTGAATCTGAGTTTCCACTTATAAATCTGAATTTTCGCATCCCTGTTAGATTTTCCCGTAATTATCGTCCTCTTGCACTGGAGTTCTACAGGACGATTTATGCAAATTCGTTACCTTTTCGTAGATTGTGCAATGATTACAATTTATATTACGAATTTATTGATTTGAACTGTTACGTCAATGATATTAGACGTAGTTTGCTTTCTATCATTAATTTGTAAATTTTATAATGTGTATTTTATAATTAAGTAATTCAATGTCTATTTTTGTTACCTTCAAGTATGTATGTAAATCAATTGCTTTTATGTTCAGCTTGTGACTAAGTTCTGTAGCTGATTCGGTTTCTCGTTGCCATAGTTTATTTGCTTGTATCCGCTATAGTTCGGACTGTAGTGTGTACGTGTCTCTACGCCTTGGAGACGAGACCACCGCGGTCGGGTGAGGGCAAAAGTGAGTGGTATATACTTAGATATACTTTTTATGGAAGACCGTGCTCTTCTCTGATGATTCTTAATTTAGTGTGAGACATTCTTGTGGATTAAGTATGTTAAGCTAAATCAAAAGGACAACGTCTCAATCTTCGGTATACCAAAGATATTGACAAGTGGAAATTGCATTGAATAAAACTTCTGGTGAAACATTATCGAATCTTATTAGGTCCATTACATGAATATGGAAGTAACTAAAAAAAAAAATAATGGCTATGCAACTAAATATTTTTTTTTTTTTATATAAGACCAGCACCCAGGGGATGGCCCCTACTCATGCAGTGCATTGTGCTGGTACTAGGAAAATAGGTTATTGGAAGGAGGACAGAGGGAGTAGTGTTTATGGACGTTAGATTTAAATTTACTCATGTCGTAGGTGGCAGGAAATACTTTCGCTGGAAGATTAAACCACAACCAAACAGTGCGACCAAAGAAGGAATTTTCCCTATGATGCGTTGTGCGATTTACTGGACAATCAACTACAAAGGGATGCGCTCTACGAGAAATACGAGTACTACGTAAAAATATATGATTTTTGGGAATTAATTCCTTAATTTCGTTAAAACACATTCCGTTATAGTACCGATAGAACAATGAAACACACGCCACATTGCGACGGTGCTCCAATGAATCGATAGAGTTGGCTACCCTACCGTCATTGATGAGCATCTTTACCCTCTCCTGTACGCGGTCCAGAAGCTCCAAAATAGACTTTGAAGCACCGGCGCATACATGAGAGTTTTATTCCATTTTGGGACGGATATACGTCTTGTAAATATTAAGGAGATCAGATGTGATGAAGTATATCTTGCACCGTCTCAAAAAACCAAGGCACTTGAATGCTTCTTTCGACATTTGAAATATGTGATCATTCCAACGAACGTCACAGTGAATTCTCATGCCCAGCACATCAAGAGCATCTGATTCCTCAATATCCACATTACCCATTGACACAGATGACAGCACACCACCACGCCTGTGTGTTAAAGAACAATATTGAGTCTTACGTGCATTAAAATCGACCCTGTTCGCACGACCCCACTCGGAGACCTTCACCAGGTCACTTGTGAGTGTGACGTTCATATTCATCCTTCTTACCCCAACCTCCAAAAGGCTCGGACTACGATCAAAGGAATATGAGTGACAAATGTTGCTGTCATCCGCAAAAGAGTAGATAGGATTAGAAGTGAGAAGAAGAAAGTCGTTAAGAAATATTAGAAAAAGAGTAGGAGAAAGAACAGAGCCTTGCGGTACCCCTGAGTTTACCCTGAACTCGTTGGATGAGACCCCATCTATAATCACTCTTATAGAGCGATCTCTGAGAAAACTCGATGTAAATCGAGAGAAGTGACTACCGACAACAAAAGCATTAAGTTTCGAAATAAGAGCTTCGTGCCAAACTCTATCACACGCCTTTGAGATATCCAGAGCCACAACCTTATTCTCTCCAAAACCATAAAATAACGGCGCGATATGACACACTGAAAAGGTGAGCTAATGGACGAGCACGGAAAAGCACTGCTTCAGAACCAGTGCTGGTATGTCATCCGGCCCAGAAGACTTGTTAACGTTGAGATTTGCAAGGATCCTTTTTACAGCACAAGCTCGAAAAAATATACTAGGCATAGTTACTGATACTCTTTCAAGTTCGGGCAGTGGATGAACGCTCTCCGGCAAGTGAGAATTACTTGCAAACATTTCGACCAAAAGGTTTGCCTTTTCAACCGGGTTCGTAAATGTGTGGTCATTCTTTATAAGAGCAGGAACCGAACTAGCGTTGTTTTTCAGCCTTTTAACGAATGACCAAAAGTTTTTACTTCCCCGCGGAAAAGTAAGAACTTTAGCACGAAGGGGCTGCTCGTAGAAAGCCTTTTCGCGTCTAAGTACTGCGGCACATGAAGATCTCGCCTGTTTGCGAAGCAAATCAGTGTGGGCACATTTGTTATTGCGCCAAATCCTGAATGCTTCCTCTCTGGATCTGACTGCCAATTTACACGTCAGATTAAACCAAGATTTGTTTCTGGGTTTAATCGAAAGCTTTTTGGATGGGATGAAAATATCCATCCCTAGCCTTATTATATTCACCACCATTTCTGCCATGGCATCGACGTTTAAGTCAAGGAAACAAAGTTTCCAATTAAAATGCCCAAAAAATCGTTCAGCTCAGCCCAACGAGCATCCTCGTAGTTAAAAATAGAGCGTTCCGAAGCCATGGGTGGAACCTCGCGAAGAGCGGTGGACGAGAATGAGGCAGAAACTGTGCAATGATCCGAATTTCCGAGAGTTGCAAGAACCTCAACTACATACTTTTCAGGGTGTGTAGTGAGGAAAAGGTCGAGGGTATTGTTCTGGTGCCCATCTACACACGATATATGTGTAGGTTCATTCACTAATTGCGCAAGGTGATTGTGCGCGGCAAATAACTCAACGTATTGGCCTTCCGGAGTTGTACGGCCTGAATGGCGTAACCAAGACGAATTATGAACATTGAAATCACCAGCAACAACAATTTCACTGTTCGGATAATTCGAAAGGATACTCGATATTGAGTCGGAAAGAGAGTCGAAGCCAGATATGGTAACCTCTCTTCCCGCGTTAAATTAATATTAGTAAAATTAATATTTTAAGTGAAGTCATTGAAGACGTGTTAATGTTTTGCGGCATTAAAAAAAACTGTGTTCAACGTATAAAATGATTTTAATGAAGTTAAATAGAAATTTTCTTTGATTTTTAGTGAGTTTGGATGATTAACTTTATATATAAATAAAATAGTTTAAAATCCAAAAGTGTTTGCTTTTGTAATTGGGTCATTTGGTATTAACCAAAAGTTCGTGCATATGTTTTGTCGCACTCTGTATGTAGAGGTCAAAAAACAGACAATAAGGTTAGTTTTAAAATAAATTAATAATTAGAATATAATTACAAATTATATTATTACTATTACAAACAGGTAACTAAGACCAAAAGTTCAGCAGATCGAACCCACTACCCGCGAGCTGACAGACTAACGCAATACGTAATAGCATATCGGGTGGTTTTTATACATATTTACTTCTTATTTTTATAGTAAATACTTTAGCTAATTCTAAACAGCCGTACCAATTATAAAAATTTCTTTGGAATAGTTAATAAAACATTATGTTATGTTATGTAAAACATTATGTAACAAAACCGGAACCATATATTTATACCCAAATTTATTTTATATTAACCATAAAAACTAGTTGTTATAGCTTCTAGTAAACAACAAACTATGTATTTTATAATTAATGAATACCTTTTGTTTTAACTAAGTGTTTTTAATAAAAATTAACACAATATATTGTGGCGATTTTTTATTCACTTTAGTGCGAATTTTAGAAATATGGAATAAATTACATTTTTTTTAGAAAAATATTATTATAAAAAAAGAAAATAAATAAGTTCGACTGTAAACAGAATAAGTTCGGCTTCTGGAAATGTAATAAAAAAAATCAAAAGTTACATATAATTTTCTAAGGTTACGTGATTGCTGCAACTAGCAGCTACGCTGCCGCTTGCAGCTGGCAGGTACTAAAAAAAATCTGTGGGAAACGGCTCAAGTGCAAGTTTAGGTAGAAGCACGGTATCAATAATTTTAGATAAAGTGTGGTTAAATAGTGGTTTATTTCCCTTGAGTAGGAAATTGAAATTGATTTTAGCTAAAAATGCAGATTAAACGACTATTATTTTTGTGATAGTTTTTTATTTCCTTTTGTCTGTGAAAAAAATATGTTTAAAAAATGCTGGGACTTCTATCTTTCTCTATATAAATGTATATAATAAGTTGTCCTATGTTCGTCATTTTATATCTCGTGAACCACTCAACCGATTTACAAACCAATACATGCGTTGGAAAAGTCTACTTTTACTGATCGTCTTAATAAAAATAGGCGGCCATAATAGTATTTATTTGTATCTAAATTTAGCTAAAACAGATTCGTAGTCAGTACAAAATATGAGCGAAATCGGATAAGTGGGAATGGTACCTCCCACAAAAAATAAATGTGTATTGATATCTATATATCTTGAGAAGTGGAAAAGTGGGCATGATAGTAAGTAAGTATTGATTCATACTAAATATGAAATTTCGTGTGTAAAACGGTAAGAAAAAGCAGGAGAGATTGTATCCTTATCTATATGTATAAAAGGAGTTGTGTTTCTGTGTAGAAACTTACAATATTAATGCAAATAGTTTTTATCAAATACGCGTTTATATATTTAATCCAAGTAGACAATTTTTAGTTACTTGAGTTATTTTCCAAAACAAACCTGACAGCCGTTGGCGGTTTGATATATTCAAGACCAACATTAATTAAAGTTCAAATATTAAATCAAAAATACTAGACCTCATTACACCACCGCATTGTTTCTTTGTTGTTCTTAAAACATTATAATATAATTAAACCTGATTAAACTCTTTTACCAAAGTATCATGTAAAACTTAAAATAAATGGAATTGAATCCTTTTTTTTTATTGAAAATAAAGAATAAGTATAAAATAAAACCTACGAATGTACTTATCTATACGAAACGTGTCCATAAATGCGTTTACGTGTGATTATGTGCTAAACAATGTCTTAATGATTGTTCTTGCTACAATACTTGTTCTCTCTTTCTCTTTTACTCAAAAAAACACAATCAACAGATAAATACTATACTATGTTAACAGATGATACACAATAACAGTCACAAACTTATACGTTCAATAATAGTTTGAAGAATAAAATGTTAAAACATGAAACGAAAGACAAGCGCTTGACAGAATTACCGGAACATCCGTCAGATGGTTCCTTGAGTTCTAGTGAAAAATATCATGTCTATTCTCTTCTTGTAATGAGGTGTTTATTTATGGAAGTGTATGTGCGTGTATGCGAATGAATATAAACATGTGCACAATAACTTACAAATGCTATTCCAAATAAATGTGGCTGAATGGATATAAAAAACAAGTTTGAACTCTAAGGGAAAGACGAAAATAATAAATATCTACTCGTATACTATGTATATTGTTATACTATGTATTAGACATAAGAAACCATAGAATCTATAGCAGTGTCGCTCAAAAAGAGAGCCACACTTAAAATGAGAGAACCACACTGAAAGAAAAATTAAGTTTTTCGATTTATTCTTGTTTTTTTTGCATTATAAATAAAAAATAATTTTAAAAATAATATGTACATCTGCCAAACAAAAAATATGTAAGTATATGCCTTGGGATACAGGCGGATTAAACAAGCTAGATACTTTTCCGTGTGTTTAAATGAAAGTGTGGACAAATCCGAATCTAAATTTTTTTTAAAGTGAGTACTTACTGTCATATATTAAAATATTTTGCACAAACAAAGCCAGATTTACATATATGATTAGCTGTTTAATAAAGTTCTTTCAAATAAATGCTTTTTGATTTTCTAATCTATGTGAAAGGATATACTGCACTGGTACTTTTAAAGCTGTATGTTTTTTCGCAAAAAAAGCAAAAATGCAATTGAATATGCAATGTACATCTCGCAATTTTGGCAAATGCGTTTTTCGCATAATGAGTACCAAATGCTTCTCTGCACCTACTACGCTTGAAAAACTAACATCCCTAGCATTCTTTCTACTTTAGACGTCAAAGCAGATAGGTCAGAACTCAAAGAGATATGAACTTTTCGAAATTATTGCTTAAACATGGAGTCCAGGAAATGCAATGCAGCACCCCTTTTTTTGTTTAACGCGCAAAGCCGTTCTTTTTTCTTCTTCTTCCTTATCGAGCTTATAGAGACAAAGTACCTATTAATTATCTAAAAATTGCGGATATTGTAAGACTCAAGCAATACATACCGGCAGAATTTACGAGGGCGGATTGATATTGAAGCTACCAAAGTAGGAAAACAATATTTTTTTTTCAAAACCATTCATTTCTCAACATAGTCTCCTTTTAGCTCAATACACTTAGTAAGACGATTTTCCAACTGTTTTATACCATCTGAATAATACGATTTTGGGAACTCCTCAAAATACGCATTAGTTTCGGTAATCACTTTTTCGTTTGAGATGAATCTTTTTCCTACGAGCCATTTTTTGAAAACAGGAAAAAGTCACTAGGGGCTAAATCTGGACTATAAGGTGGATGATCAACCAATTCGAAGTGGATTTCTCGTAGTTTTAGCATCGTATCTAATGCTGTGTGAACCGGTGCGTTGTCTTGCACTTTTTTCACTTTTTTCTTGTTTAAATGTGGTCGTTTTTCCTTGATTGCATCAACCAATTGATCTAATAATGCACGATAATTCTCTCCTGTGATTGTGGATCCCTTTTCAATATAACCGATGAGCAATATTCCCTATGGATCCCAAAATACAGTGGCCATAACCTTTCCAGTCGATTTCGCTGTCTTCGCCTTCTTCGGAGCACTTCCACCAGCTTCCATCCATTGCTTCGATTGATTTTTGGTTTCAGGTGTGTAGTGGTGGACCCACGTTTCATCAACAGTTATTAATCTACGCCAAAAATCAGCAGGATTATGCTTTATCATGTCCAAACACCGCTGTGAAGTGATCTGTCGAACTCGTTTTTGTTCAACAGTGAGCAAACGCGGCACCCATCTTGCCGATAGCTTTTTCATATGCAAATGTTCATGCAAAATGTTGAACACACGTTCATATGATATGTTTACCATTTCAGCAATCTCACGTATTTTGACCCGGCGATCATTCATAACGATATCGCGGATTTTCTTGATATTTTCTTCAGTAACCACCTCTTTTGGCCTTCCTGTTGATGGTATTGTTGCAGTGCTTGTTCGGCCCCGTTTAAATTCAGCAATCCAATATTTTACCATATAATCTTACGGAGCCGTAATGTTTATCAAGCTTTTCTTTTGTCTCTTTCGCCGTTTTGCCTTTCAAATAATAGCGTTTAATCTACACGAAATACACTTTTTTCCATTTTCCAAGAAACACAAAAGTTGCTTACTTCAAACGACTGCAACAAATAAACTAAGAAAGAAAAAGTTTTTGTGTTTGTGCTGCCATCTAGCGCTAGGTAGCTTCAATGTCAATCCGCCCTCGTACAGAATTTTATGACGAAATAGTGTAACGACCAACTACAAACGAAAAAGAGCTTCCTGAAGAAGATTTTTGATAAGAGTATAGTATTTATTTTTAGTAAAAGTATTGCCTGTAATTTTTTGATACCTAAAATAAAATTTTCTGTTAACTAATATGACTTTTTTCGTTAAGTTCTGTGTACTCCATATCATAAATTTCGAAAATGGCAAATCTCATTAATTTTAAATATATAAACAAACATATATAATAGAGCCAATATCCAAATATTTCTGTAATTTTTGTATAATCCGTATACAATTTTTTGAACTGTTATACTTCATTCAAAAATAATTTGTTTTTTTCATTTCCTGTAAACTTTAAATATTCGGATATGTGCCCTTTTCGAAATCGCACATTTAATTGTATCTCTCTTTTTGATAGAAATGTTAATATAAAAAAGAAATAGCATTAGAGTGTAGAACTTTTAAATTACGAAAATATTTTAACAAAATATTAGATTCATTTAAAGAACAGTAGGTGAAGTTAAATCATTTTTCCTGTGCTTGATACAATCCATCAACTTATCAATCAATATTAATTTCCTTCGGATAGCATTGGATTTTTAGCAATGTCGGCTATCTGTTAGCTTGTTTCTGAATTTGTTTTTTATCTGCGACATTGATGAAAATGCAGACTCGAAGATATATATGGTGCCAAACATTTAAAAAAGAGTAATATTAGACAATATTAACATTAATAGTAAACAACATCCTAACAATCGGATATTTTTTGGAAAGCATTATTCCAAAAGTTAACACTCATTTTCGTTCAAATAAATAAGTCTTGTCTCATCAGTGTCAATTCCTCTTGTATATTATGTTGTAGATTTTCTAACTAACACATTAAAGGATTATTAAAAATATGTTTATAATCCATTGCAAGCTCAAGAAATCTTCAAATCTACCTTGAAAGTTTTCCAAAAGTAAATTTACTTCTTTTTTTTCTATTTTTTTTTACATTTGGAAATTGTGTAAAAATGATCTGAAATTTTGGAAAATTGGATAAATCTTGGCATTGAATTTGATTTTTCAAAATGAAATGAAAAGATTTCTTGAAAACTAATTTATTGCATACATAAGTTCTGTCATATTTTTAACTTTTCCTTGTAATACAAGGTTTAAGCTATTAATGTGATTGGTTGTCATTAAGGAAGGCTAAGTCGTAGAGAAAATTAGGGCATTTTAAAACATTTAAAATGTCTGCATCTTTGCTACAATCCTGTGTTTGGAAAAAAGTTCTAACTCCGATTTAAGACTGAAAAGACGCTCTAAGCTGTTTCCTCGACTTAGCCATCTAACCTCCGTAAACATTAACACGTTACCATAGTCTGCATCTATTTCTTTTAGAAACGCTATTAGCTTTCTGTGAGAAAGTGCGTTGTGGCCTCCTCTTAGGCGGTTAATTATTTTAACGGCTGTTTTCATCGATTTTTTAAGGCCTATACTTTTTGAAAATATCGCTTGCTGGTGTATAATACAATGAACGACGTGCGTACATGTATTCCTGCTTTTAGCAAATGTCTCACAAAACCCTTTTTTCCCCCAACCATTACTGCAGCCCCATCAGTGCAAATAGCTGATAGCTTTTCTTTTTCTTTTTTTTAGAGCTAAAGCATTTTTGCTAAAAGCATCATAAATAACTGCGCTATAAAAGGACTCGACTTTTAATACCTCCTCAAATGAGTTAAATAAATTATCAACCATTCTTAAGCAAAGAATCTTTGACTAGTATCGAATATGTCTATACATTCATCAAAACACACGGACTTGGCATTTTTTATACGTTCTGTCTTTTCCCATTGTATAAATAGCCCTATATCATCCGTCCGGCGTGCCACTGTTTCACGAGATAAAGGCGTTTCTATTCATAATATTCCCCATTTTTGTTTCTATTTCTCCAAATAAATGCATTTCATAATGCATTAAGCATAGTTCTTTAAAAAAATTTCCATCTTCAAAAGGGCGACATTGTTTTGCTAAAGCTAAACTAATTATATATGTAGCTTTCATTTGATTATCAGTGGTACAATCTGAAGGACTACTCGCATGTCTTCTTTGAACATAAAGATTTCTAAGTCGAAAATTTTCTTCAAGTTTTTTTTTTACTAATTGGTTTCTGTCGTTTCCAGAAACACAATGCAATTCAGGATGTATTCTATCATAATGTCGCTTAAGACAAGATGCAAACATATTTTTTATTTATTACTTGATAACATACAAGACATTCAGCTTCATTAAATGTATTGATAGAAAATAAAAGTGTTTTCCACTCAACATCCCACATACTTATTATATATATTTTTTCAAAGTCCTGTAAAGAAATATATGTTTATACAAAGTATAATTAGACATCCATAAATTTATGTAGCTTATTATCAAGTTTCTCAGTGTAATAAGCATACTTTTAACTCTCTTCTACATCTTCGATGCAGTCCTTCTTCTTTGGCAATAAGCAAGACACTGAATTAAAATAGTGGCGCACACACATATTCATTGTTGTACATATGATTGCCATTTGAAATAATATAAACATATATAAAACAAAGCGTTGTTTTTTATTACAATTTCTTAAGCTTTTTGTAAGAAAATAAAACAAAAATATTTTTTAGGGAATTAAAAAAGCAATATTCAAACATACAGTGTGATATATAATTTGAAGCCTATGTAATAAAGATTAGCGGTATAGTTGAGTTTGGTACATTTCAAGTAAATTTTTGGTAGGAATTTTTTTTCTTTTAGCAGCTCTGGTTGTAATATTCACGAAGAGAATAAAAAAACAGTCCAAAAATTCGTAATCTGAAAAATATGGATGATCGTCGCTGATCTATAGTATAGATACACACACACACACACACACACACACACACACACACACACACACACATATATATATATATATATATATATATATTTTTTTTTAAAAATTACAGTAGAGGTTTAAATTGATAGGATAATACGAAATTTTTAAATATCTAAACATTTTTACTTCTTACTTAAAGTCTTCTAAAATATTAATCAAAATAAGTTTATTTATGCACAACGGCGAAGCTTTACAAATTTTTAATCTGCCAAGAGGATTTGTAATAATATTGGTGTAACTTAAACTTTAATTTAATGATAAAAATCAAAAAATTTTCTCGTGTTTAAATAAAACTATATGGAATATAATGATTTTGATGCGCTGAATTTAAATCTGAATATGTAAAGAAAGATTATTGTTTCGAAGAACTGGTCGTCGGGCAGATGAAATGTTCGGATATATGATTTTGTGCTTGTACTTTCCCGTAAATTCATGCATAAATAACAATTATGTTCATGATTTTGTGGTTCACTTCATATCATTGATTTCATAAATGGTATGATCTTACTATTGCCGTCAAGCCAACCTCTTAAAACTCTTGCACAAGTATTATAACATATTTTTGGCGGCCAATATTTGCTTTTTTTCATCGAGAGAAAATCCAAAGTAATGTTTATAAGTATTCTTAATTTTGGAAGCTATTGTATAGCGTTGTGATTTTAAATTCCCAACAGATATGACAGCACAAATCTGATGAATTTTTGCAGGTCCAAGCCCTTGATATACTGTAATCTAAAACAAAAATCGATTATAAATAAGCTAACTCCTCGTATAAATTTTGTAAAACAGTTACCAAAATAAAAAAATAAAAAAATAAAAAAATAAAAATATAAAACGGAAATAGTCCTTAGAGTACTTTTCAATATTAATATGGTTTTGACAAAATCAAATATTGGATAGAATTTGTGTTTTCGGTTTCGCAAAGAAGTGTTGAATGATGAAAAAAATTTTGTTATCTTAAAAGATTTTGTATTGGATTTTTTACCACAATAATAAAATATCTTATTCTTAAAATATTTTTTACCTACTATAGCCAATAAAAATGAGCTCATTACTTTTGGTCAAAGTTAGGTATCTGCACTTGTGTAGCTTATCTTATTCTCAACATTATAAGATTTAATTTAAATGCTTAACATGTAAAATTCGCATTCTGAGAAAAATTTTATGACTTTTTATTACTTTTTTTTCGCAACTAAGTTAAGAATTACTCCGAAACTGTTGAAAATACAAAAAAATTTTATTCATTCAATCTTAAGTTGACTGCTGCATCAAACGCTTGATAGCATTATTTTTCGTATAATACATTTTCAGCAGGTTTTTTAACTTGGGACCAGTACTCAGAGGATGACTTTTACTCATGCAGTGCCTTGTGGTGGTACTAGGAAAACAGGTTGCGAGAAAGAGGAAAGAGAGAGTGGTGGATTATGAATTTAAATTTACTCATGTCGTAAGTGTCTGAAAACACTTTCGCAGGAAGATTGTTCCATAAGCGAACAGTGCGACCAAAGTACGAATTCTTCCTTCAATGGACAAAGAGATGAGTTCTGCGAGAAATACGGTAACGAAGTAAAAATATGTGATTATCGGGAATTAATCTCCTTATTTCGTCAGAACACATTCTGTTAAAGTATTAATAGAACTATGAATAGCAGCCACTTTGCACCGATGCGCTAATCAATCGATGGAGTTGTCTACCCTACCGTCATTAATAAGCACCTTCGCCATCTCCTGTACGAGAAGCTTAAGTGAAGCTCGCAGTGAATCTTTATGCCCAGAACATCAAGAGTATTTGATTATTTAATATCTACATTACCCTTAGCCACAGTTGACACCACACCAGCTCGTCTGTCTGTCAAAAACAACATTGCATTAAAATCGACCCTGTTTGCACGACACCACTCGGAGATCTTTGTCAAGTCGCTTCTGAGCCTGTCTCCAATAGGCTCAGTGTAAAATCAAAAGAATATAAATGACAAATGTTGTTGTCATCTGTAAAAGAGTAGATAGGAAAAAAAAAGGAAAGTCGTTAAGAAATATTAGGTTGTCATGATTATTGTTGTTGTCATGATGCACCGTGTTTTTCCGAATGCTTAAACACGATCGCACTTCGAAAATTCACAAGCATATCATACTGCAGCATTTTAAAACAGATTAAATTTTTATAGGCAGAGCCAAAAGAAGCAAAGGTTTAAATAACCATGTAACAATACCGGAACAGTGGGACAAGATTTTAAAATAACAAAGAGCTAAATCACGTTAAAAAAAGACTAAAAAAAATTGTTTTCGGTTAAAAAAGCTAAATTTTGTGTTTTTTAATACATGCAGATATTTTAGTTAGATATTACATATGGTTAATATAGCACTATATAAATTGTTTTCTTTAAATCTAAAGGTAATAAGCTAAATATCATTTTTAAACGTATTTGTTCAGTATCAAAGTAGAACTAATAATTGAACAAAAATTTAAATGAGAATTCAAATGCAATACATATATGTACGTATCTGTGTATGTATGTACATAATTTTCAGTTTTATACATTTTTTATATTCAAGCATATACATACATTAGAGCGGGTCGATTTAAAAATCGCCCAAGTGACAAGGAAAATCGTATTTTAGGGATCAAAATAAGAAACTCAGTCACGTTTTTCTTTGCTATCATGAAACAACATTGATAGCGAGATATTTTCCGAATGCGCATAATGTGAATTATCTTTAATTACTTTATTAACAATACTGCGTAAAGGAGGTTGTAGAAACCGTGACTAACTAATAAACTTGAAAAATAATACACTACCGTACACGACAGAGCTGTAATACTTGATATTGAAGTACATTGGCACATAAAAATTAATTATAAATTCAACCAGAATCCGTAAATTTTCGAATGAATTATCCGTTGTCACATATAATCGTAATAATCTAGCGGCCTTGGTGAGCTAGCGAGAATGTACAACTTTTCCTGGTTTGATGTTACCCTGATCCACCGAAACCACGCCGCTAGAAATTGCACGGGCAATGTCATATAAGTACTTCTAATCGGTGGAAAATTCAATTTTTTCTGAAGTAGGGAGCATATTTTTCAACACAATTTTCTCAAAGCCGTCCACCACCTGAAAATAGTAAAATAAATTAGTCACACAATTAAAAACGGTTCACAACTATAATAAAAGAGTGATAACAATTACTTACCGGAAGAATTACACAAGTTTCGATTTGATTGCTCAGTGCTGGTTGATTTATTCAAAGCTTGAAACAAATACCGAAACGGAAGTTCCTTGAAGTGTAGAATGCAAACGAACCAATGCAATGGTCTTTTTAACAGCAAATCGTCGTATATTGCTACCGTGTGGCCCAGTGCATATACCAATTAATGCATCCAGTGATATATTTCTATCGTTGAAAAAATCATTTAATTTGGTTGTTTTGTATTCAGCCGTTTCATGTCCAGTCTTACGTAACCAATCAATTAAGAACTTGGTTCTCTCAAAATAACAAGATGCGGTTCTTTTACCATCCTAGGATGATGCTTCCCATCAATTTTATTTCTCGTTACAGAATCATCTTTTCTACCATCGGATGAAAACGCTAACAAATTGGTATCGTCTAACCGTTTGCGAAGCACTTCTCGTCTGCTTTTGTCTTTTTCTCTGTGAACTTTCGATTTATCCATTATATTGAAAAGAGCGGTTCCCAATGCTGGTGCTACTCTATTAGGCACACCAAATTTGTCACACATCAAGGCAAAGTTAAAACAATCGTATCTTTCTATGTATTGTGAACCATTGCTTCTACCCATATCTTTTTCAACCGATTTTTTCAGAGATTTTACAAACTCTGGAAATGGGTTATAGTATCTTTGTTATTTGTTGAGCAATCAATTTAATCAATATACTATTTATCGGCATTATTTCCATAGCAAGTTTTTGCCAAATTCCAGTCAACTTATTTGCTACTTGAGTAGTGAATGATTTATAGGAAAACTATTTTTTTTTAGCACGTTCGCTCAAGTAAAGTAAGTAAAAATAATATCTCAAGATATCCAGTTCGGTTGGTAAATTAAGATCAGGCAAATCATAACACGCACCAAAAAGAGTAACATCATGCTTGGGTATATGACTCATTAAGTTTTTAATTGTTGATGTTGTCGTTGCTTCATCTTTCGGTATAGAGGATGGTGGATTCATCAATCAAGAGTTTTAAAATTTTTTAGTTGGCATTCACCTTGGAAAAATATTCAAAACATCAGCACAGCACAACAAAAGATGTCACAAAATATATTAAATATACATCCATATATATTAAATGTGTTGGAATGTTTCAAATTTTTTTATGTTTTTTTTACTTTTTTTAAACTTTCTTTTAAAATACTTTCCCTTTCTCTATTGTTTTTTTTTGCACTTCACTTCTTCACAGTTATGTTGAGTCTTTTGAAATACTGAAAAAATCTCAACAACACAATATAACTACATTGGGTTTTCTAAATTCCTTTTTGCCTGAATGTGGAGGTCGGTCATACATTTAAACTCGATTGGGGCACTTTAAATGGGTCAAAGTGGGATTTATCAAAATTTGACCTTTGGGTCAAAATAACGAACATCAGAATTCATTACTTGGGCAAAGTTTCTTATTTCGATCCATAGAATACGATTTTGCTTGTTACTTGGGCGATTTTTTGCGTCCCTTTAAATCGACCCGCCCTAACATACATACATACTTATCACGCGTAAACGACTGGACCGATTTTGTTAAAATTTGGAAGACAGAACGAAATTCAGCTAACCAAATAGACGATTCTGTTTATCAAATTGGCACCTGGAGAAAAACGGGCCAAATTAGTCATATTTATTAAATTGGCGAACCTAAAAGTATGTAAATAAAACTAAGGAATAATTTTGTTTATTCAGTTTCTTTATGAGCCAATCACGCTTAACCGATTTTGTTGAAATTTAAAGCACAAGTACATAGATCAAACTAACGATAGTGGAGTGAACAGATACATTTTTGGTAAATTTTAATATTAGCTATTGGCATTGTTGATTGGTCAACTTCTTGCTTTTGAAAATTCTGCAAAGTTTGAAAAACTTTCCTTCGAAATATAGTCAATTTTCGACGGATCAAAGATGTTCCTTGGCATTATAATGGATATCAATCTTATCTAAAAGTGTTCCCGTACGCAAAAATTGGGTAAATGAGAGAAATTTGAGCTCGTAATTATTCTTCAGGTTGATTGGGTGAATTATAAAATAATCGGCTGTTTCAAAAGTACAAAATAACAAGGGAAGATAAAATTGATTTTATTGTACACAAGAATATAAAAAGTAATTTTGGCTTTATTTATGGATGAAAGCATTCTGATTACGATAAAAATGTAAGTAAACATAAAAATTGTACATATTTTAAAAAGATCTGTAGTTGTAATATAATAACATATTTTTAATATTACATTTGAACAACTCGAAGTCAGATATTTTCATTTGCGGTAAAAAATTTGGTTTTTTGCGTTCACGTACTTTTGTAAGTTTTTGCCTCTCAGTGAGAGAAATTATTGTTTACTCTCATTTTACCGAACCTTATAAAAAAGTATGGGAACAAACCTAATCTTAATAAAAGTAAAGTAAATTCTGTACGTATAGAAAATTGCAAAGAATGGAGTTTTTACCACGCACTTAGAATTAGTTGGATTAAAACAAAGACGATTTGCATTTTCTCAGTTGTATAGCATACCCATTTAAGGTCCTCGTTAAATTTGTACGTTATAAGTATACAAATTACTATTACATCATTCAAATTAATTGACGCGACTTACAAACGACGGCGATCAAACAAGTTCGACAATAAAAGAGTTGAGGACGTTTGGAAAAGTTGAACACATTTGTCAATAAAAAGAATTTGGCAAACGTGAAAAGTTATTCTATTCCAATCACTTTAATTAAGTAGGAATACACAGTCTTCCTATTTTTTAAAAATGCTACAAACATTAGCACAAATGTAATTAATCACCACTACCTGTTGTGTCGAAGTGTCTGTTAAATTAAACTAAAATATGTTTTTACACGAACAGGATTTAGTCGTATATACAATTCAAACAAATTTTATATTGTATGTATGTACGAGTGAATTTTAACTTCGAATAATATTATTACTTAAAATATTTAGTTATGTATCGTTTATATAAACGAGATATATGCGTGACTACTTTTAATAAAATAGAATTTGTGGTGTTAAATATTTCAGTCAAATAAAAGTATGATTTTAATCACACTAGAAAATGTAGAATAATGGAGTTTCATTAATATATACAATTATTATTGTAGTAAAACATATACATATTTACAATAGTTTTATTATAAGGATTAAAATAAATCAGTTTTTTGATTTCTAAAATATCAATAATTAAATTTGTTTTGCACCTGTATAGAACCTTCGAAAGAAAATTCTGATACCATGCGTAAATATAATTTCTAAGTCGTTAATTAAGCTCAATCTATTGTTATTTTGTTTAACTTAAATACATATGTATTGTAAGACTGAAATACACAAAATATGAGACAGATTCAAAATTGTGTGGTGGACAAAAATTATTTTTATCAATTGGGTATTTCCTGCAATATTTTAAGGCGTTGTTCAATTGTCAACTTGAAAGCTATATATTTTGTATTTAGCACAAACCTGAACAAAGTATGCATCTAAGAGTCCCAAAAAAGACTTTAAATTCCTCTTTAGTGTTTCAAAATATATGTTCGGCTAGGTTAAATGCGGTCGCCAGGTAAACGTTTAGAATACATAGGCTAGATAGAACTGATTGTGATACCTATAGCCTCACCCCAATAGCCACTGATTAGTTATGCCACCAGTTCTCCCCTTCTGTGAACTTGCTAATCGACCCTACAAAGATATCCAAATGTACAGTCCCAATACTAGCTACATAAACGCCCACCGAATATCCTGAATTCGCCAACGCCGGGCACTCCAAAGGGAGGTGTCCTGTGTTCTCCTTATCTTCCTCCAATCAGCAACTACTTAAGACGAAGTCTCTATGGGTCAACCTGATGGCATGTCTCCACACTAGATAATGACCCTTATGTACTACAATTACCTCAGATATCCTGTCCTCGGCCAGAGAGTTCTAGCTTGTGCAGAAGTCGGATTTGCCTCCACTTCTCAAAAAATATATTATCGGTTCATTGCCGCATACGCAGACGGTAGGTTGAGATCTGTATATCAAACCTCTCCCTTTTGCCAGCTAATCCGCTGCACAATTGCCTGGCATGTCAGTGTGACCTGGTAACCAAATAAGACTTATACTTATATTAAATAGCCCCTAAGTATATAATAGCGGACTAACTGTCAGTATAAATGCAGACTTTCCGGACGGTTGTCACAATATTCCTTAATAAGTCAGCAACCTCACAAACAGCGGCCACCGCTGCTTGAAAAACACTGCAGTGATCAGCAACCTGTAGAACATGTTGATATTAAGATCAGAAGAATGTACTCCATAGCTATTTAGTATGATTGATTTTTTCCAGGTATTCCTATTTGGAATAAATGTCCTCAGATTGGTCACTAGTAATAGGTATGGAATACAGCAGTCCGTTCTCACGGGAGAGAAGCCAATCCAGTGCAGTAGCCCAGCGGGGTACTTCGATAATCTAAGACTTCATTCCCTGATTATCGGCAGAGACACGGAAGCAGTCGATTCGGCCATGATATCAGGTGTCCAGATATTCATAATGACACTGGCGATGTACACAATGCCCCGCCAACACTTAACTGTACCGACCTTTGTACTCTCATCAAGGAGTCCAGTATGTACTTCCAAAGCAGAGACCTCCAATTAACTACAATACCATATAAAAGTATTGGCTTGACTGTAGCCGTATCAATCCACATTGTGGCCTTCGGAGAGAGTCCGCAACTTCTGCCTATAGACCCTTTGCGACAGTATAAAGCAACAGACGCCTTCGTGATTCTCCTGCCCATTGGATCTCCACTACAGTTTTCTGTCTAGAATAATCCCTAGATACTTGACTTGTTCCGCCAACCGCAATTGTTACTTTATTAAGAATCCTATCAAGCAAACAATTTAACATACAATTAATACTTTCAATCACCGGTTGGATCTATTTGTTGGAAGTATTTCTGTGAAGGGACATTTTAAAATAGTATTTTAGGCTGGGATAGTCCGCAATAAATTTTTACTTTAAATGTTTCCAAAAATCCATTTAAAAGAACTTCGATTTAGAATTAAAAGAAAAAAAAAATATTTTTTATAATAAATTAAAAAGTCACATTTTATTAAATTTAATTTCTAATTCCCATAAAGATTTTTTCTCTGACCTTTTCAAAACGAATTATGCTTCATGTACTACTAATAAATACTTTAAGCAAATGAATTAAATTAATTTATTAATTAAAAATTTTAATAATTTTCAAAACAAAATAATATATTGTATTTTTAATCCCTTGTTGTCAATATAAGGAATTAGTGCACAGTGTGTCGATTTACAACTTTTAATTATGTGTACATATGTTCTCGTACATATATATTATTATTTTACATAAAATTAAATGTACAGAGGAATAATTTCAATAATTTATAGAAAAAAGTATAAACTTTTTAAATAAATATTTTACTGAGTTATCTTGTACAAATATATTCGATTATTTTTTAATTTACTTAAGTATTGCTCCCACGGTGTCATTGTCTGATGCATGATACGCATTTTTGTGCGAACTGATAATTCAATTTGCTGTAGTGTTTTTATTTGTTCACTTTATTGTTTTAAATGGAAATTAAAACAAAAACATCGAATATATTGAATTACTGACAAATGGATTTAAAAAATTGCATTGACACACGAATGTGCAAGCAGTTACATACATATGTATTTATGTAAAGCATTAATATAGCAAAAAGTGCACCGACTGAATCAAAGTGTGAGAGGCATAAAGGCAGAGTTAAGGCTTCATTAGCCGACCATAGAAATCGTAAATATATCGTAAATTTAAATGTTACTTAAATGTAAACGTTTTGCCACTTAAGGTAGAATTAGCCGAACGTAAATGTAGAAGCCGTAAATGTAGTTGTGTCAGTTGATCGCTTTTGTTATATGAAAAGCTATGAAGGTGCTTACTTGACCGAAATGTAATGTAACTGTAACATCCCAATCTGTTGAAAATAGAATTTGACGGCAACGTTACGTGATATTTGTCAAGTAGTGATGGGCTGTTTGTATGCGGGATGCTATGGGGGTATTTTAACTCTGTTTTTTGGTACTTACATTTTTTGGTAATAACATAAAATATAAAATATGTTTATTGTTTAAAATTAGCTTTTTTGTAAAATCTAATAAGAGCATTTGTCAATCGTGTGTTTCTTTATAGCAAAAGTTATAGGTTAGTATGAATTACATATATATTATGCATGTAAAATTGTATGTACAAGCGTGCAAAAAGAATAAAAATGTAATGGTTTTTATATGTATACATACATATATCCAATAATGTATGTATGTGGAAAACCAGAATTATAGTCTAATTATATATACATGTTATTCTAATATTCTGGTTTTTCGATAATAATCTTTATGTGAAAAGCACATGACACGATCTTAAGCATTCTGTAAGTAACAAAACGTTTACATTTAAGTTACAATTACATTTACGATTTCTACGGCTGAGGCCTTAACGTTACATTATGTCTACGACAACGTTCGGCTAACCAGGCCTTTACAATCCAATTTCAAATAGTATGAAGTTATTTTTTTAGAGCATTCAGAAGAATTAATTTAATGCAAACTAATATTAATTACATTTAATAAAAAAAAAAAAAAACAATTAACGAAGTTATTATCTGTCAATTTCTATTATTTAATCCACACTAATCTATTTTATTGAAATACCATATTTATTTATTTTATTACATTTTGTTATTATTATTTTGTTCTTCATATACAACATCTTATTAACAAATAAATAGTTAAAAATAATATTTAATACATACATATCGATTTTTGTGCATACAGTATTGGACAAAAGATATGCACGAACATCTGGTTAATATAAAATGTTTCAATAACAAAAGCAAACACTTTTGGATTTTGAACTATTTTATTTATTTATAAAGTTAGTCATCTAAATTCAATAAAAAATAAAAAGACAACGAAAATTCCTATTTGACTTAGAAAAAATCAATTTGTACGTTAAACACAGTTTTTTGAATGCGACAAAACATAAGCACGTCTTCAATAAATTCACTTAAAATATTAATTTTACTAATATTTAGTTACTTAACCCTTATTTTTCTGAAAATTAATCTTATGGACCTGATTAGATTCGATAGTGTTTCACCAGAAATTTAATTCAATGCAATTTTCACTAGTCACGTTCACGTTCTTATTTCTGCAATTATCGCGGTTTATTTTGAGATCTAAAATATCCCACAGATTTCTTGGGAGATTGATATCTGGCAACTGCGCTAGAAATTTCAAAACGTTGATTTGTTTGCTTACAAAGCACACTTTCACTCATTTATCTACGTATTTTGGATTGTTGTCCTGTTGATATCCCCAATCAAGTCGTATTTTCTTCTCTGCATGTGCTCCAGGATATCCCTATAGACGAATCGATCCATTACCCACTTTATTTTGTGTATTGGCGCAATTCGATGGCCAGAAATGCATTTCCAGACTAAAACACTTACTAGTTTATGTTTTACAGTGTCTTTGATATACCGAGGATTAATACGTTGTTCTTTTTATTTAGCTCGAAAGGCTTAATATATAAGAATATCTCACATATCCTTTATAAACTCAGTTCTGATCAATCTGTTTTTGGCAATAGTAAACGGTCATGATACCTAACCAACCGTCTACAGATGGTGTTTGGATGGATCTTATCGAAACATTTAATTTTAATTGATTTGTGATAGATCTTCCTGATATAAAGACATAATTTTTAATTAAACGGAGTATCGCCTGATCCTTTCGGTTGCTAGTTTTCAGGGGTCTACTACCTCTGTATATGGTTATCAATGAGCCTGATGAACGGAAGCGGCTTATAATACGGTAAATAATACTGTGTTGAATTCCAAAGTTGTTTGCGATTAATGTCATTAATTCATCTCTATTATAATCATTAGTTATTTTTTCTTCTAATTGCTAATTACTGTTACCCCTTTTTTTGTAGAATATTACGAAATATTGTTGGCTATGGACTGAGTTTGATAGATCTTTACGATTATAAAGACGTTCAAATTCTATCTAATTGTTCCTCTAACGTTGAAATGATCGTTTTTGTTATTGAACGATTTTTGTCGTTGGTAATTTCATACATTTTTACTGTTACAAATTTGTTTTTCTTTGTTTTTATATTTTCTTAGTAAAAAGATAATAATAAAGGTTATCGCTATAAATTAATAAATCAAATTAAAATGAATGAGCTTTTCTTTGTTATGAAGATTTATAATAGTAAGTGCAATCTCGTGCATATGTTTTGTCCAATTCTGTAAGTAAAAACATGCATGTTAGTTGTGAAAAATATTAAAAAAAACCTTTATGTCAAACTTTTGAGATATTTATTAAAACGAAAAACGTAAAAATAACATTAGTTTAGAAAAATAATTAAAAATTAATGGTTTCACTTCTTTTTTATACAGAAATTCGAATTTGTTTCTCTTATACATTGTAACAGTAGTCTTCTAGCATATACTGGTTCTAAAAAACCTTGATAGTTTCGCTCAAAGAATTTTATATATAAGGTTTTCTGGAAAAAATCCAAATGGGAATAAAAAAATGATTTTTGGGACAATTCTTCAAAAACTTTGCAACAATAACTTGGTCATTTCCACTTTTTTAGTTCCTAAAAAATCATGAAAAACAAGCTTAAGACAGTTTCAAGCAGCCCGTTTATCGCCAAATAAGAGACTGTCAAATTTCGAATCATTAATAAATGTTTTAATATGAGTACCCACAAATATTCCCTTCTTTTAATTTAGATTCAGAAAGATTCAAGAATACACTGTCACTACCTGTATTGGAATACAATGGTCACTGCTGTATTGGAATACTTATGAATGAATCCATTAAAATTTCAGTATCTTCAGTGGTTAGTAGGTTCTTTCTAGATCATTGGTTTAGAAAACTTCAGAGATCTACTTTTACTGGAGTACTAGTAACTAAGGATCAGCCTACAATTTGTGCAAATCACGTGAGGAATCGACCTTTTATCTTGATGCTACACCGAAAAACTGAAATAATTAAATTAGGCACTTTGAAAAGTTTTTGTAATAGTGAATGCTTGCCTGGCACAAACAAGTTTTCCGCAAAATTAGCAAAACCAATGTGGGTTTACTTTACACACTCTAGGCGACATTTTATTGAATAAACAATATAGTATCCAATTACAAAGATAAGCATTATTCCAAATTTATATTGATTTAAATATTTTTAAAGCAACAAAGTAAAAGACAGTAAGTGAAAAACAATTGGTTTATCGATAAAGTACATCTCTAAAAGCATTAAATAACTAACTTTTGGTATTCTATTCGAATTCGACTGCCCTTGATAACAACCACTTAAGTAATACTATACTACAGTATGATGAATGTTAAAGTCAAAGACTTGTCTATAATAAAACTGTAACTTATAGGTAAACAAACAAAAAGTGGTAATTAACTATCTACTAGCCCTTCTTAAAAAAGCATGTTTCATTCAAACAGGGCTCTTTTAAAATGAAAATAATTGCTTGGGAGTTTTGTCCTACAGGGTAATAAATTTATAAAGCGTATAGAATTGATGAAGAATTGCCATTCAGATATTAAAGTCCGATATCTCAACTACAAAAGTTTTTGTTATATTAGGAAGCTAATAACCGATAATCTCTCAGAAACGTATTTAGGTTCACACATGTTAATGATTTTGTCTACGTTATTAGAACCTTTATTAAGAGCAAGACGCCAAATGATACACCGAAAAGTGTCTCACCAAGAGTTAATTTACTGTCGTACTTCGCTAATACATAAATATATGTGTTTTCCCACACCATTGTAAGCCACATTTAATCTCTTAGGCTACAGAGTCTCAACTTCACAAGCATTTAACAATACTGGAACTGGACACTGTCATACGTGATTTACATGATCCTTCCATGGTAGGCTGTTATTAAAATAATGAAAGATATTTAATTTTTATTACTTGTTGGCTACTCGAAATTTTTGCAGGATGCATGAGAAATTTTATAGATCTGGGAGTTATTGTTAAGCACTTAGATTTGGTGGAATTAATACAAAGTCTATTTTTTATTTGCCCAGTTATGTACCTGTTTAGAGACCTTGTTGAGCTTGAACACATATTCTCGTATGTTATTCTTGTTATTGTTTGAAAACATTTCTAAGCGTCATCAGCATTTGCGGTAGTAATTTGAGAGTCTCTCACTCAGGCCACTTTGCACTGTATTTTTCATTACTTCTCTTTCTTTACTTTTTGCTTATTTTTTGCCTATGCGTGTGACTATATATGTGAGAAAATAAAAGAGAAGACCTGCTCCTTGCCTGAATCTGCCTTAGAGAGACATTACAGTGTTAGAAACAACCGAATGATGGCAGTCAGTCAAGTGCGACGATAAAAGACATGCTGCCGTAAGAGACAAGTTGTATAAATGTGGTAACTTTACTCAAAGGGTTTAATGGTGTACCATATCTAAGGTTTGCATTAAATCACAGTTTTTCATAATCGCTATTACGATTAAAAAGAAGTCCGTTAATCGCGATTATCGATTAACCTCAATTTATTTAAAACAAAACTATAATTCATAGTTCTTCAATTAACAGAACAAAAGTTGGAACAAATAATAGTGACACTTTTTTTCCAATATGTCATATAATTTGATGTATTGATGTTTTGTTGATAGAAAATTGATCAGACCACGAAGAGCTCAAAATCTAAAGTTCTTAATCCAATCCAATGAAAGAAAACTGCAGAGACTAAGTGAAGAAAGCGTGGAACAACTGTCGGTTTGGATAAACTTTTAATTCATAGCACCTTTTAAATCATCAAATAGTCTGAAAAGTGAACTTATTGCTCCTATTTCAAGTTGCAAAAAAAAACTTGTGGAGACTAGACTTATGGATAAGAGTCCTTGAAATGTATCTTTTCTCAGCATGCGAAAACAACACCTGCACCGTAGTAGTTAGAACAACATGCCATAGTCTGACAAAACGAAGATTTATATGTTTGGGTCAGATGTAAAATCGTATGTACAAACATATTTACATTTCATACTTTATTTGAGTTTAATAAATGCAAATTTAAATAAATGTTAAACTGCGTCCCTATTATTTTTTAAGTATTGCATTACTTAATTAAGTATTATTTAAATAATAAACTATAAAGAAATTAGAGCTTTTAATGATTGGTCACTAAAGCGAAATAGTATTCTTGTGCGAAAATTTATTGCTATTAAAGATACTCGTTCGTATTATGTTGAAGATGGCTTCAACGTTTGAATAGCTCTGTGTAGCAAAGATATATTTATTGTTTTTATCTTTGTTTTGATATTTGTTGCAACATATCAAAATCTTCAATTGGAAGAGGCTAAGCAAAAGCTCTATAAATTTCCGCCCTTGAACTCAGATTCCATATTGTCAATGTTACCTTCTTCACATGCTATTACCTTGTCATAACAAACATTATTATTCTCAGCGTTGCTAGAAACTTTTGAAAGAAAATAAATCATCACTTGGGGAAAAAAAAATCATATTTGAAAAAAATCATAATTTTCTTAATGCAAGCATTTTATTACAAAAACAGAAGAGTAATAATAATTAATTTATACAAAAACAAAAAAAAAAAACAGATTTATATTGTAACTGGTGATTTTGTTAACCATTTGGATTTTGAAAATTAGGAAAAAACAGAAAATTTGCAAAAGTGAATGAAAATTTTATTTGGAGCGATAAATGAATGCTTGCTATGGTCCTTCTGTTTAATTAAGTTTTGGCATACTTTTTCTAGCATTTCGGCCGTTATCTCACCAATTGAAATTGTCTTCCAGCGCTGTAATTGTAGCTGGCTTGTCCCAGTACACAAATAATATTTTGTATTCCTTCAAAAAATGTATAGTGAGGTTAAATCGTATAATCTTGTCTGCCACTGGACTGTTCCAAATAGTTAGATTAGTTGCTCACCAACCGCGCTTCTCCGTAGGTTCATGGTTCGCGTGCTGTATGGCATGTGGCACCGTCTTGTATAAAACAAATATCTACCAAGTCCAATTCTACCATATTTAGAAAAAGAAGTCGGTAATCATCGTAGTGTACCTTGCTTTATTGTCTGTAACGTTGCGATTTTCATCGTTCTTGATGAAGTACGGTCCAATGATGCTACCGGCTAACAAACCGCACTTTAGAACTGACTCTGCCTGCTCTTCACACCAAATTCGGCAATACTGTTTGTTAACGTCCCTTTGAGCCGAAAATGAGTTTAGTCGCTGAAGATAGTTTTCGATTCGTAACACATTTCTCACACAGCATGAGTTTTGATAATAAAATATAAAGATTTGCAATGTGTTGTTCGTTTGTCAGTCTATTCATGGTGAAATGGCAAACACCTCTGATCTTTTTTGGCATTTCCATATTTCACGAATCTTTTTTTACACTAAATAAAATCACCATTATCAGCATCAGTCATTTTTAGGACCTGAGATCAAAATTCTTCTCAGCTACGATTATATAAAATTGACAAGACGAAGTTCTCTAAGCTTAAAATCTAAATCTTGAAGATCTCCCTCATGTAAAGGGTCCACCAAATAAATTTTTTTTTGAAAATGCTATAAAAAAAAAGTACTGAATATTTTCTCAAAATTCTTTTTTTATTTGAAAGTAAAATCCTTCCGGTTAATAATGGAAAATAATTTCAATCAAATGGCTGCCTCGGCTAGCCATGCAGTAGCCTACACGATCGGTCAAATTTTAAAGCACATTATCAATTGTGTGCAGCTATATTTCACCAGTGGCTTCCCGAATATTGTCCTTTAAAGCGTCAATTGTCTCTGGCTTGTTGGTGTAACACTTATCTTTGACGGCACCTCACAAATAATAGTCCAACGGTGTCAAATCGCAGCTCCGAGGTGGCCATACGACATCAGCTCTGCGGCTGATAATGCGATCTTCAAAAATAGGGCGCAAAAGTGTAGCTTCGGCTGTGTGGCACGTAGCGCCATCCTGTTGAAACCAAGTGTTGCTAATATCCTCCTCTTCAATTCTTGTGAACAAAAATTCGTTCAACATGGCCCGATAACGATCGCCATTGACTGTAACGGCCACTCCTTGCTCATTTTCGAAGAAAAATGACCCAATTATGCCTCTGGACCAAAATCCGCACCAAACAGTAACTCGTCTTGGGTGTATCGGCTTTTCAATGTATGCGTGCGGGTTTTCTGTGCCCCAAATGCAACAATTTTACTTGTTTTTTTTTTTTTGCAAAATCGGCATCTTCTGTAAGTCGATCGCAGGCCCACTTAGCGAAGCGAAAACGCATTGGACACAACCATATTCGTCAGCGGAAGGATAATACTAATTATCTGTCAAATCAGACATGAACTAAGTATTACTATTCACGAAATAAGCACTAGTTGAAAAAAAGAACGTTAGATGGCGGACCCTGTATTAAGTAAGATAAGTTTTATATGAATCTTTTTCTTTTTTCAATTAAATTTCTTCAAAACAGCTTTTTAAGGTTTTTTTGTTATGCCCAGAAACAATACAAAACAAACAAAAGCAATAAACTACAGCCTGATTGATACAAATCTCTGTCGTTTTTAAAATTACTTTTTCTTTTTTATATCGATTTTGTTTTAGAATAATTATATTTATATTTTGTACAAACTACTTAAAATAAATTATCATAATTTTTAAAAATAAAAATGATCATTGAAGAAAAAAAATCATCAAATCATATATTCTTAAAAAATCATAAAAAATATGATAAAATTATCATTCTGGCAATGCTGATCATCCTTTCAATTTTCCTATCTATATAAGCGTACAAGTAAATGTATGGAATAATTGATAAAATTTTTTCAATTGTATTGTTGGGTTAAAAATATGCACTATGCGACAAAATAAAGTATAAATTTCTAATGAATATGATCATTTTGCTAAGAATTAAAAACCACTTAATAAATAGGGCATTTACACCTGATCGAAATCTCGTCCATTAGATTCAAAATCTTATACAAAATCTTATGCGTTTACATAAGAATCTTTTGACATTTAACAAGATTTCGTTTTCACGTACTGAAATAGAAGAGAACGATAAATAAATAATATTCGTAAATTGTTATAACGAAAAACCATATTTTCTTCAATAAATTTTGTAATTTAAAAGAATATTTTTTTATTTTTATTTTGATTGTCATTTTTCTGAACCAGAGTCGTATTTTTGGTATTTTTAGTACAAAAAATAAAGTTTCATCATTTACTAGATTTTAACTAAATTTCGTCAGGAGATTTTGTCGAAATGTAGATTTTGTTTTCTATGGGAAATCTAGTTGAAATCTACTAGATATTAATCGAAATCTCGTAAGTAGTAGATTTTGTTCAGGTGTAAACAGGCTATAAGATATTTCTAAAATTTATTTCAAATATAAAATAGTAACGTATATGAAAAATAAAAATCAGTTTGGATACACAGATATAACATAGAAAAAAATACATTTTTATGGATTTTTTATTAATTAAAGAATATTTCGCACGCTACAGTATAAAAGTCAAATAAATTAGATTAATTATTAAATTAATTCCTAAATAAAATTATAAATACTTATTATTTGTTTCGTGTACCTTTTTTATTTTTAATGGCACTTCAAAGTCGTTTCGGTATACTATTGGCCAACTTGCCTAATGTTGCTGAAGGTATCCTTGTTTATTTAACCTGTATCCTTGTTGACAAGCTTATGGCTTTAGTTTTACTATTTGAAGATATTTTATTGTCCCGAACTGATGACATTATTTCCGACAAACCACATTTGCGTTTTATTATTTCCAAAAAATTATTATTAATTTCAATGCGTAATGTGTATTCACGATTATCATCCTGTTAGAACAGAATATCATAATGTCGGCAGATTTCTTTAACTTTTCTTTAGTATTTTATTATACACATTAGCTGCGATATTGCCACCGATTTTTACTCTTCTTTTAAAATGGCAGACCTAAGCCTGAATGGTCTTCAAATTTTTGTTTTCTAAGCCAGTCTTGTGTGTAGTGTTTTTTGTGTCATTGTCTTGCTGAAAAGTTACAGCAAAACCCATTTTGTCTACTACACCTGGCGATTTTATTACATTTTTCGAAATACAACCCCAAACCATTATGGAGTCCTTGGTCCAATACCAAGCTCGACCGTCAGATTAAAATCGGTTAATTTTAGGCTCCAATCGCAACCCAATCCCATCATGTAACACAAACGATAAAAAATGGAACATAAATTAATTTTAAAATCTAAATTTAATAAAACTGAACACCGTCATAAAATTCAAGTAATAATTAATAATTAATACACTTTTAATTATTTATCTAAGCCACTATTTAAGTAATGACGGTGGCTTGAATATACCATACATGCTGGATAATTAAAAAAGGAAATATAAACCTTTGAATTTGATAATTAAAAAGGCTCCGTATAATAAAAGAAAAAGCATCATGAATCAAATATTCAAATCAGTTAAAAATAGTCATTGATGAAAACAAAAACAATTTTGAAATGCCCAACACCTGAATGTGACACATATTGGCAATAAACGAATCAATTTAAAGGCAAGTAGAAGTGGTGCTGTTTTAGTATTTTAACAGACAGTCATACACTTAAATACTTATTCATTCACACACAGTGATTTATTCGAATGAATGTTAAAAAATTGATATGTTTGGTCAATTCATTGACTATGTGTGTACATATGTATGTATGCACTTGAGAGCTTATACAGCAGCATTCATTCTCATTTATTCGCATTCAAATTAGATTTTACGAACATAAGAGTCCTTTAAGTGTTGACTATTATTGAGTTTTTTTTTTTTAACTTCAATAGGATTTCAAAAGGATTTAAAATCATAAACAGAATATGAATTCAATAATATAATGGGACTAGTCATGATGTTGAAATTTATATATTTGTTGTATTTCAATTTATTTGCGTTTTGTTGTAAAATGGTAACATCACAGTGACTTATATTTAATATGACATAAGCGAAATATCGAGAACATTACTGTGCTGTTCTTGAAATATTCTACTGTTTATACATATCGCACTTGTACTGCTAACGTGAGTCAACTCAAAATTTGCAAATTTTAAATATCGTAGGTGCGAAAAACTTGTGTGTTTAATATGAAATTATATGACAAAAACCGGTAATAAATGTACTTTTTTTGGCGAAAGAGTAGAAAAAATGGTGTTAAATTTGTGTAGTAGGTAGGTATGACCACTGTACATCGCTCTACTGCGAATAGTGAAAATTGACAAATTTTGAATGGACTCGCAAGTGCGATATACATATGAATGCATGTATTTATAAATTTAAACTACTATGGTTATTCGACCAAATGAATGTATTATTTCTAGTAAATCTGAAAACTGAATTTAAAAAAAATAAATAAATAATTAAATAATACATACTTTAAAATTTCAAAAAAATTCACCCGCTAGTTTTTTACAGTTCAACATTTATTTGAAAATCATAATGAATAAGAAAATTTTAGTCTTTTAGTAGCAGTAAAAGTTAAGACCAAATATAGACCGAAGAGAGGAATAAAGTCATATTAGTTATTATATAAATAACTTTTGACCCAATATATCGAGAACTACCTAAAAATCTTAATACTTTCTTTTTATGAAGAATGAACAATTTTATTCAATTTGTATCTAGTGATTTGCAAAATGTACCTTAGCAGCTCGTCTGAATCTAATTTTGTCTTTACATTTCTTGAATCAAGAACCTTAACGAAACTATCAATGGACTTAATAAATGAGGGGCATGAACGATTTTTGTGACAAAGGACAAAACCGCTAAATAACATTCCAAGAGCTTTTGTAATAATTTTGTGTTTGTTTTTCAATACATTTTACTATTGCAAGAAGCGATATGAGTTCCATTTTAACTAATCAATCCTCTATTGTTTTCATATTTTTAGCTTTAATTATCGCTCCTGAAAGCAAATCATTAATCAAAACAAAAACGTCTTTTGGTAAAGAGCCCAGAGCTTCCACTTTTCTTATGACGTTATACGATAATGTACGTTGAGAACTTTGAGAGTTCACACTGCCGCCCAAGAGATAATGTAATCCTTTTCCTAGAGAAATTTTGTCTTCAATAAGTAACTCGAAAAAATGTCAGATCTTAAAATAACTAACTCAAACCAGTTGATGCCTTTATTTTATCTCTAGGGTCTTGGGACGAAATAAATCTTGTGCCAAAAAATTTGTTGATAAGATTGATTTCTGAACATGGATCCAATAAGGCTAATGGAGCTTGTTGAAAACAACAACAACGGATTTTTAAAATTTATTCAAATAACACCACAAAAATCATCAGTCAAAAAGTGGGCGGCATTAAATAAGTGGGCTTGTTAGTAAATATTGATTTCTACATATTTTGAGAATGAAAACAGTGGAATAATATAAATCATTAGCCAAAAAGTATCCGGGAGGGGATAAGTAGGAGTGGCATCAATCGCAGTAACAATTGATTACTGATTATCTTGAGCACGGTAATTACAGATATTTCTACGTTTGGTTCAAACAACTTCATAGTCAATACAAATTATCAGTCAATAAATGGTCACGATTGTTTAAGTGGCTGTGGCATCCATTTCCTATTCATAACAAATATGTATTTTTGTATATCTGGACAACGTTAATAGTTAAAGCTTAGTTACCTATCCACATCAGCCACAAAGGAGGTTATATTGGATAAGTTGAGATAAGGTTAGGTTAAATAGGCCGCTCGCATTTCACGAGTTCACTCGAAGGCCCTATGGCTCATTATAATATCCCCAACAAAGACGGACTTATTGACGAGGCAGAAAGGCCGGACATGGGAGAGTCTTAGAAAAAATATTCCCACCTAATGACCCAAAAATATCAATTTCCTCATTTGTGCCAACCGGTACCCTTGAAGAAGTTAATTAACTTCGGAAGTAACACATTCCTCAGACAATCCAGATCAAGGAAGCGACATGCACCTAAGTACTTAAGTCTAAGCTCCCATAGAGCAGGACAGTCTCTGAGAAGATGTTGCACCGATTCACCCTTCTCTTCATCCTGACAGCTCCTATAGTTGCCATACTATATGGCTTATCACACAACGCCCGGTAATTATGTTCGAAAGAAGAAGAGACCTAGTTGTTTTCATAGGAAGAGAAGGCCAAAACATTCTGAATATTCTACAAGTGGTGAGACTGGCCCACCTGTGCTCCATCCTGCTCAGTCCACCCGACTCCCTGAGTCAAAGTGCCGACTTGCAGACACCTATTTGACAAAAATATCTAAGGTTTTTATGCTCATCATTGTCTCCAGACTGGCTTGAGAAGCGGAACTCATGACACCGGTGATTGCAAGATAGGCTAGCTTGTGCATGGCCAGTTATCTACCGCTCTACACGAAACAAGAGCGCCATAGATTAGGATTGGTCTAATGACCGCAGTGTACATCCAATGTAAGATATGGGGTCTAAGACCACATATTTTAGAAGGTACACGAGAGCTTTAAGTCTAAAATCACTAGGACTAAGTCCTTAGCCTCGGTAAGCACCAGCTCGGTTTTCGCAGGATTAAGTCCCAGATCATTCTTCTTTGCCCAAGTCAGAAGAACGACGAGCGATGATTCCATCAGCTCGCTTAGCGTGGGAAGAAATTTCCCCTTGATAAGAAGCACGACGTCATCCACATATGCGACCACCTTGGTGTACCCATGCCACTGAGTTTTAAAAGGATTCTATTTATGAAAAGGTTCCACGAAAGTGGAGAAAACACGCCACCCTACCGCATTCACCTAGTCACTACCTTCCTTATTCTCAACATACCCAAACTGGAGGTAATGAACCTGCTCATAAGCATGTTCTCGATTCAAATCGATATCTTCCGGTCAATACACAAATCAGCATCGACTATGGAGGAAATATTCACATTGTTAAAAACAACCTCAATATCCAAGAAGGATACTTCCTGTCAAGCGTTCCCTAAATTGTCCCAACGACATGAAGTAGGGCTATTTCCACCGACCTTTCCCTGAGGTGAGCATGTTGTGCCTCATATAATTTGTCCGGAGTGATGGTGTTCTTGACATGTACATAAATTAGATTATCCAGCGTTTTCAGCAAAAGTGATGACAGACTAATTGGTCTATAATCTTTTGTGGTAGCATGGTTGATCCTTCCCTCCTTAGGGATGTACACCACTCTAACCTCTCCCCATTCCTTAGGAATATAACCCATTTTCAGGCTACCCCTAAAAAACTAGCCTGTCAAGGCATGATAATCGATATCGACCTCTGGAGCAGTGCAGGAAGAAAGTCATCCGGCGCGGGTGATTTATAGGGCTTAAAACAAGACAGCGCCCATTTCTTGTTCTCCTCAATAACAATGGAGCAAACTAGGCCGCTGTGCCAGGTCATTAGAAATCCTGGTGCGCATGGTTCCTTGGATAATAGACGATAAACCGTGCTGTTCTCAAATTTTCCAAAAAAACGCTTTCATGATTCTCTCTGTGCCCTTCTGGTCTCCCTATTTAAGTTGTTGAAGCTGCGAAGATATTCGTCCCAGCTCCTACAATCCTGATCTCTCTTTGCCCTGTTGAACATTTTTCTACATTCTCTTCTGAGCTACATTAACCTAGGGTTTCACCATGGTTGCAGAATTTTCTTAAGTCATTGCCGCTCCATACACGAAGATAAGAAAACCTCCCTCAGTGACCTCGTAAGAAAATCCACAGAATTTTTCAGATCCCTAGGGCTGCACAATTCACCCATTTTATGGGGTTGTATAACAGCAGTAAGATCACCGAATTTGGTTTAGTTGGTATTCCTTGGATTTCTGAAGGGACCTAACCTGTGATGGTGTGAGTTCCATCGTTAACAGTATCCAATCGCGTATCCTAACCAAACCTGTTCTCTGGTCCTATTAAAAACGTTGGTCTAACATCACTATTGCAAACGCTAAGGTCAGTTGACAGAAAATATCGAAATAAATACTCACCTCTTTCGTTTATATCCGAGCTACCCCACAGAGTATGGTGGGCATTAGATCATGGCCCCTTGTTCTGCACTATTTAACCACAGCACGTACGGCACGTAAGGGTGTATCGTTTTCATCATACGGTAGGTAGGCCGATAAGTTAATCAGCGTTCGTAGACCCGTAGAAAAGGGTAAATAAATTATAATTAAGATAGAGGTACCGAAACACTCTGAATTTTAGCTAGATATAAATAAAATTATGTATTATATGTATTCACCTATTTCCAGTTGTGAGCCGGAAGGACTCTCCTCATAAATAGCCGGAATTTGGAATACATATAGTATATAATATGTAGCAGTTCTTCGTTTACTTTTATCTTTATTTTATATAATTATATAATTGATACCACCTTCTTTTAGATTTCTAGTAAATAAGGCGCACTTTATTTTAACATTTTATAACTCATTAGTAATTATTTTTTATGACGGATCTCATATAAATGGCATTGTCTTAACGGTGAAAAGGACAGGCATCATTTTTAATAACTTATTTATTATTAATTAAAAATGCCACATGCAAATGAAGAAAAACAAAAAAAAATATAAAAAAATTTTATGACAATACATTAAATTAAAGCTCAACAAAATTTACATTCTTACCGAGTAGTCTGCTATGATATAAGCATGTGTATGGACAGTTAGAATATCCCAAAGTCACCTGTATGATAAAAATATATAAAAATGTCCTTCGATAGTTGTTGCACCATGTGAGCAGGAGAAAAAACAAAACCGATGAGAAAATTAAATTAAAATTCACTTGAATACACAAAGAATCCAATTTAAGCAGATAAAACAAACTTTAAACAAGATATACTCTACATATACATACAAGAATAAGTTTTTATATGACGATGACAAAATGATGAAATGATTACTTACCACAATTTACTGGAATTTTAAGAGGAATCCAAGAGCGTAAAGGAAATATTTGTTTTATTTTTTGCTTTTGATATGCAAAAGGTTTGAATTATTAAATAATGCCAGAGAGTTTATATGTCTAAATATTATATTAAAATATTATAGTAAATATTATGATTAAATTTAGTAAAGCGTATATTTTCAAACAGTTAGCGAAAATCAAAAACGTTTAATATTGACAGGAGGTTTTTTAAACTTCGTCTAAAATTTCATTTTTATATTGTTAAAAAATCTTTAATTTTAAAGAAATCTATTTAATTCAATGAGTGCAGGTATGATATATTGGATTCAGCACGCCAAAATCTTGTCGACTCTGTGCTCAGACGATGTCTGGCAGTTTTAAACAATCACGAAGCCTCGACAAAATATTAACCACCCTAGAATAACATTAGAACTGAAATTAGTGCAAATTTATTATTATAGAATTTCTTTTTATAACTATTTTGAAAATAGCACGAATGTCCTTATTTTCTTCACAGAGTGAATTTGTATATATTTTAAGTTTAATTTAATTAAAATTTTGATATACAAGCAATAACTTAATAAAAATGCAATATTGTAATGAACCTTGTAATTGTAATTTATTAACTAAAAATAAGTACAATCACTTATCAGCAATTTTCTCATTTTACGTATTTTCTGGTTGTTTGATTGCTGTCACAGTTGAAGGGTGGATGGTTATAATCAGGGAAACCAGAAATATGCTTTTAAAAAGTGTTTTATGCGCATAAAATATGCAGTAAAAATTTTAAATGATGTCTAAACAAACAAATATTTTTCTTCTTAAATAAGTCGGATGTAGAGTATTTATCCGTTTCATGAATTTTGGCATCAATTTGTTAGTGCATATTTTGCTCAAATCAGCATTTTTTGCATATTTCAGTTTTAAGAGCATGTTTTCGTCTTTTTTGTTCGTATTTAAAAGAAATGTTAATCCTTTTTAGCGCATATTTGTCTTTTTTGTGGTCTGAAATATTCTTTGTTTTAAATTCTGACCAAGCCATGCCGTTTCTGAATTACCTGGTTTTTGAAATTTAGTGTTTAAAACTGAACTTTCAAATACAAAATAAATAAAAAATATTGTCACCGGCGCAAAAATAATAAATTGCTCAACTTTTACACGATTCGTTAAAGATATTGAGATATGTATTAAATAAAACTCAATTTTGATATTAGACGCAGCTCCGTATGTTCTGCAAAATTTAGTTTCATTAAATAGTTGTTTAAGAACGTACATACCAGTGGCCTCACATTAATTCAGCAGTTTGCCGTGTTAACTGAAAAGGTCCAGAATATTGGCCAGATGAAGACTTAATATTTATACTAAGCTAAAAGAAATTGTAGTAAAAAACGATAAATTTTATGTAGTAAAATTTATATGCCGATATTTTACAAAAGATCTTAGCGCATCTTGTTCTAATCACGTTTTAAAATATAATCTTAAGGAATTGTTATCTTTTCTATAGTATAAAAATTTGAAACACAACAAAATGCAGATATTGCTAAAAAGATGTTATTAGTAGTGGTCGGAAACTTTCGATAGTACTATCGAGAATATCGATTATTTTTGACTATCGTTTCAGCATCGATAGTTTCCAGTACTATTGATAGTTTTCCATAGTATATATTTTTGTTTACGTGCAACTTTAGTGGAATCTGATAGAATTGTACTGATAGTTTGGAAGAGCAGAAGCAGACTAAAGTCGATGAACGTAAATATGCAAATGGTGGAGGTTAAAATTGTAGGAAAACGGACCAAATTAGGTCATATAATTAGGTCAATCACGAGTGAACGACTAAATAAATTTTGTTGAAATTTAAGCACAGATATATAGATTCAGTTAATTAAAATGCAATGGTGTGCTTTCTTTTGAAAATTAGATCTCATGGACCTTCAAATCAGTCAATCAATCTATTTTTTCTCTTTAACCCTGCCTTTACACTTGCAAGTAAAGTATACGTATTAACATCGAAAGTGGTCGAAAAAATGGCCGAAGGTTCTGCAAGTAGATTGCCAGTTGCAAGCTCATTTGTAAAATGTTCATGAAGCGTATACATCTAATGCAAACAGCTTTACGGCATGGTAATACTTCGTGAATCCAATATTGCCGTATTTTAAATTTCATAAAATTACTGAAAAATATTTTGAGAATTTTTTTCAAAATGCATGAAATGTATGTTTTAAAATTTTGGACAGTTCCGTTTTTTTTTATTTATAATTCAGTATAAATACAGTGAAAATCAGCTATAAATTTATACAAAACTCAACCTGGGTAGCACTGTTTTTCAATTTGTCATTTTACTTGCCGCAAGTGCCAAAAATTTACTTTCACGCAAATTCTCTAGTAAGTTATGCCGCAAGTGAGAAAAATTTGATGGTGTTAGTTGAAAAGTGTGAGTGTATTGAATTTTTCGAACTTACACTTGCTTGTGTAAACGCCAGGTAAGGCAAAATTTTGTGTTTCCTAACATCAATGTGTTGTGCAAAAGTATACTTTTGAAAATTAAACTGTCCATTCTTACAAAACAAGTGGGAACCAGTGTTTCTAATTTAGCGCCTTTCGCGCTATATTTAGCGCGTTTCAACTACCCAAAAGTCGCATTTTTTCTCTTTAGCGCTTTTGTTAAAATATGCGTCAGGTTAACGCTTTTCTGCAATTTTTTTTAATAAATTGAATGTCACTAAATTCAAATTAACTATACCGGTCCATTTTTCAAGACATAAGTTATTTTAAGTAAAATACAAGAAATTAAATATTTTAAAGAAGGCTAGAAATTTTTATTTTTGTTTTACAATACTAAACTTGTAAGTTGTTATACTTAAATCCTATAAAGATTCTAAAGGACCCAAGTCATTCTATGGCAAACCGCTTATGTTTCAATCTGTATTCTTTAGGAATGGTCATCCCTGTGTGTTCCAATAATTGGCAAGTTAAGTCGTAGTTTGATTTCCTCAGGGTGTGTCCAATCCATTTGCATTTCATTTTTTGTTTCTGGCTAGAATATTTTAAAAATGCGCCGTAGACAGCGCTTTATAAATTTCTGAATGGAATTGACAAAATCATAGCCACATTCCATAGCTCGCAACCATACTTCACACACGAGTTAAACATGTTAATTTTCGTTTTTAGAAAGATATGTAGAGTACGCCCTACACTAATCAGTCGGCCAAAAGATTGGCAGCCTAGATTCAATCTGTTCCGAATATCAACTCTGGAATCTTCGAACGTCTTGAGGAAACTGTCGAAATAGCAAAAAACGGAATATCTCTTAAATTTCTGCTTTCAATTCGAAATATCGTTGTATTATTAGCGTTGTGTTGTTGATTTACGTAATATTGTTTATCCGCAAACCCGCTCCATATAATTCCGCTTGTATATAATCCAGCTTCATTGCATGTCGCAATGTTTGTGAGCCAGGAGATAGATGTTTTATGCATATTTTAAGTTTTCCAACTTTGTGTTAAGTCCCTAGGTTATACCACGTTGCAACTAACAGTAGAGAACAACGACTAACAACAGTGGAGAAAGAACAGAATTTTGTTTAGCACCAGCTCTAAAAGGTATTCTCTTAATATTACAACTGAACCCAAAAATGGAAAACAAATTTTTAAGTTGTTGTTTTGTTCTAAATCGTATTTAATTTTACTTTTTAAGCAACCGTTCATATTATTCAAAAAATATTTTTGTAAAAATATAAATTTAAATAATATAACGATTTTTCTTACAAATTTAGTATATTTTTTATTTTTAAATAGTTTTAACGCTTTTTTACAACACGTTTTGATGGCAAATAGTTACATAAATTATAATTTAGTGCTTTTCAGCGCCTTTTGAATGGGAGGTCTACGTGTTCTGATCATAAAAAGTTGGCAACACTGGTGGGAGCTATATAAGATCTCCAAATATTTCACATCCTGTTTTATTATCGAATTGCAAATTATGACCAAAAGTCGTCGTTGCATTTACTTTTTGAAGACAGACAGGTGCCAAAAAAAAAAGAAAATGATAATATCAGGAAAGAGAAAATAGTTATAATAGAGTAGGCAACAGTAGGCGACACTATCGATAAAGTCGACTATCGATAGTAGGCGACTATCGATAGTATGTGATAGTTGTTTGGAAACCATCGATAACTATCAATAGTAGGCGACACTATCTGACTACTAGTTATTAGACATTAAGACAAGGATAGAAAAAAGACAAAACAAAAACCTTATCAACAATACCATTGAACAAAGATTTATTCAACTATTTTAGGCATTCACATAACCGCTTATATGGATTTATAAATTGAAAGAACTATAATATTTGTGGGCAATTCTGCACAAGAATACAATCTCGTCTTAGAGACCAATCATATGATGCGTTATTTTGTTAAGTTCTAGTTACATATCGCAGTTGTACCGCTGAAGTGAGTCAACTTGAAATTTTAAAATTTTCGAAAGTGGCAAAAAACTTATCTGCTAAATATGCACAAAAAGGGCTAACAAATAAATTTTCTTCTTTTTTTGTGCTAAAGAGTAGAGAAAGAGATGTAAAGATTTTACAGTGGGTAGATATGACCACTGTATATCGTTTTCTTTAAAAAAGTAAGAATTGCCAAATTTTTGATTGACTCACTTTAACAGTACAAGTGCGTCAGGTATATTTTTTTGACTAGTTTTTATAAAATTGGTACATATTACTTTTATCATGTTTTGTCAATTAAAGAATAGCGATTAACGGACTATTTTTTAATCTTATACGCGATTATGAAAAACTGTAATTAAATGCAAATGAATTGTGAAATTTTTTATATCTTTCTTTTAATATATCGCCGCCATATGTTTTTTTATTTATTTATTTCATTTTCAAAAAGCAGTACAACAAGTCTTATGTGTCTTACATTACAATACTGAGTAGATAAAGACAGTTTTATTGAAAGTGTGAGATATAAATTTATAAGGTCTACAATTGAATAATAAGACATTAAAAACATTAAATAGATTAACATATAAAATGTCTATACTAAGATCCATAACCACGTCGAAAGTACAAAAACTAGGCTCTCATATAAGAATCTGTTATACCGTATAGCATTAATCTTGTTCCTTCTGTTAGATTTAGAGAATTCAATTTTCTCAAACAACTATTCCAGTTGTTGAGTATAATAACACGGTGCTTTAACAAGTTATCAAATGACAAATTGTATATAAACCTGGAGAGATGTAAGATATGACTGAATAATCCCTGTTTATACACATATCTGGCAATGGTATTAAAAGTTACGTCCAACCTTTGTTTGTTAACTGAATCCAATCCAGCAAATATTTCACAACCATACATCCATGTAGGCAATATACATACATATATAAGTCTTTGCGAGAAGAAGTCGTATTCTAAATGGAGTAAAAATTGTGTTTCCACAGATTTCTTAGTATAGTGTAAGTTTTTTCTCATATTGCATTTACATGACTTGATCAATCGAGCTGTTGTTAAAAACAATTCCAAGATTTTTTGCCTGATTAACAATTTCAATAATTTTGTCCCCAACAAGTAGCGGAGGTAGAGGAGAATTGAATTCTTGCAAATCAGAATACATTTAAATTTACTCGCATTTATGTTAAGACAATTTGCTGAAGCACATTTGTGCACATTACGCAGATCATGATTAATACAAATGCTCTCATTAACGTCTGACAATGAACAGCTGATATAAAGTTGTACGTCGGAGTATACATACATATGTAGATTACAATGATCAATCTACAATGTTAAGTAATTTGAATACAGCCTTGTAGTAGTCCTCTGCTTATCGAGCAAATGCTAGATTCTTCATGGCCAATCTGAACTGACTGATATCCGTTGCATAAATGTGATGACAAAAGTTTCGTTGCGTCTGTTGAAAAGTTAAACATATTTCTTACTAAAGGCACAGAATAGCGTGATCAACAGTATCAAATCCCTTTGAGTGATCAAGAAGAACCCAAAAAGTGATCATATTTTTGTCCAACTTGGATCTTAATTCTTTAGAAACATCAAATAAAATAGTGTCGCAGCTGTGTCTGAGACCAGACTGTCTGTCTGTTAACAACTTGTTATCATATATATGTCGACACATCTGTGTATGTAATAATCTCTCAAATATTTGGACGGGTACGTCAGTATCGCAATGGATCTATAACTATTATCTGGCTTCGGAATTGGAACTTCTCTTCAGATATTCCACATTGAAGGGTATTCAGATGACGTGATTATAGTGTTGAAGAGGTCAGATATATGGTTTAAAATATATTTTGAAATAATTTTTACAAACTTTGGATGAATTTCGTCGTGTCCAACAGACTCAGTCTTAATGCTTTGGAAAGCTCCTACAATATCCTCACATTTAACGTTCATAAATTCAAAATTCGGTATCTGTTGATTAATATCTTTATAGAAGATAATATCAGCAGTTGGCATTGGGATATTTAAAAACTTGTGGCTTAACTGATTAACATCATTAACATATACAGTTACATTGTTTCTGCTAATAACACACATGTTGCGAATTTCATTCAATTTTCTCATAGAAGAAATAGCAGAGCTTAATTTGACGTAGATGTTTTTTCCACAAATTTAAAGCAAATGTCTTAGATCAGTAGTTTTAAGCCTCTTTCATCGTTCGTATGCTCGGTTTCTTTCATTAATTAACTGCTTAATTTAGTCTGTGAACTAGGGCTTTTCTAATTGTTTTATCTTTTTGGTCCTAGTAGCTACATATTTTCCATATACATAAGTTTTAATCATTGTCGTGCCGAAAATTTGTCTGTTCGTCTACAGATGACATACAAAATATTCCATGGTGTAGTCATCAATTCAGCTTCTAAAGACGTCAAATCTATGTCATTTCAATCCTTGTAGTGTATCGTAGCCTCTTCCGTTCTTATTTTAAAATCATACGAAAAAATTAAATAATATAAAAATTTTGCAAAAGCAAAAGCCTTTTCAAAATTAAAAAAAAACAGGCGTAGAACATTGTTGATAAGAAAACCGAAAGAATGCACCATAATCAATCAAAAAGTCGATTTTGATTTTTTTTAACTTATGGTTTTTCTGATTTCATATGACGATATGTATGTATGTTCACAAATGATATTGAATTATATAACAAAACTCTTTTCTATTAAAAAAATGCTTGCATTTTTAGAGCATATTTTTAAATTTTTAGATCATATTTTCTTAAAACACTTTTTACGAGCATATTCCTGGTTTCCCTGGTTATAACATCTACCAGCCTATGAGTTTGTTGAATGATGTTATGTTGTCTTCTAAAGCCAAATTAGTGGTTTGGGATACAAGGCTGTAAGCTGAGATAAGAAGACATTATTTTCTGCTAAGTGTAGGTATATAGTTGGGCATACGATCAGAAATCAAAATCCAATACATCCGATTGCAAATACTTTTTTTGAAAATACTTTTTCGAAGAATATCAAACACTCTATGTTTGAATGTTCTGTTGCGAAGTTATATTCTCAAATTATGAAACTTTATTTAACATCGACATTTTAATCAGTTAACACATGCATTTTTTGACATAAAAAAAGGCTAATACTTGTGCAGCCTTAACGGATAAGTGTGTGTTCATTTGAAGGGTATTATTCGATATTCAATGGCTGTGTACGAGCAAACATGAGTGTATGCTTATGTAAGATACTTTTTTTTATTGTGGGTTAATTTTCCTTTGAAAATATGTTTTGCGATTATTCATCCATTCAATAGAATCATCCAACTGGCAGCAAGTAGTTGATTCGCTTCAATGGTTCTATTTGGACTCCATCCATCTCGTAATAAGTAACTCATATCGGTAACAGTAACTTTGTATTCTCTTTGGTATACATTTTTACACAGGCACACACATCCTCACCTACGTTCATTTAGATATTCCAGAATATACCTCTTCGATCGAAGAGTTTAATAAATTAATATCTGTGTCAGTGGGTGTGGGCGAAAGATGGTGTGTGTGTGTTTGTGTTCATGTATTTTGATTACTTGTGGGTTTTAATTGCTTGCCCAAGTATGAGTTGCTTTGGCTATTATTATTACCATTAGTGTTGTTGCTGATGCCGTCGCTTCTGCTATTTATGTCGTTGATTTTGTTATTGTTGGCTATATATGTTTATTGTTGCCGCTTATCACTTGTAAGAATCTATCTTTGAATAAATTTTATTTTTTACATCATGAATTTTTAATCGAACACATTCATCCATACAAACTCTTACACACTTTTGGAAGTGTTTGTGATTGTGTTAAGTATAGCTGTGTAGCCAGTCGTCTATTTTAAAGTTGCATAAAATGAAATGAAGTATACATCTTGTTCTACTAAAAATATTTTAGAAAAGAATGCCAGTCAAACGATTAAAGGTAAATACGCTTAAAGGTAAATAAAATTAAATGGACTTAAATTACATAAAAATTTATTTAAACACAATTTTGTAATAATTTCTAGAGTATGTAACTCCTATGTATGTATATTTAAAGTTGTTAATATTCTGGCAAAAAGTTGTTAAATATAATATATATATGCATTAGGCGAGTCGATTTAAAAATCGCCCAAGTGACAAGGAAAATCGTATTCTAGGGATCACAATAAGAAACTTTGCCCAAGAGACCATACGTCCTATTTGAATTCTGATGTTTGTTATTTTGACCCGAAAAAATCCCAATTTGACCCAGTTAAATGTATGACCGACCCACACTAACTTTGGAGGTCGATCCACCCATGCTAGTGGCACACTCTCTGATCTCTCCCTGTGGGGTGTCCCCATACAAAAATTTCAAAAAATCACTTTACATGAAACAATCAGCGAAATGGCTATATTTGTTTTGTTTTAATAATAATAGAAAAGACCTAAAAGAAAATATTGTTTGAAATCTTTTTTGCTCTCAAGTCTGGGCAATTTCGCACGGCTCTCTAATATCGTCGCCATAACAGCGTCTACATTTTCGGTTATAACTCGTTTGGAAACGCTAGCTAGCAATTGAACATGTCGTTCCGTTCCTTGTATATGTGACGGAATGTTTAGATTATTAAACGGTGCATTATCTTAATTTAAAAATATTGCTTCAATGTATCGTACGGAATGCTTCGTGTGAATGGTGTTTCAAATACGTTATTTATGTCATTCAAATTGATAATTTCCGTGTAATTTGTGCAATGAAAGTTTATATCTGGTTTTTTATGAACTCTAAGTTTCGTTTGGCCTTCAACATAGAATTTTTTTAATAGCACAGTCTCACTTTTCTTTGCTATCATCAAACAACATTGATAGCAAGATATTTTCCGAATGCGCATAATATGAATTATCTTTAATTACTTGATTGACAATACTGCGTAAAGGAGGTTGTAGAAATCGTGGCCAACTAATGAACTTGAAAAATAATACACTACCGTACACGACAGAGCCGTAATACTTGATATTGATGTACACTGGCACATAACAATTAGAAATTCAACCAGTATCCGTAAATTTTCGGATAGATTTTCCGTTGCCACATATAATTCTAATAATCTAGCGGCCTTGGTGAGCCAGCGAGAGTGTACAATTTTCCCTGGTTTGATGTTACCCAGATTCAACGCCGTTAGAAATTGCATGGGCAATACCGTATAAGTACTTCGAATCGGTGGAAAATTCAATTTTTTTTTTTGAGCAATTTCTCAAAGCCGTCCACGATCTGAAAGAAGTAAAATAAAGTAGTAAAATTATTAAAAACTGTTGACAGTTATAATAAATGAGTGATAGCAATTACTTACCGGAAGAATTACCCAAGTTTCGATTTGATTGCTCAGTGCTGGTTGATTTACTCAAAGCTTGAAACAAATGCTGAAGCGGAAGTTTCTTGAAGTGTAGAATGCAAACGAACCAATGTAATGATCTTTTTTTAACATCAATTCAAATCGTCGTATAATTCCACCGTGTGGCCCAGTGTTTGTTGGCTTACCAATCAATGCATCCAGTGATCTATTTTTATCGTTGAAAAAATCATTCAATTTGATTGTTTGCCTTCAGACGTTTCATGTTCCAGTATTACGTAATGAATCAATTGAGAACTTGGTTCTCTCAAAATAACTGGAAGCGGTTCTTTTACCATCCTAGTATGATACTTCCCATCAATTTTATTTCTCGTTACAGAATCGTCTTTTCTACCATCGGATGAAAACGCTAACAAATTGGTATCGTCTAACCGTTTGCGAAGCACTTCTCGTCTGCCTTTGTCTTTTTCTCTGTGAACTTTCGATTTATCCATTATATTGAAAAGAGTGCTTCCCAATGCTGATGCTACTCTATTAGGCACACCAAATCTGTCACACATCAAGGCAAAGTTAAAACAATCGTACCTTTCTATGTATTATGAACCATTGCTTCTATCCCTATATTCTTCAACCGATGGCGGTACGTATGTTGAATCATCGGAATGCATTGCTGGCATTGATGACATAACCGTTGCTCCTTGCTCCTTCATTTTCCATCACAAATGCATCGACTGTTAGTCTTCTCTGATTATGTTGATCGTGCATAAACTGTTTGAGACATTCTGGAACCAATCCGCATGTACATACAGATGCCTTCAAATCGCAATTACATTTTCCAATATAAAATTTTTTTTCAGAGATTTTAAAAACTCTGGAAATGGGTTATAGTGTCTTTGCTTGCCTTCGTCTTGATGTTTGTTGAGCAATCAATTTAATCAATATACTATTTATCGGCATTATTTCGATAGCATTTTTTTCCCAAATTCCAATTCCAAATTTCAACTTATTTGCTACTTGAGTAGTGAATGATTTATAGGAAAACTTTTTTTTGTTCTTTTTCGGCACGTTGACTTAAATAAACATAATATCCTAAAATATCCAGCTCGGTTGGTAAATTAAGATCAGTCAAATCAGAACACACACCAAAAAGAGTAACATCATGCTTGGGTATATGAGTCATTGAGTTTTCAATAGTTGTTGATGTTGTTGTTGCTTCATCTTACGGTGGATTCATTTCGTTGAAAAAATAATAAAATCAATACATAAAATTAAATATGGCTTAAACCAAAGACCATAATCAAGAATTTTAATAATTTTTTAGTTGGCACTCAGCTTGGAAAAATATATTCACCAGCAGAACACAACAAAAGATGTCACAAAATATGTATATTAAATATATATCTTAAATGTGTTGGAATGTTTAAAAACATTTTTTAATGGTTTATTACATTTTTTAGACTTCTTTTAAAATTCTTTCTTTTTCTTTTTTGTTCTTTTTTGCACTTCACTTCATTACATTTATGTTGAATCTTTTGAAATACTGAAAATATGTTTTCCAAATTACTTCTTGCTTACATGTGGGGTCATACATTAAGACTCAATTGGGGCACTTTAAATGGGATCAAAGTTGGATTTATCAAAATTTTACCTTTGGGTCAAAATAAAGAACATCAGAATTCATTTTAAAAGTATGGTTCCTTGGGCAAAGTTTCTTATTTTGATCCATACAATACGATTTTCCTTGTCACTTGGGCGATTTTTTGCGTCCTTACAAAACGACCCGCCCTAATATAAGTAAGTTTATTTGTTTGTTTGTGCATCAATTACGCTATAACGATTTTAGAAGGTATACACATATTAAATAAGATAATATCAAATATTATATTCACTCTGATAAGTAAAAAAAAAGTTAACGGAAAGAAACTTTTGTCTTATCTGTATTTTTTATAGAAACTTTGATTAAAACAGCATTGTTAAGACATAAACTGTGCTATTTTTTGAACAGTAAATATAGGGTCAGCCATCAAACGTGTTTCTTTTCAACTAGTGCTAATTTCGTGAATAGTAACACTTAGCTCATGTCTGATTTGACAGATAATTAATTTTATCCTTCCGCTGAACGAATATAGTTGTGTATACGCTTTGCTAAGTGGGCTTGTGATCGACTTACAGAATATGCCGATTTTGCCAAAAAAATCATCTTTTCAGATGAAGCCCATTTTGATCTTGGCGCGTATGTAAACAAGCAAAATTGTCGCATTTGGGGCACAGAAAATCCGCACGCATATATTGAAAAGCCGATACACCCAAGACGAGTCACTGTTTGGTGCGAATTTTGGTCCAGAGGCATAATTGGGCCATTTTTCCTCGAAAATGAGCAAGGAGTGGCCGTTACAGTCAATGGCGATAGTTATCGGGCCATGTTGAACGAATTTTTGTTCACAAAAATTGAAGAGGAGGATATTAGCACCACTTGGTTTCAACAGGATGGCGCTACGTACCACACAGCCGAAGCTACACTCGATGTTTTGCGCCCTGTTTTTGAAGATCGCATTATCAGCCGCATAGCTAATGTCGTTTGGCCACCTCGGAGCTACGATTTGACACCGTTGGACTATTATTTGTGGTTTGCCGTCAAAGATAAGTGTTACGCCAACAATCCAGAGACAATTGACGCTTTAAAGGACAATATTCGTGAAGCCATTGGTGAAATATAGCTGCACACGATCGATAATTTGCTTAAAAATTGGACCGATTGTGTAGGCTACTGCATGCCAAACCGAGGCAGCCATTTGAATGAAATTATTTTCCATTATTAAGCTGAAGGATTGTACTTTCAACTAATAAAAGAAATTCAGTAGTTTTTTTATAGCATTTTCAAAAACAAAAAAATATTTGGCGGACCCTATAAAATGGAGAACATTTTAATGTTTATTCCTAATAATTAGTTTATACAGAACAAGAATCTCAAATACAGAAATGTTCTGTACAACACAGAACGGATGTTCACAGTATAGATAAGAGACTTTAATATCCTTTTATTTAGTTTACTTTTTAAAACAATTAAAAAGCGGTTTAAATTAAAAAAAATAAGTTTAATGACAATTATTTATCAGAAATAATAATTAAAATTTTTTTACGAGTAGTTTAAGCCTATAATACCCATTTTAATATTTAGGCTATTTAAGTAATTTTTTATTCTATAAAAATACATGCACATCGTGTGTACCATTTATTTTAAAAGTCATATTTTTAATAATTCTAAATACACATACATACATATGTACACGTAAATTAAAAAAAAATGTTATAATACATTACGTATGTATTTATATACATATACGAGTAACAAATGTATATATATGTACATATGTAAGGATATATTTTATATATATATTATATGTATGAAAGTGTATAAAAATAAGCCTATGTGATCTGAACACATTTTTTTTTTTATAAATTTAACTTTTATGCTGGTTTGACAGATTTGACAATAGAGAGAAAAGAAAATAGAAAAAAAAATACATAGACGTCAGAAAAGTAATGGAAAAATATAGACTGAGTCAATGAATAATTTTCTGTTGTTTTCGTCTCTTCTTTCCTAAAACATAATTCTCACTGTAAAAGTTTGTTGCATGTAAATATACGTCTCATCTGTACATATGTATGTGTGTCGAGTGTAAAAGCCTATCGTTGTATAAGACTATTTCCCAGCAAAAATCCCAGTGAACAAAAGTTCGTAGTTCGAAAATATTTAATTTTATTAGGTGTCGTTTGGATACGCAACTGAAATAAAACTTCATTTTATATTAGGTAACTCTTGACAGTTACTATATTGACAGATAGACAACTTTAAAAAGTAAACAGTTGCGATGCTAAGCACTTGTTGTGTTGTGAAAATTGTGACAATAAGTAAGCAAAAAATTTATTCATGATGAACTGACTTAGCTATTTTTGGAAGATAACGAAGAAGAAGTGAAAGTAGCATCATAGTGCTTCATTTAAGGGAAAATTTTAATCCACTAAAATTACCGTCTGCACTGTACGTATGTCTATATGCTAAAAGTTTTTCTGCCGCAGCCAGTTTTAGTTTCCAGGAACCACACTGAAAAATTAGAAAAGTATAATATTTCAAAAATTAATCCATTAAACGTATGTATTTTTAGCGCTTGATTATTTAAAAATGTGCACAGCAGCCACGAAAACACGGTTGTCAGTTGCCATCTGTGATAACATTTTGGTAACTAATAACGATACTCACTTTCGGCTGCAATCCTTATTTTTCTTTTGTAATTCATTATTAGTATGAAAAGTATACAAAATATTAATATAATATGTATTATTTATTTGTTTGTTTAAATTTTAATTATAATTTATAATTAAAAAGACATGTATTACATACCCTCTTCCTTTTATTTGAGATCATTAGTCATTAGTAACATCATAAGTCATTAGTAAGAGTTTAAGTTTCTGAAATTTTTTATTTTAAAAATTCTTTATTTTGTATTTTAAAAATTTTATAAGTCTTCAAACATCTCTACAAATCTGCCTATATTGCACCTCCAGCTCAAAAGATTACCTTTTTTCTGAATACACGTTTTACCTCTATATTATTAACTATAGGAAGATAATGTTATTTATTTCTACGTTAAAGATAACGATATGTCTAAACGACGTATGATTTCTAGATTCCTTTCAAGAACATAAAAATCTTAAAAATTTATATTCAATCAGAGTCAAAAAATAGTATACAGCCTCATGAAGTGCTTTTTTAAATAGGGACTTCAACTTCCTAAATTTCGAACCAATTTTTGAAAATGATATATCATTTTATTCATAACTAAATATACTATTTTAAAAAATCCAAAAATAGTATGTAAAATAGCGTGTAAAAACGTCTCTAAACATGGAAAGCTCAGAATGAATTGTATAGAAACATGTTTGCTTGGTAAATATACACAGATATACACCATTTAAAATGTCTTCTTTCCAAATACGCAAAGAATTTTAAAATCAGTTAATATTTAGTTAAGTTATTAACTTAGAAGTACTTGAAGGTAAAAAACCGGTTTATTCTACGTGTAGCTCCATATTTTGAAGGTGTGTTGAATATTTCAATACAGATTCATTTTGTACCATATAGCACCTACCAGAAAAATGGTATCAGTTCCAGATATTTATACTTCATTCTTACTTGTCGCATTGGTTTTATCCTTGTAAATATAGGGTGCAGTAGTATTTTGGGTACCAAAAGCGTGGAAGCGATAGTGCTATTTATCTTTCAAATAACTTTTTATAAAACATGAAAAAATATTAAAATTTGCTAATAATTGCATGGTTTATTACGAACTGCTTGCTTGATTATTTTGACGAGTAAAATATAGTGTACTTTTTGTTTTTGTTGCATAACTTTAGTTGTTGTAACAATTTATTGTTTTAATTTGCTAAAAATCGCTTAATTTTTTCATGAGTTGCTTTACGAATTAGATGCTTTAACTCAGTCAATTTCCAACGGATCTTAAAAAACCCGTTTTATTTTATTCATAACTAAACATACTTCTCCAGTGAATTCATAAATAATACGGTCCCTACATAAAATAGCATTTAAAAGCATCTCTCAACTTGAACAATTTGGAATGAATTGGATGAAAAATGCGTTTGCTTAAGCAAAGTACATAACTTACGCAAGTTTATTTAAGTAAAATATATACCATTTAAAAGGTATATTTTTCTTCTTCCCATATCTTCTAAACATCTTAAAATCGGTTAATATTTAGCTAAGGTATTAGCTTATAAAATAATTTTAAGTTATAATTGTAACGTACTTTTTTGCCTTTTTGTAAAACTTTGCATATTTTATGCTTTTACGGTTTTTTTAATACGTACATACAGTAGTGAAAGAAATAATAGGGACACATCAAAATTTTCTTAAATTTTTACTCATCATTACAAAAATCAAATACAGAATACATTATATTTGAAAGAAGTTCGGACATACGATTATCCACTTATCCCAAATAAATTAATCTTTGATTCTTCAGACCATTTCACATTGTTCTAGGTTTTTGGCGTAAATGAAAATGTCCCTATTATTTATTCCATCACTGTATATTTTACTTCATTAAAGTGTCTTATAGGAATGTTTGCTGGGAAAACGAATTTTTAATTCATTTTTAACTCACGTTGATACGTTCGCTGTGTTTCACTTTATTAAAATGTGTATGTGTGTGCGGCTGAGAAAAGCTGGTTCAAACTTGAGTGTACATAACATATTATACATATGTATGTATATCTTTCACTTGATAAAAAAAATATCATCCATGAGACGTTTATCAATTGCAACAAAAGAAAAATACATGTCTTTCATAGGAAATTCCTGTTCTTTTATTTTGTTTTACTTTTCGGAATTCTTCTTGTCCTTTTTCTTTCTAAGGACTCATTCATTGAGTTTAATTTCCTATTTTTTTATTGTAATTTCATATTTTCTATTTTTTATATTTTCCTTTATATAAAATTCACAATTCTAATATTTTTCGTTAAAAATTTTGATTTTTCACTTTAACATTTTTATGGTACACATCCTATTATTAGGATTTTTCCTTTTGGCAGTTTTCTACAATATTATACGATGACTGGTTGGTTTATCCCTGAGCACCGTGACGCGTCAACAGTTTTTCATTTCAATTTAACTTTTTCGTAATTTCTTTTTAGTTATGGTATTGGCATAGTAGCTACAAAGCGGATATTCTTATATGTTTTTTGATCAGATAATTTAAATTGATGATGTAAAAATGTTCTACCTAATTTTGTGGTAAATTGGACTATAAATGTTTAAAAAGGTTTAACAATAAATTTACTAAATGCCAAAGTTTTGAAAATAATTTTATTATGTACGAGTGTTTAAAGAATTTTTTCAATTTATGATAATATAAGAAATAAACTAATAGTAAATGAATTAAATAAACTAATTATTTATTAAAAGTAATGCTAATTAAATTCATTGGACTTAAAGGCTCAATTAAACGTGACTTAGCATAACGACATAGTAACAACGGAACCCGCCAACCATATGGGCAACAATATGTTCGATTAGTGGTGTAATACCATAATGTCATAACCAACCAATTTGGTTTTGTTTGTCTCGACTATGGTTACGGTTATAGCGTTATATTAAGTCACGTCTACTTTTTTGCAAGTAATGCCATACTTATGAATTACAGTAAAACCTTCATAATCCGGACAATAGATTGAAGACCCTGATCAGTAAACTATTCAACTTACTGAATACAAATTTAGAATATTGTTCTTGTACTAAAAATGCATTTAAAACACATATCGAATGGTATATTGCAATATAATAAATTATCTTATTAATAAATAAATAATTATTTCAAAAGAAAGAAAAACAAGAATATAGTCAAGGGTCTGCCAAATACATTTTTTTTTGAAAATGCTATAAAAAAAAACTACTGAATATTTTCTCAAATTTCTTTTACTATTTGAAAGTACAATCATTCCGGTTAATAATAGTAGCGGTTAATTAATAGTAGCCTACACGATCGGTGCAATTTTTAAGCACATTATCGATTGTGTGCAGCTGTCTTTCACCAATGGCTTCACGAATATTGTCCTTTAAAGCGTCAATTGTCTCTGACTTGTTGGCGTAACACTTATATTTGACGGCACCCCACAAATAATAGTCTAACGGTGTCAATTCGCAGCTCCGAGATGGCCGAACGACATCAGCTCTGCGGCTGATAATGCAATCTTCAAAAACAGGGCGCAAAACATCGAGTGTAGCTTCGGCTGTGTGGCACGTAGCGCCGTCCTGTTGAAACCAAATGTTGCTAATATCCTCCTCTTCAATTTTTGTGAACAAAAATTCTTCCAACATGGCCCGATAACTATCGCCATTGACTGTAATGGCCCAATCATGACTCTGGACCCAATTCCGCAAATGCGACAATTTTGCTTGTTTACATACCCGCCAAGATCAAAATGAGCTTCATCTGAAAAGATGATTTTTTTTTTTTGGCAAAATCGGCATCTTCTGTAAGTCGATCACAGGCCCACTTAGCGAAGCGTATACACAACCATATTCGTTCAGCAGAAGGATAAAACTAATTATCTGTCAAATCAGACATGAGCTAAGTGTTACCATTCACGAAATAAGCACTAGTTAAAAAAAAAAACGTTATATGGCGGACCCTTTATATGTGCACTTTTATATATAAGTAATAAAATGTTTCATTTTTCCAAGTCATGAAAACAACAACAAAAGTCCTAAAGTTATGAAAATAGTTTGTTTATGCAGCAAAAAAAAACTAACTATTAATAGAAATTAACATCACACAACAGTTTGAAAGCAATCTGTTTTATAAAAATGCAATCTATTTGGATTATAGAGTACAAAATGACGAGAGCTAGCATCGTCGCACCACCCGTCTTCGGCGAGTGGTTTTACGAATTTCCACGGAGACTTCCGGCAAACAAATGGTCTTGTACCAATCAGAATTGACCGTCCTACGTTGCTCAAGAGTAATAGTGGCCACATGACCCATTCGGCCGAAAAAACAGACGACCATTTGCTTCGTCGTGCTTTTTCCACGGACAACTTTTGTTGATTGCTGTTTTTTTCTGACTCTTGTTCATGATTCGTCACTCGTCGTGATTTTGCACACGTCTTTTGAATCACTGCGGTTAAACTTTTCAATCATTTCCTTACACCAATCGACACGATTTTTTTTTTGAGCGATTGATAAATGGATGGAGAGCAAATTTTTTTTTCATGTATGTATGTATTTTTTTTCATGTATTCATGTATGTATGCTATACATTGAAGTGGAGCTAATGTATGTCACATGACGATCTTGCATTATCAGTTAACGCACTGCACCGTTGTTTTGTGATACCACAACCGATTTTTGAAACCTTTACGGAATTCGTCGGCGACCGAACTACAACCACGATTAAATTTATGCTTAATAATGTTAAACTTTATTATGGTGTTGCCAGATTTTAGCTATTGACATTAGTGTTGCCAGTTCACGAAATATAAATAGTACCCGTAGTAAATAAAAATGTAAACAATTTTTCGCTTACTTGCTTTGCGAAGCTTTAAAAGAACTTTGTAAAAGAAAAATAAATATCTACTAACAATACATTGTAAGAACTGATTACGATGAATTTTTTTTAAAACTATAACTATTAAAAAATCGATTAGTTGATATTGATTTTTTAATTAGCATTTAAGAGAATATAAATTTTTTTGTGAATAGAATACCGCTTCAAAATAAAAGGTATTAAATATTCTAATAGAGCTTAGCATTGTTATACATTTTGGCAAAACAAAATCTTTGACAGCTACACTTTGTTTCATGTTAGAACATAATTTATTTTGTATTGAATAATATTTATGTATAAACTTCATTTAAAAGCAGCTTGCCCTGAAATCCCCAAAAGTCTATGCTTGTGCTGACAGATAACATCCATTGGCACTCTTACCATAATAGCCTTTCATAACTGCCAAGCACTTATTTCTGAAGGTGTATTTTCGGGCTGATGTTCCTTCGTTTTTTTTTCACTTGATTTTTATTTTTGGAGTATGGGTACGGAGAGCTCAATTTATGTGTTAAACTGCCTTTAGTGTTTAAATTTAATTTTGAATATTTACAGATTCGAACGTAGTACAAAGCTCAGTTGGCTGGGTATGGTTATGGGTGCCTTTTCGTACGGCCATGATATTGCAACGGATGTGGGTGTTTTGTATAACCAACTAATGGAGTGAGTTCTAATAATGTTATAATTGAATTTTGATTTCAAGTTCTTTGAAATCAAAAACAAAACTCAAAAATATTATTGAATTTACATTAAACTACATACGCTCGTAAGTATTTATATACTTACAACGTATGTAAGTATTTACATACGACACAATACTTTGTGAAACGTCTATAGACAAAACACACCCTCCATAAATCTGTTTTTATAAAAATCAGTCTTTGCTCAAACATTGAATAAAAAACGGCAAAAAAACCTCTTGAAATTACAAAATAATAGAACTTGTACACTGATGTCTGGCACACAAAAATTGGTGTATTTACTCCACAGGCAAAGGGAAGGTTGAAACAAAAAGATGTTAAAGCAGAAAACAAAAAAAAAAAAAACATTAAATGAGTATTTTAATTATGCAAAATAAATTTTGTTAAAATTTCACTTAATGAACAAATAGCGATTATAAGTACATCAGATTTAGAAAATTAAAGCTGAAGATATTAAATACGTTTAGTTTTTGCTTCGTTTTCTTGTTTTCCTTTAACTGACACCATCGTCTTGGAATGGTAAAAATTTCTTTGAATCAAGGAATTAATTAACTATATAAATTGTATGTATATAATCAAAAACGTATTGTTACGGGTTTACATTTTAAGAACTTTGATTTAAAATAAAAATAATTTTCTTATTTGGTTCCATTAAACCTTCAAACTTCTTGAAATTCGATCGTTGTCACAACTCTCTAATACAAAGTTTAATTACGGCTGATCAAAACATTAACTTGAGTTCGATTATACTCATTTGAGTTCGATTACGACTCCCTTTAATCTAAGTTTTGTTCACAACTTAAGATTCAATTAGACGTGACTTAACCCTCTAACCGGCTAACTTTATTTTAAGCTAAAAAAATTATACTGGGCTGGTAGGGGGGGTAAAACAATACTTTAAAAAGTTAAAAGTTGAAAAACATTATAAACTTACATTTCAGCTAAGAAAATATGTTGCCCGCCAAAAGGCGGACTTGGCTGTTAAGTCAAAGAAAATATTTTTACCGAAGAAGGATTTGTGTGGTAACTTTAGAAGCATTTTTTATTATTTGATAAGCAGAAACTTATTCTACACTTCGTGCAAGACATTTGTGATTCCAATTTACACTCCTCTGAAGTTTGTACATTCTTTTACCACTCTGGCCCAAAACATCAGGCATATGTCGAACTTTATCAAAGCGGATGTCATTTGGTGAATTATAGGAATTTTTTACTTTATTTGCCTGTAAGCTTTGGTTATTAGATCTTCCCATAGGTTTTTTGACGTAAGTATTTGCATAATAGCAAACTACATATGCCACTACGGAAGTCTGGTAATTTTGAATGAAAGATATCGTTGCAATCAATTCCATGAATGCGTTTAACAAGGAGATATGAATTCAATACTGACATATCAATTAGGTGATAAAATTAAGGTAAAATCCATTTTCATTATAATATGGTAACGTCCTAGTAAGCTGTTCATTATAACAATTGTATTCTTTGATTATATTGGGGTCTACTTCAACATAAGATTTATTTTTCCGATCAAAACGTCATGTTTGTAACGATCGTTCGTTACCGGTTTTAAATGGTTTAATACCAGCATAAGTTGATAATAACCGCACACGTGTTGTGCCCTGCCACTGCACACAAGAAAGTTCAACGCCAAAAATGAAGCCTACAAATTCGTTGGAACATTTTAAGATGCAATTATTTATGAAACTGCTAAATTTTTATTAAAAAAAAGAAAAAGGCCTATCAAAAGAGAAAAAGCGGGTCCTTTAGGCGGCCTTTAGACGGAGTTCAATTTTTACCAGTAAAAAACTAAGCTTTACAAAAAAATTTTATAGACAAAACACTAAATGCAAAATAAAGATACTTACCTGTATAAAAATAAATTTATCTTTCATAAATTGTTAAAGCATTTTTTTTTAATATTTTTAAAGTTTCACTTAAATCTCAAATAATTATTTTACACAATTTATCTCGAAATTTGACTTGCCAAGAGGCAAATGCATGTTGTTGTTTGTCATAATAAGTAATTTGTGTATTTCTCTGCACATATTTACCGTTATAATGGAACTTCTAAAAAAAATCAGCATAATAATACAAACAATATACTCCGCCTAAAGGCAGGTTTGCCGGTTAGAGGGTTAAGGCTCAATTAGATGTAACTTAATTAACGACATAACCGTAACCATAGTAAATACTACCGAATTCAAACTGTTTTGTTATGGCGTTATGTTAAGTCACGTCTAATTGGATCTTAATGTTGAACTACTTAAAACTACCAAAAGATCCAAAAATTTAATAATGAAAAAAGATAAAATTTATAAATAAGTGTTAAAAAGCGAACTACTTTCAATTCTACAGATGTCACAGTTAAAGTCAAAAAAATCATAATGTAAGTTGTAAGGAAACTAATTCGCATATTTTGTGCTGTAAAAGTCCAGTGTAACACGACGATAATGATGAGAAAATCTGAACGGTATGTCAAAGTTCAGTACTGAGAGTAAAAACGCACTAGCAACAAGGTCGTAAACAAAACAAAACAAATGTTGCCTTTAAAAAATTCTGTGATATTTTTATAATTAAAAGCGTTTAAGGGCAAATTTGAAAAATATTTAAATATTTATTTTAAGGAAAATAAAATGCCATAAGACCACGTGCTCAGCGTAAAATGTTAAAAAATGGGCACAAAAATTATTATAAATTTTAAATTTTTTGGTTACATTATTTATCTCCGTCACTCCTCTAGGGAATATATTGGCTTTCCACAAAGCAGCTATTGCTTTATTTCGATTCTATTAAGTTGATTTTTCAAGCTAAGTACTTCACAGCACTATTTCAAAATTTAGCACTATTTCAAAATTCCTCATTCATATCAAAATATAATAGGGGTGGCGTAGTGTAGTGGTTAGAGTGCCGGCGTACAACTTAGACAGCTCAAGTTTGTGCCCCAGCAGAGGACATTAAGGAAAAAACATTAATGGAGGTTTTCGAGTATTTAATTAAGAGACTTTAACCCCATTCAGATGAAAACATCCAAAAGAAGCTTCATTGACAATCCAGCTTACCTCTGGTGAAGCTAACAATCATCACAAGAACGATCAGGAGAAAACGCCACCTACTGGGAAAAAACAACAATGCTAAATTATGGATTACCAACCTCACATTTAGCGAGGATCCTCACCACTACACAATACAATTCAACGAAGGCGTCGTTTCTAGGCGGCGATAAGATGGCAGCCCCATCATCCTGGAACGCGCTACAGTAGACTAATCATCTACATAGCTTGAACAAATAACGATTAGAGAAACTGAATAAGGTGGACAGAACAACATGGCAAGGAACTTCGGCACACGAAACAGGATGCACATTGCGCAATGGAATGTACGGACTCTTCGTGGAGCATCACGGCTTGCGCAACTCGAACATCAAATAGCATCCTGTAAGATTGACATCTTGGGTATGAGTGAAATGAGGTGGAATGTTAGTGATGAACTTACTACGGCGAATGGTAATCTGATACTGTACAGCGGAACGGAAAATGGTGGCGAAAGCGGAGCCGGAATCTTAATATCTAAGAGAATCAAGAACTCTCTTCAGACATGGAGACCAATACCCGAACGTGTGATAATGGCTCGATTCAAAATCAGAATTAGACACATCACCATAGTGCAGTGCTATGCGCCAACAGAAGATGCTGAGGACGCTAAGAAGGATGCATTCTACTTACAAATAACATCAGCGCTCAACAGTATTCGAACGGGAGATATCATAACTTTCATGGTTGACTTCAACGCGAAAATAGAAAGCGGCAACACCAGCAGTTAAAAATAACAATGGAGAACAACTAATAGAGCTATGCCAGACATACCAATTAGTCATAGGTGGTTCCATCTTCCCGCATAAAGAAATTCTTAAATATACATGAACATCGCCAAGCGGCAACTTACGCAATCAGATTGATCACATATGCGTGAGTAAAAGATGAGGAAGCTCTTAGACGGATGTGAGAAATAAAAGAGGCGCTGATATCGGCAGTGATTACGAGCTTATCACAGACGAAATCAAGCTCAAATTGAAATGTCGAAGAAGAAACATCGGAGTCACAAGGCAAAAGCGTCTCCGCCTACAGCAACTCCAGAACAACACGACCAGGAACGCATTGTCCATGGCGATACGTGAACAGTTACTAATAAGCCAACATCACACTTGGGGGCATATCACAGCAGCATACAATCATGTCGCAGAACTTAAATTGCAACAAAGCAACAACAATGTTACGAGGAATCAATAACAACAGCTGGCGAAACAGGTTAAAAAATCTGCACGAAGAGATAAAAGGAAGTTCCTAGAAGGTGTAGCAAGAACAACAGAAAAAGCAGCTGGACAGAATAACATGAGAAAACTACACCAGACGATAGACTATCTCACAAATAGAAAGTGTATCAGGAACCAAGCAGTTACTGATCGCAGTGGCACAATTGTATCAAATAGTGAAACACAGATGCAAAGATATAGGGAACATTTAGAGGAAATCAGCAACTTATCGGACAGAGATGAAGACATCGAAACGTACCATAACAGCCCTATGCAAAATACATTATTCATAGCAGTTTGAATAAAATAAAAGAGGCAATAACAAAATAAAGCTTCAGACGGATGTCCACTCTCGCCTCTACTATTCACATCGTACTCGATGAGATCATGAGTGAAGTCTGTTCACAAAGGGGAGGTATAACATGGAGTCTCTCACAACAACTCGAGGAGCTGGACTATGCGGACGATATTTGTCTACTCTCACCCAAGATCTCCAACATGCAGTCAAAATTAAATTACCTGGAAAAACAACAATAGCACAGAAAACATCGTACTACTGGGCCAACCAATAGAGTATTTAGATAGCTTCTGCTATCTTGGAAGCACAATGGCAACAAACGGCGGTGCAAAAATAGACGTTAACAACAGGCTCAACATAGCAAGGTCGGCATTCGGACGATTACAGTCGGTACGGAGAAGCAAATATATATCTAGGCTAACCAGCTCAGAATATTCAACGCATGTGTAAAGTTAATTCTGTTGTACTTCAGTGAAACCTGGTTTGTGTTTATCACCACCACGCAAAAGCTACAGGTATTCACCAAAACGTGCTTTGGAATCATATGCAAGGTACTCTGGCCTAACACCATAAACAACATAGATCTATGGAATTTGACAAACGAAGAGATCATACTGAAAAATCTCAGTAGTATAACAAAGATGGCACTTGAGTGGAATCCTCAAGGATCGAGGAACCGCAGTAGACCAAAAAACATCTGGCTACGCACAATTATCCAAGAACTAAGGAAGAGACACAGACAACAGCAGCAAATCGTGTAAGAATGAAATGCTTGTAATAAAAGCCAAAGATTTCGACAATTTAATCCAAAAGAAGGATTTGCTAAAGTCATCTAATTAGTGCTACTACAATTAAGAAAAGAGTAAGCAAGCAAGAAGTTTATTATATCAAATAAGCTTCCAGCATCTTTTTGTTAAGTTTTTTACACAAATTAATATATGTACCTATAAATTAAAATTTAAAAAATAAAATAATAAAGAATTTTTAACAATCGGGCTGTAAAATATATACTTCTTCATGAAAGTTGGTACAATTTGTAAAATTGTATTTCCATCCCTGTGATCATTACTGAGCATTGTTATTTTTTTCCCGTAGGTAGCTTTTTTCCTAATCATTCGCCTGATGTTTGCTATCATCGCTAGAGGCAAGCTAAAAGTTCAGGGGGGCATCTTTTTAAGATGAAATTGTCTGGAGGGAAATTGAAGCCTCTTTATTAAGACTCGAAACCACAATTAATTTTTTTTTCGTCATATCCTTTGCAGGGGTTCGAACGTGAGCCGCTTGTTTTGTTGTGCGTGTGCTCTAACCACTACACTTCGTCACCCACATGTGAAAAATATTTATATGTCGTTTAATAGATATCTATTTTTTGTAAATAAACAGGTTTTTCTACTACTGAAATTGGGAACTACATCCATAACGAACTAAACGTGAAAGTGCGATCTAATCGTGTTCGACTGTGTTAACATACTTAGCATAGTTGCAGAGAAGGTAAGTAATTTTATTTACGCCAAAGGATCTTAACCCTAGAGCAACATATTTCATTTTATCATAAGCGTCAAAATGAAAATAATACATATGGTTTGCAGGGGAGCCAAAACTAAATTGAAATCTTTTTTAAGCAAACTTGATGCGTATTCTTTTATATTGTTTTCAAAAATGTTAATTGTAATTCCCTTTATTAGTGAAATTATCTTTTTTAAGTACAGAACATATATATGTATGTATAAGTTGCTAAGGCACAATTAGCACCAGCGTTGCCGTTTTGCTTATTTTTTTCTTTGATGTGTAGATGTGTACTTTTTTTCCATTTTTGTTACTTTATTTTTCGAAGTAAAAAAAATTAAGATTATTACCCAGGTTCTTCCTGAGTATATCACTTTAAAAATGGGTGTTTTGACAAACTCCTTCTATATAGTAACATATGGATTTTATACCAAAAGACTGCATATTTTTTTGAGGCCAAGAATGAATCGAACAAATTTCTAATAGTCTGTCCTAAAGTGAAAGGTACTTCGATCGAAACAAATATTAGTCTGACGGGCAATGTCTGGATTATAAGGGGGCTGAAACAAGTTTTTAATAGTTTCAACTGATCTTGGAACATTTGGTCTAGCGTTGTCCTAAAAGATCTATTTTTCATCGCCAGCAATGATTGGATGCCGCAACAACTTTTTCCAGCTTGTATAGCTTTTTGAGTTTGAAAATAATCATCATAAAGTAATGCCTTCAATTTATCATCTCCGAACATTTTTGTCTGACCTGGGAGGCCTTCCTGTTTCATATCAAAATCATTACTTCTGAACTGCGTAAATAATCTCTCGCACTTTGAGATCGGTAGAACTATTCAACTTTGGCAAACAATCGAAGCAAGAATACTTCGTTGTTTATACTGTTACAAAAATAAGTTTGGGCATCCCTGCGTTTATTACATCGCTAAAATAAATAAACAAAAGCTGCAAGAACAACTATACGTGCTGTTTACAAATAACCAAATCTACAACAGCAATCATTAGCAACGATAAATTAAAATGACACGGCAACAACAATAATAAAGCAGCAAAGAAAACGAATAACAGACAATCAACAAGCAACAACAAATACTAAGAGCTGAAAGAGGTAGATGTTCACATTCGCATGGCTACATAAGAACTAAAAAGCAAATAAAAGAAAGAAATGGAATATACCTGAAATATCGAAAGGCTCGAGAGCTTTCGATGTATTGTTTACTTAGCCATATAAAAAGCACATCGATGCGAACAGCAATCAGTTGATGTGTCGTAAACTCAGCGAGTGCAGTTTTTTAAGTAAAGTTAACTCAGTGAAAGTGTTATTGGTGTGAAGAGAGTTTATAAGGAGTAAATTCGTGAAGCTAGTAGTGAAGTAAAAAACCAGTTCAGTTGGAGCTAACTCAGCAAAGAGAGTTAAGTGTGGATAACCTCTGGTTGAAAAGGTTGTGATCGAACCTAAGTTATAACTACGATCGGGTTGGAAGATCTTTAAGTGGAAAGATCTGTCGAGTAATTGTTGTTGTTTACAAGATTGTAAACAGACAGAGTAACTAAGAATAAAAATTGTTATTGCCTGTAAAAAGATTACAAACAGTGGTGCACATAACTGTGTTGAATAAAGGCTTTTAATAAAAACAACCAAACACAAAACTTATTTTATTTTAACTACAATCTAGGAACTCATAACAACACGTTTTTAAAAAGGTAAAAACGTAACAAAACTATTTCGTTCAGTGGCTAAGTGAGAATAAATATCAGACGCATTTCACTTTAACAAAATTGTTTGGTTCGGGTATTTAGCGACTCATTAAGATATCTGTTAGTAAAGGCTATTGAATTAAAATTATCCCCAAATAAATTTTAAAACCTCTAAAGTAAACATATGAGCGAACGATATTGTCTATTGTGCGAAGCTAGTTAGTACGTAGTTGAAATATTTAGAACAAATAAGAAAATAATCCTCATCAATTTTTGTACCATTTTTTTTTCACCAGTCTATATTCAATGAATACTGCTATAGATTCCATATATAAAATTATATTTTTATGTGTTTTGCATTAAAATTATGATTTAAAACTTTGGTTACATTTTTATTGAAATTTGGTTACAAAAAAATGGAATTGTGGCAACGCTGATTACCACATAATGCTAAATACTCGTATGCACATATAATACTGGTCAAATTTTGAATATTTGGTTTACCATTTGTATGAATTATTAATTTCCTATTTATTTTCTGTCTCCAAAAATAATTGTGTTTTTAGTAAAAGTGTGATTTTAATTTCCCTGGGGTACACTCAATTTTGGGTAAATTTTTACTACGCATCTGTGTTAAACTGGAAACTTTTCTCAGTAAGAATGTCATGGAAAATTGCCAACAATGTTGGCTTGTCGTGCTGAGGTTTCTGTTTGTTTCTTATTATTATGTTTTATTCTCCTTTCTTTCTGAAGGTGGGGGCTTGTTCTTTAAAATTGAATACTCTTACTCTTTGGGCATCATCATCATCATCAACATTGGGAAAAAGTAAAAGAAACCATAATGTAGGTTGTTAAAAAAATAAATAAATTCCATACATATGTATGTATGTTATAAAAGGCGTAGTGTTTTCTTACAACAAAAATCTTTTCTACATGTATACAGTTATTTAGCTTTATAAACACACAAAAAATTATTTTAAATATGTACGAGTATATATATGTATATACGAAATGCAGACACATTAATGTTAGCTAGTACACGTGATCTTCGAATGACCGACTAAAATTTCTTAAGCTATAAATTAGAGTCAGATATGCTTAATAAAATTGATCCAGTATTTTTTACTGTATATACAGAATTGTTATTTAAAAGGCTTAAGTATGCATATGTGTACATATGTGTTGGGAGAGCCATCTACCTGTTTAAATTTAAACCAGCGGCTATTTCGAATCTGGCAACACTTATGTATGTCATTCTATTCCGTCACAAAATTTAGTATATTATCCTCACTGAACGAAATAAGTCGATTTATGCTTGAGCAACGTTGGGATTTATTGGAAATTTGTTTCTAAAGCAAAGACAATGGGACGGAAACTGCACGAAAATGTCGTACTAAATTTGGTGGCAAAGAAGGATTAACAGTTCCTGGTCTACGCAAGTTTATTGCTAAATTTTGTGAAACTGGTTTAATTGTTGATGCGCCAAGAGGTAAGCGTGCTCGTACAGGGCGTACACCCGAAAATATCGAAGCTGTGGCTGATAGTGTGCGTGAGAATCCATCAAGTCGTCATTGTTCTCAAGTATTGAAACAATAACAATAAACAAAATTTTTTTTAAACATTCCCACACATTTAAAATATATACGAGTATTTAATATATTTTATGAAATCTTTTGTTGTGCTGTGCTGGTGTTTTGAATACTTTTCCAAGGTGAGTGCCAAGTAAAAAATTTTAAAACTTTAAAATTTTAAAATTTTAAAAACGTAACAATACTATAACTCATTTTTAGAGTTTGTGAAATCTCTGAAAAAAGTTTTTAAATTGGAAAATGTAAATGCGATTGGAAGGCAAGCAGCAACGGTTATGTTATTAATGTCAACAATGCACTCCGATGATTCAACATCCGTACCGCCATCGGTTGAAGAAGATAGGAATAGAAGAAAGATACGATTGTTTTAATTTTGCCTTGATGTGTGATAGATTTGGTGTGCCTGATAGTGTAGCATCAGCATTGGGAACCGCTCTTTTCCAAGATTTCGAAATAAAAGATCGGCATGGCGAACCTCTCATCATGGATAAATCGAGAGTTCGCAGAGAAAAAGACAAATGCAGACGAGAAGTGCTTCGCAAACAGTTAGACGATGACAATTTGTTAGCGTTTTCATTCGATGGTAGAATAAATTGATGGGAAGTATCATACTACGATGGTAAAAGAACCGCATCTTGTTATTTTGAGAGAATCAAGTTCTCAATTGATTGGTTACGTAAGACTGGAACATGAAATGGCTGAATACAAAACAACCAAATAATTTTTTCAACGATAAAAATATAACACTGGATGCATTAATTGGTATATGCACTGGGCCTCACGGTGGAATTATATGACGATTTGAATTGCTGTTTAAAAGACCATTGCATTGGTTCGTTTGCCGTCTAGACTTCAACGAACTTCTGTTTCGGCATTTGAAAATTGCGTTGAAAAATATGCCCCCTGCTACAGAAATAATTTAATTTTCCACCGATTCGAAACACTTATACGACATTGCGTATGCAATTTCTAGCGGCGTCAACGAGAAATCCATCCGAAAATTTACGGATTCTGGTTGAATTTATAATTAATTGCTATGTGCCAATGTACTTCAATATCAAGTATTACAGCTCTGTCGTGTACGGTAGAGTATTATTTTTCCAGTTCATTAGTTGGTGACGGTTTCTACAACCTCCTTTACGCAGTATTGCCAATCAAGTAATTAAAGATAATTCATATTATGCGCATTCGGAAAATATCTTGCTATCAATGTTGTTTAATGATAGCAAAGAAAAGCGAGACTGTGCTATAAAGAAAATTCTACGCTATCAAACCGATGGTGAAGACCCAACGGAACTCAGAGTTTATAAAATATCAGATATAAACTTTCATTGCACAAATTACACGGAAATGATCAGTTTGAATGATATAAATACGATTTATACCAGAAAATGTTGACGCTGTTATGGCGGCGACATTAGAGAGCCGTGCCAAATTGCCCGGCCTTGAGAGCAAAAAAAATTTCAAACAATAATTTTTTTTTAGTTTCTTTTCTATTATTAAGTTGTATTAAAAAAATAAAAAAAACTGTTCACTACACCTGCATATAACAAAAAGATGTTTTAAAACATTGTTGCGACCATCAATTTGTGAATTTTACAGAAGCGGCATCTAAATTACACATACACTGAACCAAAAATTTTCGTAAATACTGTAAAAAGGGGTGTAGAATTGAAAAAATTTCTTTATATACGAGTATCAGTTAACAAAAATGTGCAATCATATCTACGTCTCTTCTTATTAAAAATTTATAATAAAATGCCTTCGGTATTTTGCGGGATCTAAATAAGACGAAATTTAGTTGAATTTAATAAAGAAAATAGTAAATATAACTATTCATTTTAGTACAATTTTATTCATATTGAAAATTTTTAAATTTACTATTAATTTTTCTTTATATTAAAGAATTTCATTTTAGTTTAACTAAAATATTTTGTTAATTTTTATGCATATTGAAGAATTCGTTTTTAAATTAATTAATAAATTTTGTTAATTTTAACATTTTTTGAAACTTTATTAACAGTTTTTACTCAAATTTTTTGAAAGCTCTAGGCAAAAATAGAAAAAAATTTAAAAGTTTCTTTTGATAAATTTATTTATTTATTATAAGTATTTGCTGTATTAACATAGAATTTTAGTACATATAATATTATTTGAAATATATCATAAAATATACACTTACATATACAGTAGAAAAACAACCTATCGAAACATTAATTAAGCGATATGCAGTATTAAAAAGGTTTTGTAATAATTATAATATAACATATAATAGTAATAATTTATAGTAATTATATATATAATAATATATAGGAATAATTTTTATTCATACATACTCTTTCACTTATATTTGTCATTTCTTTCATAGTATTAAATAAAACTTTATTTGCTTTGTTTTTAATGCGATCTTCCAACACCGGTCAAATTTGTAAGGAAAATATTTCATTGTATTTACGTATGGATTCTGATTTTGGATATAATGAAAAAACATGATCTGAAAAAACTAATCAAACATACATTTATTAAAATCTCAGCTACAAAAATTAAAGAATGTTATTCTTAATACTACATAATGTTTTTATTTTGAAATAACTTACATACATACATACCAACTTAAAACCAAGAGGTTTTTTATATTGCGGCCATTAGTATATTATATCAGAAGTGTACATCGCACTTGTTACTTCCGTTAGCCTGCAGTTTTTAGTAGCTGCCCAATGGTTTTCAATTTCCACCCAAGTGCAGTTGTCGAAACGGATTGCTTCAATGCTTTCCTCAGTGTTTTCTTCGGGAGGATTTAATTGGACATACAAAATTATATCACGCAAACTTTGTTCCATAAATAAGTTTTTATTATATATAAAATATTAAATATTTGTCATACAGTTTGCCTTGGGGCTTCTTTCCAGGTTGTTTTTAGAAGTAATATTGCTAATAATACTTCTTTTACACAATATAAGCAAAAGAAATAGCCTGTACTTACTACTAGGGAGATCGATTATACGACTTTTTTAAAAACAGGTTTTTGAATAATTTAAAAAGTAGCACCTTAAAAAACCGGCTTTTGGATACTAATAATTCAAATAACCGGTTAACCGCTTCTTTTATTTAAATAGAATTGTTCCTAATTCTTGAAGCACAGAGCTGGAGTACGTCGTTTTCAAAATAAACAGGAGGTGCAGAGGCTATAAAAAACAAAGTTAATTACACAGAGTACTGAAAGTTGTTTAAGTTTCGAACAGCTACTCAAGGAGCTAATTTCGTTGTTGTTGTATTACTTGGTAGAGAATGGAATTAAAGGTTTGTTATTAAAGTAATAATTTATGTACTTAAGATAACAAAAATTTGATATTTTACTTTGAATAAATCTGTTAGTAATATTCGAGACCTTAGAAAGAGAGACCGAGACAAGAAAGTTTGCTTGTATTTCGAGCAGCACTGTATGTAAATTTATGCACCACGTATTTAATAGTGTGTATGTCACTGTGGTATGTTGGGTAAGAACTCACCTTTCAACCAAGAAGTCGTCGATTCAATTCCAGGCCACACCGTCTGGCAATTTTTAATAGCGATATCACTTCACAACATTACTAGCGACTGGTTATGTGTATTTACGCTGTGAAAAACTTCACTAATATATCTGCCGTTCGGAACCGGCATTTGTGGGTTTGTTGGCTTTCAATGAGTCTAGTTGACCATTCTTCAAATATATAAATCAATATTTGTTTACAGAAGATGAGAAAAGGTTATTGTTGCTTAAGAGTGCATATCTTTTTCGATCTAACTTGGTTTTAACGTTCTTTGTGAGGCGTTCAAGGCTGTTATATATACAAAAATAATTAAATTTATGCAAATAGGTAAACGAAAAATCTTGAAAAAACCGTATTCGACAAAACCAAAAAAAAAAAAACGGTTAAAACCGGTCGAATTATAGCCGTCCGATCCCCCTACATACTACAGACTCAGTCTTTAAAACCTTGATTATATCAGTTGTTATATTTTGAGCACTTCATTTAAAAAAAAATTATTATTTATTTTTTTATATTCTTATTTTTCTTTTAATTGAAAAATAGTCACAATTTTTTTTAAGACGTACGCAGGTTCGCAGCAGACATGATTAGGAATTTATTAGGAATTTTAGCCTTTATAATTATCAGGTATTATAATGAATTCACATTATATTCCAAAAAATTAATTTCTGTTTTTATGAATAATATCGGAATTAAATATGAATAATTGATGACAGCTGACAATTAATATTTATTTTTTCTAAATAAGTATGTAAAATTAAATTAACTTTAATTTTTATTATTATTCATGCTTTTAGTAGCTATAACTTATGTTTATTCAATTTCACTATAATAAATAAGTTAAATTGATGACATTTCCTTATTTTGACATTTCTATAGTAAATTTAACGAATTTTCTTCAATTCTACTATATTTTATTTAAATTAACAAAAAAAAATATTCAGTATGACTACAAAATAACTAAATTTTTTCGTTATTTTTTTATAGTAAGTTTATTTAATTTTAGGTATATAATAATTAATTTAAAAATTTTTTAGTTAAATTAAGGAATTTTTTACTACATTTAACCAAATTTTATTCATATCAAGAGGTTTTACTTAAATATAAGTTTTTATACAAAAATTATGTTGTTAATTTGAAAAAAATCGCTTACAATAAAATTTATAAAATTTTTTAGTCAATATTATCTAGGATATTTTTTTGAGTGTATGAAGAAAAATTACATACAAAGTTCTGTTGTTACGAATGTTACATACATACAATGGCTCCAAATATGAGCCTTTATGAATAATATGCAAACCAGCATTTTATCCAATAATAGCTGTGAATTTCATCAGAAACACAAAAATAACTCATTTTATACGCTCAACGCTAAAATTGATTAAAGCCAAGTATGAATACTTAAAATACAATAATTGAACAATTAATAATAGTTTACATACCCCTTGTAATCCAGAACAGAGAGTCAGCGCGTAGACAGCGTTAAAAATTGTTTAACTATTTTTAGTATATATGTAATTGCTTAACTAAACTTAAAGAAAATTAAGCAGCGAGAGTAAAAAGCATAAGCATAAAGTTAACATTTCTTTCTTTACTTAAATTTTTTGGCTGCTAATGGAATAACTGTGTTGCTGAATGCTTACTAAAAACTTTAATAGATAGTAAGCAAAAGTAGAAAGCAAAATCAAAAAAGAAAGTAGTAAATAACTTGCATAGTCATCAAAAATTGCTTTTGCTGTAAGTTATTGTTTAGTTTTCTTTTTTACTTAACGGCAGCGACTCTGTCACCAATAACGATGAAAAACAATTTAGAAATCAAAGAGTCAGAATCGAAATAAATAAACAACAATTTAACCAATTTTTTCTTTAAGAAACGACAAACTATCATGAAACTCAAGCAATAGCAACGAAATCAGTTAACAGTAGTAAACAGTTAAGCAAAAGCAAAAATAAAGTAAACAACAACTTATTGCTTACAGCGAGAGAAATTCTTGATATAGTGATTGGTTTGAATGCTTAAGCAGAAAACAGACACATAGTGGGCTTAAGCAAGTTATTACGATCTAACTTCTTTGCTTTTGCATTTTACTTACAAAGTTATTTAATTGAAAGCTAAAATCTTCAGAAAGCTAAATTTAAGCCCAACGCATAGGTATTGCTTTTAAATAAGTTTAGTATTCTTCTGGTTCTATGGAGTTCCAAACTCATGATAATGTCGCTGAATTAGTGTGTTGAAGTTTTTCTGATAAACTCTTCTAGCCAATTTCTTCTAAAGATTCAGTTTCATTAGATTCTGGGCTCTGCGCAGATGTTTCCGTAAGTTTGTGTCTTTGCATTACCCGAAGTTTGCTTTGTATCGTTGGTTTGGTAGAATGCGAAATTGGTTATATATATATGTGTAATTACAAACAAGGTGGCAACACTGCTAAAACATATACTTATGCCACAGTCTATTTAACTTATGCGTCAGTAATGTAGATTTTATTTGCAAATGACGTGCTAAAATTTGACGTCAAGCTATTATTACAATGCTGGAAGTAATGTTATTAAAACGGTTGAATTTTTATTTAAAAATTAATTTGGAATGTTTATATATAAATTTGCACTAATAGAAATATTGTATAGTTAAAGTAACTATTGTGAAAGTTTTAATAACCATTTGAAATAATGATTTAGTGCCACAAAAAAAAAAAAACCTGATAAATGAAAAAAGCACTAAGAAAATTTTTCGCAACGAAAGTTTTAAAAAGTACTAAAAGCAGTGCTTAAAGCACTGAGTTTACAACACTTTTTTTGAGTTCAATTTACCAGTAAAAGTATCTGCTATCCATCTGAAACAACATTTTCACTTCACGATTTCTGTATTCACGATTAACAGCACATAAAAAAATAAAGTGGTTCTATTCTGTTGAACCAGAGTGTACATAAGAATAAATTTAAATTTAAATTTAAATGATTTAATAACTCGAACCACTCAACCGATTTGCAAACCTATACATGCGTTCGAAAGGTCTTTTTTTACTAATTGTTTTCTTCTTTTTAAAGGCTGTGTCACCCCCATATAATTATTTATTTGTTTATACCTTCTAAACAGTATTAGTAAGACATTCTAAATTTGGTCCAAACAGATTCGTAGTATCGGATGGGCCATCTATCGGTTTAAAATTTTACCAGTGGTTATTTCGAATCTGGCAATACTTATGTCATTCTACTCTGTCACAAAGTTCAGTATATTACCTCCACTGAACGAAATGAATCGATTTACGCTAAAGCAACGTCGAGATTTATTCGAACTTTATCATTATTTAAAATCATCATTTTCACCTTGGTGGGTACGTTAATAAGCAATATTGCCGTACTTGGGGCTTAGAACACTCTAACGTGGTCTTACAGAAGCCAATGCACCAATAACCCATTAACTTTTCGATGCGGCTTGTGGAGCGGAGTCAACTTTGACACATATTTCTTTAAAAATGAGCACGGCTCAACAATTACGGTCAATGGAGACACCTATTGCACCATAATAACCATTTCTTTTTGTTCCCGCTCTTAATGGTATTGATGTGAACAATGTTTGGTTTCAACAGGATGGGGCACTTGCCACACATAGCATGCCACAATCGATTTATTGGGTCAAACGTTAGCCGTCGTTTAATTAGCCCAAATGGTGATGTCAGTTAGCTGCCCGGAATCTTCAACTTGAGACCGTTAAACTGTTTTCTTTGGGGCGCCGTTAAAATCAAGTGCTATGCCGGCAAACCAGAGATAATTGAGCATTTGAGGATCAACATTCGTGATGTCATTGCCGAGATACGACCCCATACTCTCGAAAAATTGGTCCGATCGGATGGGGTACGGTGAGGCTAGCCGCGACAGCCATATGAATGAAATAATATTTCATTTCTAACCGGAATAGTTATACTTCACAACAAAAAATAAATTTAGCGTTTTTGTTTTATTGCATTTTTAAATTCAAACTTTTAAGTGGCCCACCCTATATATAAAAATCATTAGTCAAAACGTGGGTGAAATCGAATAAAAGAGCATGGTATCTGCCATACAAAGTAAATATTGAAAAGAGTTAAAGTGAAAATTTCTGAATTTGGCCAATATGACCCGGTAGTTAATACAAATTATTAGTTAAAAAATAGACGGAACCGGAGAAGTGGGCATGGTACTTCCTACCTTACAAATATTTATTGTACATCTCAATAAATATATCAGCGGAGACTTCAATGGACGTCTTAGCATTTTTTATAAAGATAAATAAGTTGCAAATAATAGATAGGATCGAGAAAAAAGGGAATTTAGCTCGCATTTATAGCCTACGTATGTATATATAAGATAGTTACATATAAATGTACGATTAATTATAACCAGCGAGTTTTGGTTTAGGTCGTTGGTTTAAAAACCTTTTCTTTCTAAATAAATTTTTAAAAAGAAACATTTAAAATTTTCAAAATTAGTACGATTGCCTGATATTTTGTCTACAAGACTACAACAAATATTCTTTAATTCTTATATACATAAGGTTGAGATATTTACCATGCAGACGAGAGTGGTCTGTTTTTTAGTGCACTTTCTAACCAAAGAAAGTTCAAAACTTATTTTCAGTAAACATGGTTGGAGAAACAAAAATTATTGGAAAAGCTGTTAATCTCGAACGCAGAATTACCGATTGATTGGAAATCTAACAAAAAGGCTTGGATGATAAGGGACATAATAATCGATTGGTTCCATTATTTGAACATGAGGATGAGATCATGTAATAGAAGTATTACTTTGTTTTTGAACAACGCTGCATCTAATCCTTGAGAATTGTCACTGACCAATGTTGCCATAGGTTTTTCTTATCAGCTGACACGAGTAAAGCTTAAAGTTTTTACTTATTGATAAGCACTAAAAATTACAACTGAAAAGTATATTGAAAATTTTAATAAACCTCAAGAAATATCGAATTATTCAGAAGAGGAATTGTTGATACAATTAAATCTGATGAATAAACTCTTAAGCAGATAGCAAGTTTTAAAGCTTTTGATTTAAATGATTTTTTGGAAAGATCTAACGAAAGTGTTATTGAGTATGTTTTTTATAAGTTTGGAGCTGAAAGAGGTTGAAATAAGGGAGAAGTGGGCCAAATTAAGTCATATGAAAAATCATTTTCTTTATTCAGCTTATTCATGACTTAATCACACGTAAACGATTAACTCTATTGTGCTGATTTTTATATCACAGATATATAGATTCAGTTAACGAAAGTGCGGTAGGGTGATTGTTTTCAAAATTGAACATGGGAGACGTTATAATTGGGTAAAACCGTCAGAATAAATGACTTTTCTTCAGAAATGATTCGCATTTTTTTCTTAAACCAAAGTTTTTTGTTTTTCAACATTCATCCATCCACTAAAATGTTTTGTACAAAAAAGTTATTTCTCTTCCACTTTAATATACATACTTATAGTATATTGTGTAGCTTTCCGGGCGGGTAAAGCTAATTATTTAATATTACAGTTTGATAGCAAGGACAATTCAAACAAGTAATTTATTTTTTTCAGTCACATGATACTGAAATCTTGAATGTCAAAAAAATAGTGATCAGATTTCGTTGTAATGTTAATGACCTATAATATTAGAAAAAGAGAATACTAAAGAATGAAATTGGCTTGTTAATTGAGGAATAGGTGTATTTTTAACATACTTATAAAGTCATCATTGTCAAAAGTAGCTTATTTTGAAGACTTTATACAAATATGTTTCTGTTTTGTTACATTGTACGAATAACGAGTGCGTTCATGTTCTTCAAATGTAAGATGTTTGTTAGTAAAAATGAAAACTATTTACTGTCGTAAATATATACATACATGTACTCGTATGTATATAAGTGCATTATGTCAATGTAAATATCAAATATAGCATAGGGAAAATAAATTGAGTAATAGGTTATAAATACATTTAAAAAAATATATATATTTAAAGAGGTTTCTTTTCAATTCCTCGTTAGTATTTCTGGTTCTATTTACATGCTCGATACTGTCTTTATTTCCTTAGACAAACAAAATAAGTTTTTTTCCCCTTAACTTCTTTAGTAGCATCCATTGAAAGTATTAATGCAGAAAAGCATTGTATTGTCGTAATGTAAAAATACGTATAAGCAGTAATATAGTGTATTTACATATGTAAAAGATTAACAGTTATGTGGATGAATTATGTAGAGAATAAAGTTAAAAGAGTTAGAAATTGTTTGTTTAAATATTTCAGTAGTGGCAAAAACATTTAACACAAGATAAAATGAGCTTCAATCAAAGTTATTCGATCTTGGGTAGTACGATTTGGTTCCAGTATATTTTGCATTAAATGTTTTATTTATAATCTGTTGTTGAGCCAGAAGTAAATCTGTGTGTCGCAATATTATTACGTTTTTTTTAGTCTTTAACACTAGAAATATAACGTTATTTTTTATACGTTAAAGCGTTATCTTACCTAAGAGACTTATGATTTAGCATCCTCTTAAAGACATTTTTAATTAAGATCACTTTTTTAATAAGTTTTTTCTTTGTTAAGATAAAAATTTGATAAGTGAAAGTTACAATTACAAAAAATAGCGACAAGTTGAATAATGAAAACTAAGCAGCCTTTTCAAAAGCAACAAGGCACTACAAAACAAGTATAGAAATTTTTTGAAGTCATTTAGATGATTATATCTATATTAGTTATATTTAACAAAAAACCTTTAATTTCGTATCATTATGTGCAAGAGCTGTACAATTCTCTTTTATGTTCTCCAGACTTAAGGGTTTCACATTTGGCACAAAACATTTTTGTATTTCTTTAAGTTTTCGAAGGATAGTATATATATTTTTTTGAAACAGGATGAGTTGCAATGTTATATAAATGATTTCTGGACGCATCAAGAACTAAATTTTAAATGTTGTCACATAATGATTATGGCAATGACGGAGCTTCACGCCAGTTATTCATTCAAGGTATCGTTTAGGATGAATAAAGTTATTTCATATATTCTTTGGTACATGAAGGCTTTTAATTTGTAGAAATTGCGTTCCCAATATATTTGTTGCCGTAGAAATCCAACAGTGTCAAGTTTTATATTATCGTGTTATACATCATCATAATTCATTCTCTAATCCACTTACAGTTTCACATAAAATTGAGTCATCTAAATTACTTTGTAACAAGGCAGCAATGTGTTTATGTAATTCTAGCTTGAATGCTAGTAATTTAACTAGTTTTTGAAATAAATGTGTGCAAGAATAACTAAATATTTGAAGAAAAATAAGAACGTAATACACTTAAAACTTACACAAAAGATACGTCTTGGAGACCTATGGTTCTGCCATTTCTCAGATATAAAATCAATTTAACCACAAGAACTACGTCCACTACAAAGCTACTGATAATGGCTGAGAATAATGTGAATAACAACTTTTTCTCATAAAAAACGGCAAGGATATAGTAACAAATTAAAAAGGTATACGTCTGATAGGTGTACGTTATCTTTCTAGCATTAAAAACACTTAGCTAATAAGGTTCATGATTGAAAATAAAATAAAAGCAAATTTCTTATGTTGCTTACTTAGAAGTATTTTTAGCATACAGCTTCTTCTACTGATAACAACAATCAAACTCTTTATTACTACAACAACACTGTCGCTTATTCCCTCAAATGGCTTCCTCCGGTTGGTAATCACAATGTATCTGTATTTAAACATATCTTTATACTAGAAAATCTTCAGCACCAGCTTGTTGTCAAACACAAACTTCTCACAATTATCACTTTTTTGATCACAATTATGACTTTTTATATACCGATGTAAAAAATTTTTCAAAATCTTTCGAGTATCTAACAACTTCGCTAACATTCTTTTAATAAGATCATTATTGTATTTAAGAGCTTTCTTTTTGTGTCTTTTCTTTTTTTGCTTATTTTTAAAACGGAAATTTATTAACAATGCACACAAAAATTAAATGTGGGAGGTGCCACACCCACTTATCCAATTATTATTACTATGATAACATCTTATATAATTTAAGATGGTCGTTAATTCTTCACATACAAGTATACATTAACTTTGATATACTTATGTATGTAGATATATGTACATAAAATTATCGCTATCTGTAAATAGCATTTTCGAGCGTTAAAATTGAGAGAAATACATATTGCATACTAAATCATGAACAGTTAACACTCAAAATTTATTAAAATCGTTTGTTTTCATAACTCAATTCACAGACAAAATCTTTAATGACAAAGAAACAAGCATACATACAGCTGTCTCTCATATAACTCGGTTAACCGTGTTCTATAAAAACGGTTCTATACGGTTCGTTTGATTCGTTATCCTTACTTAATAAAAAATCGTTTTGTCTGATTTTGTGTAACTTCTGTAGCTTGAACATCATCAACTGAAGAGTACCATTTTTAGTTGTGGCAGTGAGATTATGAGTAATTGAGAACTTTTCTTTCACAAAAATGGTATTATTTCAGGTTATTATTTCATAATCAGAACATATTCTCAATTAACAAAAATCAATTTGATATAATATCTACTACTTGATGAAAAAATTTCTATTTAAAAGTCACAACTCAAAGTTGTCTTTTATTTACAAAGTAATTTCACAAAATTAAAAAAAAAAAATTAAGTAAACTTTCTTCTAAGACGGTGGAACTCACTGTGGAACTCAGTTTGATTACAACCATGTGCTTAAAAAGAGTTTTTTACCTCTCCTACACTTTTGAAAATTTTGAGAAGTGTGTATGGTCATGAATTAGTATGCAATATGAAAGAAAGTCAAGCACTACTCTAGGGAGGAGTGAGCTAACATTTTCAAAAATATAATGACGTATTCTAGAGCCTAGCCTAAAAATATACATTAAAATAAATTAAAAAAGATAAATCCGTAAAATAAAAAAATATACTTACTGGAAAACATTATACAACTAAGCCAGTTGGTTATGTTTATAACGTAACGATTATTTAGATTTATACAGAAAATTCATACATGATCAAGCTCGCAATCTTATAAAATACACATATTTATATGTACCAATAAACATGATACTTGGTTGGGTTACCCCTTTAAGTAACTTTTATGTATCCTTTCGTACATATAACATGTGTTGTGTACGCTATTAACATTTGTAATATTGACCTCTCGGAGGCCAAAATAAATTAAAATTAAAAAAAAATAACCTCCTCCCACAATCTCTTTCAATTTTATCTCAATTTAATTATGTTATTAACAACAATGCAAACATACACAATCGCTTATTTTATTTTATTTAATACAGTAATGATGTGGTCATTTGATTGAATGTTTGTTTAATACGCAAAAACGAAAAAAAAACAAAACTTGAAAGTAACCGCAACAGTGTTAATGAAGAAGAGTTATTGAGTATTTTTTACTATTTTTATTTTTTTTTTTTATAACCGGAAAATAGCGAGGTTGCCCAGATTGAAAGGGAACTATGTTCGTTGAAACTGCACAATAAACTAATGTGAGCTCAAAATGCCAAAATGTTTACTGCACGTCTTAAAACATATTTCGTGTTTTTGCTTTTGTTTTCGCTGTTTTGTTGAATTTCAATTTTTTTCCTTATTTTTTGGCAATGAGAAAGTTTTTGTTTTTATTTCATCGGTTTTTTGTATTCAACGAACATATTCATCATCATCCTTGTCGATTTGGTTACTCACGGAGTTCAGGCATTGATGGGAATCAGTAGCAGCAGCCAAAATATTAATGACTTTTAGTTGTAGTTGTTGTTTTTACTTCATTTTTTTCTATCAATTCATACAAGTAGCTGGGTCTGGATGGTTTTATAAGTCTCGTAGCCTGTGTTTTTGTTTAATAGAAAAAATGCGCAATGTTCATAGAAGGCGATATAAAAAGAGAGCAGATTTTTCTTGTTGTTGTTGTTTTTTAGTTTGTATAAATGTTTACGGAAGGCATTGCTGCACTGAAGTGCATTTTAATTGATTTTTTTCTATTCGCTTTTTATAGGCGTTGTGTATGTGTATACGTGCAAACACAAATATGTTAAGCATTATAATCAGCAGCATCATAAAACAACACTTTCCACCCCATCATCATCATCATTTTATTTCACCATTTAGGAGCAAGAGTACAAACCAAACTGTGTGTGTGCGTAAAACATGAAAAAAAGCATGTTAGCGCTCGGTTACATGGGACGTATGAGTAACATTTTGAGTTAATTTTAACAAGTATTCGTGGTGTAGCACATTTGAGTGAAATTTATATTTTGAGTGCGACAGAAATTAAGCCGACAATTTTAATTGTTCATGCATATGATGATATTATTCTGTTTTGATGTATTGCGCTCAGTGATGGGAAATTAATACGATCGTTCTTTCTGATAGAATATATTTTAAAAAAATGCCGTAGTTATATTACCCTATTTTTAGATCTTTACATTCTTTGTTACGGTTAAAAATCGGTTTTTCGTACGTTCACAAACTTATAACCTAACTGGCTATTAACCGAATTTAAGAGCTGTTTTTTCCTACTATTTACGAATTTATTTAAGATTTCTGTTTAACTGAAAATAAAATGTTAAAAATATATTGGAAATTGACAGAGTTGTTAAGTTTTTCAGTAAAGCAACTTAGAAAGAAAGCGTTTTATGTTATAAAACTTGTTACTCTTGTGGTCCAAAAAGTACTTAAGATAATTTTTTTGGTAGCAAAATTAAAATCCCATTTACCATCACTTTTGAGTGTAAAATTTTCATGACTAATTGTTTACTGTTGGCAGTTATCAGGCCATTTGTATGATGGCAAATATATTTGTTGAAAAAGAAAAAAATATATATAAATTACATGACTGCTCACACATTTGTATTATTTTAAAATAAGTTTTATTTTTTAGTGGATTTAATTTCACTAGAACAACTCCACAAAGTTAGTCATTTGAACAAATTGCAAGGACTTATATGCAAGAAAATGTCATGACCGATTCATCGGTCGTATCCGGTAATGTACCCCATGTCTGAAGAATCTAGATTAAGTATAAAAAGGACTAACCACCCCATTTTTTTAATGTCTCCGTCAGCGGCTATCTCCAGAGGAACGACAGTTTTCCAGAGCAATAAACATAAAATGCAAATTATCGACCTTCTCAATGTTCTACAAAAATCATGCTTCATAATATTCAGAGACTCAGTATTATATTCTTGCGTTTCTTCAGACAAAAGACTAGGATGTAGATAATTTTGAGTTACTTCTTAACTGTGACCAATAACACTGCGTAACAATTTGTAATACTACCTTCATACTTCCTAGCGGGAATATCGACAACAGATATACCAACCCAACAAAAGAAAAATCTCAAATCGGAATGACGGGACCGCCACACGGGGGTTATACCGAAAACTTTTTGATCAAGGTAATATACCATTTGTTGATTTCGATTTTACAGCTGTTCTAGGGTAGACATACTGATTTAAAATTGTGATTAGTTTTCGCCTACCACGTCAAGTTTTTTCTCTACAAAATTTTTCTCTCTAAGATTTCCAGTAAAAATTTTACAAAAAAAGTTTAACAATACCAACGTCATTTTCGAAAACAAGTGACAGGTTTAAAGTTGCCTACACTACTTAAGTTATGGTTGAGTTACCGTTCCGAAATGGATTTCAAGATCTTGTTTGCATACAAGTTTAGTCGTGTTTAGCTTTTGTTTACACAAAAAAACCCAATTTATAACACAGTGCGATAAAAATGAACGAATTTGAAATACCTGGGAACGCTAGTTTTCTGGTAGGCGCTGTCGAGTAGAACAAGGATCTGTTTTTGGAAACAAAAAAACAAAAAATTTTTAAAATCTCGAGTTACGAATGCAGTTTTGCAGACCTCCATGCACTTATGAGCTAATAACTTAGTTGAATATTACCCGGTTTTAAGTTTCTTTTCGGATTTGGAAAGAAGAGAAATAAACTACTACCTGTGAAAGGACAAACATCAGTACGTATAGGCAAGCTTTAAAGTGAAATTTGGTCATCAAGATAAATCATGAGATCCTCACAAAGTGACTATTGTTAGAACATCCAGCGAGAATGTTCAGCGTTTAAACACTCCAGACAAAGTTATAAGCAAAAATGTATGCCTTAATTTTAAGTTTACCGATTGCTTGCAGTAACTGTGTATAACTTTTGTATGAATAGAACTGGTGTGTATAACAGTAGGTATATATTTGGTACATTTTCCCTTAATTTTCCTTTATATGAAGTTTTTGTATAACTTTTAAGACCAAAATAAGATATACTGTAGTTCAAAAAGTTGACGTAAAAAAAAACAAAAACAAAAATTCTAGTTATTTTCTTATTTACACACAGAAAAAAACCCAATGTAAAATCAATACGAAAAAATTTTGATTTTAAGTCTTTGTATATTTCTTGGAAAAATGTCATTTTAACTTAGTCATTTAAAATTCGCATGCGTACGGAAGCATCTTAGTATGTTCCGAGATAGCAGGAGATTTCCATGCAGTTAGTAAAATATAGAAAGATTGGTTAGCCCTCAAAATTCGGGCTAATTTTTAATTACTTCAGCCACCCGCATGAGTCAGAATGCTACCAAGATATTTAGTAAAATGATTTCACTTTTTTCAGCTCAACACCCTATATTTTAAATTTGAAACTGAGAATATGTACGTGTATTTATTTTAAGACCAGGCTATATTCCGGGCTCTCTATTTGCCGATTAACCATGTGTTTGTCCGAGTACCATTATATACTACAATATCAAAGAGAAGAGGTTATATAATGCATCCCTGACGAATACCAGCTGCAATCACCTGACATTTAGCATCACTGTAAAGAGATCAAATAAGCTATGGTGGAAAACACTTCCACATTGCCTGATATAAATCATCAGATGTCCAAAGCTTTTCGAAGTCAATAAAACCCAAGTAGAGTAGAGATTGCCATTCTGCCGACTGCTATACACATATTTAAAAAGTGTTGATATGGTAGATGCAAGTCTTTTAAGAACAGAAGTCAGTCTGCTTGACTCTAAGGTACTCCTAATATTCTCCATTTTGATGCGCTGAATTCAAATCCGTTTTCAGTTTTATCCATCAATTCTTTTTATGGGCGTGGCAAATTTTTCGCCCAAAATATGGTAGTTATGTTAATATATTTCATCATAAGTTGAAAACGACTTCACCGATTTTAATGCAAGTACCACGAAACGTTTAGGAACAAAATTTCCTGAACAATTTTTTTTTTTTTGTAATTTCAACAATTTCGGAGCTATTCATAACTTAGTTGCGAAAAAAAATAAATTCGCGAAAATCAGAGCATTTTTTTTAAGTCGTCAAAAATTTTGTAGAATGAAAATTTTATATGTTAAGCAATTAAGTTAAAGCTTAAAATATTAAGAATAAAATAAGCTATAAATCATGAAAATCGGTTGGCGTTTGGTAAGTGTTGTGAACAGAGTCATTATCCTGTGGAAAATATATTTATCTCTTCCCGATTTCTTTCAAAAAATGTTTTAGATTGGTCTTGACAAGTTTAAGTTTGTGTACCAGGTTTTGCAAAACTGGTGTTTTTTTCATGCGTTTTACTGGGTATTAGAACAGCTTCCTAATTAAGTTCAATTAGGCAATATTTTTTTTTTTGTTAGTACACTTACGTTGTTTTTGTATTTATACTGCAACTAGAGTAACCTTTTTCCGCGTTGCTGGGAGCCTTTGTATTGTCTACCTACAGTGTATTCCCACTAAGAAAAACTTAAGGGAATGCATTGAAATAAATGATTTGTGTTGACAACCAAGTCATTAAGATCAAGTTCTGAAACTGTTATTCTAACTCTAGATACACAAAAACCGATCCACACTTGCTTATTCAATTTCGCCCATACTTCGACTGATGATGTGGATTGACCACAAATTTATTTAGACCGATTTCAGAACCTTCCACTATTACCGTTCCAAAGATACACAAAAATCAGTATTTACTTTGTATGGGAGGTGCCACTTCCACTTTCCAATTCCGCCCATTTTTTGACTGATGGCTTGTATTGACTACAAAGTTTATTTGGCCAAAAAATAGTTTCTTACTATTACCATTTCAAAGATATGGACATATAAATAAAAAGTTTATATTGGCTAAGCGGTGTCATGCCCAAAAACTATCATAACTTTCAAACGCTTCTATTGATTCGTAAATGTGTTAAGTGGTTCTCGAGTTATACAATGTCGAATAAAGGAAAACTTATTTTTACATACAAACGTTTTACTTAAAATTAAGTAAAACTCATGCAGTATAAAGGTGTTCACTCTAACGTCAATAACTCGCGAACCAATGGACTTACAAAAACTGCACATGCATAAGAACCTTGCTATTGAATTTACCTTTCGCTTAATAGCTTACAAAATAAAATCGGTTGGGGCATTTCAGAGAACATCAATTATAATGGATTTTGTAGTCGTCTTTTATATGTATAGATTTTGCTCTCTTTTGGAGGGATCAAGTGGAAAATGTGTACTATGAGCTGCCAAAAGTCGGAGATCTGAGTACCAATTACTTCGTTTCAATCGTGTTTCACAAAAAATAAATAAAAAATAACGATCTGAATATAAAGACAGACATGAAAATCATTTTTCTTTTGCTTGACAACTATCAATCATTTCTTTCTGTGAGTGTGCTCACGTTGCAAATGTTGCCAAGCAATTATTTGAAACGATGAAATAAAATATCTAGTGGCACTCGCCGTATTCTCCGAACTATTGGCTGTTTCGACAATTGTTACGTTTATACAATAATTTGTTATACAATATCTTTTGGCATGTCACAGAATCACTTCTTCTAAAAAAATTTAAAATCGGCTTCAGAATTGGATCGCCTCAAAATACGAGGAATTTTGCCAAGACATGATTCAAAAATTGCCTCAGAAGAGGGGAAAGCATGTAAGCAGTGGTTTCATAAAATTTTATTTTGATAAATTTGTTAATTCATTATCTTTTTAGAACTAAAAAACGGTCCGAATTAATTACAACAGCCAATACGTAAATTATACCACCAGGGTTTTTTTTAAATATAATACCCAATAAAAGCGGGATGGTTTAATTGGGTTACCCAGTGGGTTGCCAACCCTGTTGTGTACACTGTCCCGGGGGCATAGAATGCTTCTAACCTATCAAAGATCCTCTGGAAAAATAATAGAAAACACTTTTAGATTATTTTTTCTAATAAGAAAACATTTAACTTAGACGGTACAGATGGGTGTAACCGCTACTGAATAGATTTACGAAATGAGTCTAGAATCATTCTGTGTCCAAGGGATACTAAAGTTTGCTTTTCCGAATACAAAAATGAACTCGACTTGTTTTTAAAAATAGTTTTTTTTCATAAATTGTCCACCAAATAATTTTTTTTTTGAAAATGCTATAAAAAAAAGTACTGAATATTTTCTCAATTTTTTTTTTTTTTTTATTTGAAAGTACAATCCTTTCGGTTAATAATGGAAAATAATTTCATTCAAATGGCTGTCTCGGTTGGCCATGCAGTAGCCTACACGATCGGTCCAATTTTTAAGCATATTATCGAATGTGTGCAGCTGTATTTCACCAATGGCTTCACGAATATTGATTTTTGATTCTGCAACTTTACCATGATTTTCAAAGTAATGTCGCAATATTTCCCTGCGTTGTTCAAGCGTATACACAACTATATTCATTCAGCGGAAGGGTAACACTAATTATCTGTCAAATCAGACATGAGCTAAATATTACCATTCACGAAATAAGCACTACTTGAAAAAAAACGTTAGATGGTGGACCCTTTAGAATTCGAGCATTCCGAAGAATGTTTCGCTACACAATGAGGTATACTTTTAAATTAATTGTTCAACGGGTTATTATCATTAGTAATTATAAAGTTGATTATTGCGAATTTCGAAATATATAATGTGATGATTAACAATTACAAATAACATGCAATGAGTAAAATGTAATTGAAATAAAAGTAATTGAGCTTACTCTCAAACTACGTCATTCAGTCATAATTTAACCGTATAAGAATGCTCTCGTCTGGAACATATGAACGTTATTTCTTTGTATATTAAGTGCTGGGTAAAGTCGTTAATAAGTCGAATAAGTTAAATAAGTGCTTTAATTAATTCTTACAATTTATTTCGCAACGTTTTAAAAATGTTAAAACGTAACAATATATTGAGGAGACATCAAGTAAAAACCCGTTCTATTTTGGAGACAACAAGATTAAGCCGACGAATATAACGTGGAACAAGATAAAATTGTTAGTATTAACAAGAGATGATTGAAAGCTTTTGTTGTGGCCTCTCGGAACTTAGATGGTAATAATAATAATTATTGGAGAAACATGCCATACTATCAGGACAATCACTCACATAAAATATCTAATTGAATATTTTTTAGTATAATTGTATAATATCAATTATATTTATATGTAATTAAGTAAAGTTTATATTATCAAACATAATTGACTTGTTAATGCAATTTAAATAACTAATTTTTACTGTATACTACTGAAATATAGTTGAAGCTTCCCAGGTGTTTTAAAAAATATTTCAATTTTTCTAATCATAATTAAAATATTAAATACAGATTTCTAACAAAGCTAATGACGAAAAATATTTCTAAATCAAAATCTCTAAATATACGGAAAAAAAGTGAAAAAAACAATTTTAGGTCATCATTGAGTTCCGCATTGTGAACGTGTGTCAATAAACGAGCGTTATTGAATGTGAGTAAAGCGTTACGAATTATTTCCTTGAACTCAGTTTATTATATTATACATGTGTGAGTATAATGATTATGTTTTGATTTCGTATACAGTAGGGTACAAAACAGAGTACATATTTAGAAGTTAAACTGAAAAGTTCCTATAAAAATATAAATACGCAGTCAAATAAATCAAAGCGCACACACACACATTTACTCATTGGCAAATTCTTTCAAAGAAATGGAAATAGGAAACCTTTTTATTAGAAAAATAACGCAAATTGGAAGAATAACAGAAAAAAGAATTGGTTAGTAATTCTTTATTTATTTATTAAATGTATGTACGAGTATGTATTTATGTATTTGTTTAGAATATAAATAAAATGCATACATATGTACATTTAATAAATACACTTATGGATTTGACATTGGTCGTAAAAAATAAATTGGGAAGAGATTTATTTAAATAAAACATGTGAAAGCTTTGTTTTATTCTACTCTCTGCTGTAAATAAACATTTAAAAAATACAGTTCAAAAAAATGTTCTTTAGTAAAAGTGAGCTATACATACTTATAATTGGAAAAAACCATGACATTCACCATTAATCAAAAACACTTTCATTAGCCACCATTCGATCATTAGCCGTTTATCTGTGATTAGAACAATGTCATCAAAATTAAATGATTTTGTTTTTTGGTATAAAAATTATTACCCACAGCAGTTATGACTTTAAAAGTGAACAAAAACTGAAACATATTTAACCAAAAGTGCAGGATTGTTTCTTCATAAACATGGATTTTTTAAAGTTTTTAATTATTTTAATCTGCTACCTGACAACATTTGCTCAGAGAACTATGGCACAATACGGTGGCATGGGTTACTTCCCATATGGATATAACGGTATAGGTGGTATATTTGGCAGAAGAGGTAGCACGTATCCTACTGGTATTGGTGGAGGCTATCCATCATATGGGTATTATGCGTATCCATATCCAATATATGGGAATTATCTGTGTTACCAAAATATTTACTGTAGCGGTGGTTATGGAGGTTACCCATACTACGGAAATAGTTTAAGTAAGTTTACAAGTGCATTTTTGACTTGTGCGACTTGCAATAGTTTGCATGAATATTTGCAAAATATAGTGTTCTGGACATGTTTCTTTTTATAGATACAGCGTTTGCTAGCAGCAGTAGCAGAAGTGGATTTTCTACAGCTTATGCCTCAAGTGGAGGAGGATTCTTTGGTTAAATTAAATAAGTTGAGTTAAGTTTTACAAAAATATTTCAAACGGCAATTCTTGTTGCTTTTTTCATCAAACGACTATATCATGTAATCGTTTTTAATAAATTTAGACTGTGAATTTTGAAAAAATTTTGCAGAAATAAATTACAAATAAATTATTTTTATTAGCTTATTAACCTTTAACTACGAAGGTGGAGGTAAATTTTATCCTCTCATTTTATTTTTTATTAAAATTGTTTTCTTTTCTTCTAATATCATGCTCACTACTATTCCAAAGGGTGTCCCAAAAGTAACGAAAGATTAAACAATTCGACAGCTGACAGTTAAGGGTTAGTAAGAATGGAGGGTTATACGATAGAACGAAGTGTCTTCAATATGGAACAATATCTCAAAACTAAACTAGCCAACAAAGTTTTGGAGTGGACCAACTAAATATCTTCACTAAGATAATTTGGTGGGTTGAATTCAAATCCGATTTAATTTTTTTTCCATATATATGTCAATATGTTTCATCATAACTTGAAAAACGACTTGAGCAATTTTAAATCAAGTAACAGCAAATGTTTGGGATTAAAAATTCCTATAAATCACTTGAACAACATTGTTTTTGATTTTCACCAGTTTCGGAGTTAGTTGCGAAAAAAATAGAGAAATTTTTTGTTTTCAATATCTCATAAACAATTTCTTTTAAATAAAAAATTTACATTTTAAGCATTTAAATTACAATTTGAAATGTTGATAATAAAATAAGCTATAAATCATAAATCGCAGTTGGCTATTGCTGATTTTATTCAAAATTTAATCCAGGTACCTAACTCTGACCAAAATTAGCTTAACATTTTTTTCTAAAAACTGCGGCCGCAGTTGTTAAATTTCATACAAAATATGGTTGGAATAGTGTTTTAAGTTCGTCAATTGTGAAAAGATTAATTGAAAAATTCAAGGAGACTGGCTCCGTTGGAACCCCAAACAGACTTGTCGTCCAAAAACAAGCCGTTCAAATGTTAATATCGAAGCAGTGCGTGAGAGTGTTGGTGACAATCCAGGAACCTCAATTCAGCGTCGTGGACAAGAATTTCAAATTTCAAAAAGCTCCCTAACATACAGTATATACTTACTAAAGCAAACACACTTTGATGAATTTGTTAATTACAAAAATTTCCGCTCTTTGTGTTCTGAGATCAGACATGTGACTGTCGATAAACAAATGCACCTACAACGCGTTATTGTTTGGTGTGAATTTTGGGCTGGAGGCTTAATTGGACTATATTTTCTATTTTTTAATGAGATTGGTCAAGCAGTGACTGTTACTGGTACTCAATTTCGCGACATGATAACACAGTTATTTCTGCCGAAATGGGATGATTTTGATGTAGTCAATATGTGGTTTTAACAAGGCGGTGCCCCATGCCATACAGACCATGAAACAATTCAATTCAATACTGCATGAAATATTTCCAGGTCATGTACTCTTTTGTTTCGGTGATTAGAATTGGCCTCTTTTATGGGGTTATTTGAAATCACAGGTCTATGTCAACAAGTCCATAAGCACCAGTGCTTTAAGGAAGGAGATTAAACGCGGTATAAACGAAATTCAGCCACATTTGTGCAAAATGGTCATGAAAATTTTGACAAACGACTGCATGTACATGCAAAGCTGTGGAGGCTATTTGCCCGATGCGTTGTTCCATAAATAACCCCATCCTACATACTCTATGATTCAATAAAAATAAAAAATAACAATCAAAAGACTAAAAACTGTGCTTTCTATTTATTTAATTCAAATCTTGTGTTAATTTTGGGATACCCTTTACTTTGTGAAAAGAACGTGTGCGGAAAAAATTTTAAAAAAATTTTCTGTGGTACCAAGCAATAACAGTACAAATCGAATATGATACTTTTTAGAAAAATCAATTATTACATGCTGAAGTGTTTCTGAAAAAATTGAGAAAGTGCATTAGAAAAAACTTATTGCAAAATTAGATATGTACTTACTCGAGCAACCCTAAGAGCAAAAACGGTAATGAAAGTGTCATTTGCTTAGGAGATATTTAATAAAGAAAAAAAGTGGTTATTGTAAATGGAAAATATAAAATTGGAAAAATTATGTCTAAGATTTTATTGTAAAGTAAAGTTGCCGTTTAAATATTGAATTAAGCGATTATTGTATATTGAAATTCGTCATTCTCCATTTGAAATAATCATTTATCTTTTCTTTAGCTCTTATGAAAACTGTCTCTTTTAGGAAAATTCATTTTAGAAAAAATGCGCAAAACAGCTTAAGTCATTATAGGCTATTTTAATAAATTATTCAAATGTAATGATATTATAAATGTAATGAGGCTTCATTACGACTTTGGTCAAGATGTTCTTATTAATAACTTTTTAAAAAACATTGTTAGAGAAATGTGGATTTCATGTAAATATAAAGTTTTGTTAGAAGAATATGATATCATACATATGTAACTCATATTGACTTAAGTCCACTTAGGCGGTTGTTTATTGTAACCACAGATTTTATAACCACCTCAGCGATAATGAAAGTATTCAGCATGAATCAAATAACACATTTTACGCATTCCCCAGGTCCGTTATTTTTTCTCTCTCTCAATGAGAGTGTATGTGACGTCATACGGGCCCTTTCCGTTTTGTTTTTGAAGGAAAATAATAATTTTTTATACTAAAAATGAAAAGTATTTATAAATAGAAGAAAAAATATAAGAAAAAAAATTTTAAGTAGAAAAAGTATACAAAGAAAGCAATTTAAAAGTTGAAAATTATATCAGGAGGCCTGCTTTAAATTTTGAGTTGCATATTATTTTGCATTAATACAGAAGTAAGCGCTAAATTTTGTACGAGTCAATGAGTATCTTTATGTATGTACAGAAGTACATAGATCATAATATTGCACATATCTTTGAACATATAATTGCACGATTCACAAAGTGTCATAAAATGATATGAAATTGAAAGGTGTTACCAAATCAATCATCTTTGGGTAACACAATTTTACATTTGCGAAATTAACGGAAATTAATAGAAAAATGTCGTGCATACAAAAACATTCGAAACTGATGGTAGTCAGGTATATAAGGAACACTTCTTTGCCTAAGTCAGTCAGGTATAGTTTGGCAGTCATAGTGTAAAGTAGTGCTAAGAGTCGTGTATTTAATAAATTGGTGTATTAAGCGAATATTAATAAGATGAAGTTAAATAAAGATGTTTATAAGGTAAAACGTTAAATTCGCTGCATTTATTTTATTTTAAGCAATTTAAAAGAACTCAAATGTTTTAAAAAGGTTTAAACGTAACAACATTTTAAGATATGCATCATTATGTTTTTGCACTCGCGGTAACTTTGTGAAGAATACGTTGTCAATAAATACTAAAAAAAAAAACAAATTGGATAGTCTCCATCTGAAATTTGGAGAGCCTTGAGCAAATAGAAAAGAGTATATCCTCTAGTCTGGAAGGAAACCAACTGTATGAAGCATTTTTAAAGTGGGGTATAATGAAGGAAACAAATGTAATGAAGGAAATAAAATCACTTCAAAACTTATATTTGAATCGCAAAAGGCTAGAGCTACTGTTGCCTCAGATATATACAATAAATGATTGCTAATTTTTTTAAGAATTACTGCTGAGATTTCTGGGTTAGTTTCCAAATACCTTGTAGCATTTTGAATAAAAGTCAAATTTTGAAGCGGTACGTCTAGGCTTTGATATACATAAAGTTTCAGTAGAAAAATGCAGATATCGCGTAATCCATTTGATTCACTTTTCGTAAGAGAGAATTGGTCGGGGAATCGAAATATTTTTAAAGAATATATTGCTTTTTACATCCATCGTGCATGGCGAGTTGGCGTTCGAAAACGCTCTGCTCCAAGAAAGATTAAGACCAACTGAAGCAATTCTTTATAGTCTTCTCGACTTTGAGACTTAATCAGCTGTTCATAACTTGGTCATGATTTGGCAAATCTTTTAAAGATTGAAACTTCTGGAGCATATGTAGAATATAAATTTGTTTCAAAAACGGTGCGCAATATTATTTTATACACATGATGACGGCAAAGTAGATTGATTAGACTACGTCCTATTTTTTTCCAAGAGGACAGCGGCGCCTGTGTTAATACCAGTATTTGTAGATGTTGTATCATATAATAAACCATTTACTTGGTTCACAACATCCCATTTAACAAGTCTTTCATGAACTGCATCCGCAATATTTTTACCAGTTAAAGATTCTACTTTAGGTGTTCTAAGAAACTTCGATGTGCCGTTGTAACTCACCAAAATTGCTTCTGTTGATCCTATTAAATCTCTTATGAACTTTCCATCAAAGAGAACTACCACAAAACCAATTTTACTAACCTATAAATGATAAAAAGATTGTAACAGAATTTAATACAATCTTTAGTTAAAATAAAAAAAAACAACTTACATTATCCGTAAAACCAGCTATAATCTCTTTAGATTTTTTAATACGTTAATGGCTAGTTCTTCTACACGGTGTCCTAATGCTTCAACTGCTGCTATGAGAAGGTGAACTGCCATTACATCAGACACACTGGCATTGTCCAGAGCTGTTACTAAGCGAGTTGTAATAAAACTTTTGCGAACTCGTTTTTGACATAACGCAGAGTTTGAGCCTAAATTTTCTTTTTCGATAGTCGTGTTGTTAATTGGTAACTCGATAACACTATCTTCATCAGTCCACTCCATTAGTTGATAAACATCTATAGAAAATCGAAAACTGAATATTTAAACCTTAAATTTATTCATATACTAAACTTACCTGATTGGCTCGACTTTTTCGATTCGATAAAGCCATATCGACACCAGCCATGAATCCAGTACGTTTTTTATTTGTCTTTGCATTTCTCGAAATAGTCTATCTTCTACGATCCGAATATTGTATAGTGCAATGACGGTGGTAATATCAAATAACTCGTCCAGATTTTCACGAAATATTTCAGCAACTTGATTTTGCAGATTCTCCAACAACCCCTTTACATTCGGTTGTATGAAATGTGTGATATTTATTTGTAGTGTTTGAACCCCAAAGGCTTCAGCTTGTTTGGATATGAGCTTACGGCTTTCAACACCTTTTATGCTGATCAAATACTATGGAGATCAATTATTCAACTTTTTTCAAAAACCGGTTTTCGAATACTTCGAAAAATAGCATTTTTTAAAAACCGGTTTTTGAATAATAATAATTTAAATAACCGGTTAACCGGTTCTTTTACTTAAATAAAATTGTCCCTAATTCGTGAAAGGCAGAGCTCGTGGTGAGTTTAAAATTAAAGTGGCAATCAATACTAATAATAATTCTAACAAAACTCATAAAAACTATGCCAAAACGGTGCACGGAGGCCATAAAAAACAAAGTTTATTACACAAAGTACTGAAATATGCTTAAGTTTCGAACAGCTACTCAAGGAGCTAAATTCGTTTTTGTTGTATTACTTGTAGAGAATGGAATTAAAGGTTTGTTATTATAGTTATAGTTTAGGTGCCTAAGATAACAAAAATTAAATGTTTTACTTTTAATAAATCTATTAGTAATATACGAATCCTTAATTGACTCGACAAAAAAATTTGCTAAGATTTCTAGCAGCACTGTATGTAAATTTATGCACCACGTATTTAATAGTGTGTGTGCCACTGTGGTATGTTAGGTAAGAACCCACCTTCCAACCAAGAAGCCGTTGGTTCAATCCCATGCCACACAATCTGACAATTTTCAGCAGCGCTGTCACCTCACAACATTACTAGCGACTGGTTGTGTGTATTTACGCTGTGAAAAACGTCACTAACTAATATATCTGCCGTTCGGAACCAGCGTTTGTGGATTTGTGGGCTTTCAATGAGTCTAGTTCAGGGGTGCGCAAAAACAGAGAAACACTTAAAATGATAAATACACTGAAGTTAAAACGCTGTAAAAACATAGGTATCCATACAGAGTATAAATATGCATAAACTTATGTAGCTTATTATTGACACTTCTCGGTGTGGAAATCAAAATTTTAGCTCTCTTCAAAATCTCTTAAAATTAAAAAAAAACACACAAAAATGCGCTACACACCTCCTTCGTTGACGACAAACAAACCACTGAAATATTTTTGTATCTCACACACATATTTTTTGTTGTAATTGTGGTTGCCGCTTGAAATAATGTAAACAAAGCGTATGAATTTTTTTATACAAGGTTTTTTAACATCGTTAATTTATTCTAATTTCTAAAGTTTTTATAGAAAAATAAAACAAGCAATTTTTTTAGGAATTATAATAGCAATATCAATTAATACTGTATGATATTTAAATTAAAAGGTTAGCGTTACAGTTGATTTTGGCACATTTCAGGAAAATTTTTGGTAGAAATTTTTTCTTTTAGCAACCCTGCTTGTAATATTCACGAAGAGAATAAATAAACAGCCGAAAAACAATCTGAACAATATGGATGAAAGAAACTGGTCTAGTTGATCATTATATAAAAATTAATATTTATTTACAAAAGATGAGAAAAGGTTATTTTTGCTCAAGAGTGCATATCTTTTCCGATCTACCATGGTTTTCACGTTCTTTGTGGGACGTTCAAAGTTGTCATATATACAAAAACAATAATAATAATTAAATTTCTACAAATAGTTAAACGATGATCATATATTCCATAAAAAAATATACAAAGGAAATTGTACTTATTTAAATTAACCGGTTATTCGTGTTAAATTAACCTGTTTATTCGGTTTTCGAAAAAAGAAGATTTAAAAAAAAACAATTTCGACAAAACCAAAAAACCGGTTAAAACCGGTCGAATAATAACCGTCCGATCTCCCAACCAAATACCCAGTATTTGTGTTTCGGCCAGGTTGGTTGGTTGGCTTACGTGGCCACCCGCGGCTTCTAGTAGTGCCAAGTAGTGTAATCGGTCACCGTTTTGAAAATTGCCTGAAACGCTCGAAAACTGCACAATGTCAGGAAAAACTGCACACGTACCCTGTCATGTTGAGATATTTGAGATGTGTTTTCGCCTATCGATGTTATTTTTTCTCTATAATTCCACTTGAGAGTATAGGCCTTCAACAAGAATTTCGCAACTTAGAAACTTATCGGTGAAATTAATTATTGATTAAAAATATGTTAACAAAGCAATAAATGAAAGTAATTTGCTTTTTCCGATGAGTTTCTATGTTGTGACCACGGCAAACTTAATTTCATTGAGTATATTGTAAATCATAGTTTAGAGATAATTCTGGTATAGGTCTGTCATTTTAAAAGATGTGTCAGTAACTTAGTAAAAATTGGTAGTAATATCGCTGCTAAATAATAAGCAGTTATAATTTTATATAGGAATTGATATATAATATTGATATAATTTTATATAGGAATTGGTCGCTTGCAAAATATTCTTTAATTTATAAAAAGTCCATAAAAAGTATATTTTTTCTATATTGTACATATAGAAATTGATTTTTATTTTTCATATCCGTTACTATTTTATATTTAAAATGAGTTTTGGAAATATGTATCCTAAACGGTTTTTAATTCTTAGCAAAATGATCATATTCATTAAAAATTTATACTTTATTTAGTCGCATAGTGTATATTAAAAAGTTTGTTTTAAGACTTGTAGATTTGGCGAAATATTCGATAAACTGTTGACTATAGTAAGTGTCCCAATATGATTTTAGGCCACTGTTTGTTGTGCCTTTAGGCAATATTTTAGTGTATCATCGTCCATTAATACGAAATTAATCAATTTATTTCCTAATATTTAAATTATTGCAATCTTAAAAATTTCTAAAATAAAATAACTTTATTTCTAGTATCTGTATGATCTTTGGTATGATTTGTTAAAAATAAACATACTCGTACATATCGTCATGTTAATTTTAGACGTAACTAACATTTTAAAAAATGTGCAGGAAGTAACAAAACAAGTTTTAATAAAAAACAAATAAAAATTTAGTGTTTAATATTTTTTAATACTTTTACTTTTTAACAAAAAAAAAAAAAAAAAAAAAAAAATGCAAATTGGGGCTTTTCGTAAAACATGAAAAATAAAAATAAAATAATATTGAACAAAAATGCAATGCCTACTATATATTTTTTATCTTCTATTCGTTTCGCCGTTTCTTAAATTGTTTATAAAAACCTAATTTTTTCGAGGATTTCCGTAGTTTTTTGTGATGGTGTATTTTAAGAAATTCTTTCAGAATACGTAAAAAACCAAGTTTCTAAAAAATGGTTAGTTAAGTCCTTTCTAAATTAAGCTAACGATATGTATTTACATGTACATACATATATCAATTTTAAACATATAAAATTAATTAGAAAACAATACATTAAAATTATAAACACAATAAATTATATATATAAAATACTATTTGCATAAATATATTGCAACGCAAGACTTTGGACTATATTTCATTTGAGGCCTTCCAACCATACTTTTGCTTCTTTGCCTTGTAGTACTTATCTCCTTCATATCCATTTTTATAATTACTTTTATCATCTCGTTGTGGTTTAGGCGGAGCGCAATAACATGTTCTTTGCTGCGAGTCCAAATATGATTTACAACCTAGTGTAAGTGTACCAGTAAAAAGAACTTTTGCTGCTGCTTTACATCCTTTCACCATCAGCTCACTCGCAATAGATTTTTCATAACTATCACAATATTTATAAAGACAACGTTTAAAGTCAAGATCACAGAGTTCCTTGTCACTATTGCAGGTGTCATAACATATATCGTGAGCATTACAACATGCTTCCATCTCAATAGCTGGTAAGTATTCTGTACTTATGCGAAGACCCAAAGAGCCACAACCATCAGCCATTGGCGTGTACAATTTGTTTTGTACTGGCCGAACTTCTAAAAAAAAATTGTAAAAAATTACAATTTACAAATGTAAAAATAGATATGCAGTGTGTATGTATAAAAATAAAAGTAATTTGTTTTCAAGATTTTACTTTCGAAATATTTGAAAAAGTGTATGTAAAATTAAACACGCAAAATTTGGATTGTAACATTTTTACCACCAAAGCGAAGAACCCCGCCGCTCTTTTTACTTTACGCCTGATTACGCAAAATTTTAAGGGAGATCACATCACTCAAACCAAAGTTACTGTTTCGAACGCCCGGTATCTCTACACTCGAAAAAATTTTAATAATTCACGATATGGTATTGGACGATCGCAGATTGAAAGTGTTAGATTATGAAAGCCATAGCACTAAAACACGGCTCAATGGTATCAAATTTGAATGTTCACTTGGGTATATGTAAACTTTCCGCCTGATAGCTTTTCCCTATAGTGGACTGTTCCTTACAATATTTGTTGATACTTATTTATTTATGTATATCGACTATTAAAAGAATACCAATATTAATACGAAATTTATGTCTGCTAGAGTGCTACCGGGAAGTCGAATATGGGGTCTCTTGGATCGAATTCCATAATTCTCTTTTTACACGATAGATACGTTCCCAAAAAATCGTGTAAAAAAAAAATTCGTGTACAAATAGAATAAGTTTAACGATAATAAAAACTATTTCGTGTTTAAACCTTTCGATTCATTAAATATAAAACGTAATCGATTATACATAATCTAAATCTTACAGGACGAGAAAAATCATGGAATATATAAAAAAATTGTTTAAAAAGAATTAGTTTTTTCTTTTAAATCGAGTTATTTCAAATTCGCTCTATTTCGAATTCTGCTCTAATTAAGTTTGCTGCCAAGCGCATGGATCGGTTACTTTTTGTGCTGTTTTAGAACATTTGAATTAACGGCGAAAAATCGAAGATTCGTGTCCGTACTAGAACATTTTAAACTAAAATGAAACGCTGTAAAAGGCGGCTAATTGCAGCTGGTAAGTTAGTTAGTTTTGAATTGGCTGTCAAGAAGTAAAGTCTGTTTAAGGCGCAAATAAAAAGTGTTTTAAAAGCGAATTTGGTGTATTAAAGTACAATGGAATTAATAAAGAAAGAGACAGATTGTAAAACAAATAAAATAAAAATAGTGTTTTTATTTTATTGTAAGCAATAAAAACGAACTCAAACTTTTTAAAAACCATAAAACCTAACAATATCATTATATTATATTCTGCTGTCAAGCCATTGGCTTAGAGTGGCTAGAATTAACCATTAAGAAAAGTAAATTTGTAATAAATAAATATATAATAACTAAAAAAGTAATTGCAGTCTGCTCCCATCAGTGCACAATGCCGCCTTGATCCAACCAAGAGTGCGAAATCGCATTATAAATAATAAAACAACGTAGTTATACGAACAAATAAAAATATTGCCGACTTAAACGAAATTTGGAAGCAAAATTCAATAAAACCCAAAAAAACCCAACATAAAACCCAGTGGAAAGATATTTCAACAGAATCTCTCAAACCCTTGGTAGATTCCATCACTAACCGCCTTCAAAAAGTTTTGAATGTTAAAGGAAAATAAATTTGTTATTAATTTAAATAATTATCAATTTTTCTTTAGTTTGAAGTTCCCCATTTTTTTTAAAAAAATGTCAAGATAGTTATGCCACATGCTGAATTCTCATAAAAAAAAAATGTATATATATATATATATATATATACATTATATATATATATATATACATATACATTATATATATACATTATATATATATATATATATATATATATATATATATATATATATATATATATATATGTATATATATATATATATATATATATATATATATATATATGTATATATATATATATATATATATATATATATATATATATATATAATGTGTATATATATATATATATATATATATATATATATATATATATATATATGTTTGTGCGAATCCCTCATTTAAACTCTGAGTAAAAGCCGACATATGTATATAAAACACAAAAAAAACATGAGTTTAACTCAATATATTTTTTCTGAATATTGAGTTAAACTCATGTTTTTTTGTGTTTTATATACATATGTCGGCTTTTACTCAGAGTTTAAATCAGGGATTCGCAAATATATATATATATATATATATATATATATATATATATATATATATATGTATAATTCTTTATATATATATATATATATATATATATATATATATATATATATATATATATATATCCGCACAAAGAGCGAAACACGCATGAATACACTAAAGCTATAAAGCTGCATAAATTTATGTAGCTTATTATTAACAATTCTCGGTGTAGCAAGCAAAAATTTGGCTCTCTTCAAAATCTTTTTGAAATTAAAAAAACACAAACATGCGCTACACCCCCTCTTAGTTTATGGTTACTGAATAAAATTTTTGTCACACACACATGTTTTTTGTTGTAATTATGGCACAAAGAGTGGTAATTTGTTTTTGATACAAGTTTTTTTAACATTGTTAATTTACTAAAATTTCTTAAGTTTTTTATAGACAAATAAATACTGTAAAAACACATACTGTATGATATGAAAATTGAAAGACTATGTAATAAAGGTGAGCGATACAGTTGATTTTGGTACATTTCGGAAAATTTTTGGTGGGATTTTTTGTTCTTTTAGCAACCCTGGTTGTAATATTCATGAAGAAAATAAATAAACAGCCGAAAAACTTTGTAGCTTGAACAATATGAATGAGCATCACTGGTTTAAATTGCTTCCTTTAAAATAGCAAAAGCATTAATATTTTAGCTTGGCTTCAATTTGTAGCTTCAAATTAAATTGCTGAATGATTACTGAAAACTTTGATAAATAATAAGTAAAAGTAAAAATCAAAACAGTTATGGAGATCATAATAAATTGCGTATACCAAAGACAATAAATAGTCAGAAAAAGTTTTCGTACAAAATTTTTTATTTCATTCAGGACTCTGTATTTCTAAGAATTCGCAATCAAGCTTAAACTTTTTTAACCAACATTTGTATTTTAAAAGAAAGTAGTTTCATTGTTAGGCATCATAGTTAAGAACAAGTGCAGTTATTTATTCAGAAAAAGTCTGCATACACATAAAATATTAACCTATTAATCGTTGCTGTTTAATTTATAGCTGTTGATTTCGTTGCATTTTTAGTTAAATTTATACATTTTCTGTAAGAAAATTAATTTAAATTTGTGAAATAACATTTTTGTTTGCAATGGGTTAAAAAAAGGCATTTATCTTGCCGAAAGAAAACTTTTTTCTCAAATTGCCAGAAGTTACAGAAAAGGTAGAGAAAATTTGTTCCTCTATCTATAAAACCATCAACTTTTACAAAGTAACTGGAGGCATTGTATCAAAAGCTGGTTCTGACCGTTTTTTAAAATTAGTTTTTAGAAAAAGGATACATCTCATCAACTTTGTGCAGCAAGATCTCAAAATAATAGCCTCAAAAATGGCTGAAAGCATTAATTTAAAATTGAACAGGAGTGTATTTGATGATAATTTCAGAAATACCTTAAATCGAGACAGTTTTCATGCTCGTAAAGATCGTAAGAAGTCCCTTATTTTATTAAATAGAGCCAAGGAAGAATGTTGTTCGGAAGAAAGCAGTTAAATAAACCATTAGAATTCTGGGAAAGTGTTACAGTTTTGGATGAGAGTAAGTATTGCATTTACATAATAAAAAGTCGCCAATTCGCGTGGAGAAACTCCGGTACAGCACTACATAAAGCTAATTTGTGTCTCACGGCCATACACGGTGGTGGAGGTATAATGGTTAGGTGGTATGTGCCGGCTAACGTGGTACGCAATTTGCAGGTTATTGAGTCCACTGCGGCCAAGAGAGCCTACACATTCTAAAGGTAGATGCTTTATAATGTTCCAAAACAGTTCCGTGTGCCACCACAGTCTGTAGATCTCAATCCAATTTATAATTTATGCGATCTGTTGGAGAAAAAAGTTCTCCATCATGTTATAATATTAAAAACGTTTTGCCAACTGAATGGAAGGAAATATCACTGGAAGTCACAACAAAACCGGTTTATTCCATGCAAAAAAGTTTAGCTGTGGTTCTCAAAAGAACAGACCATCCATTGTTAATGCTGTTAAAATATCTAAAAGTAAGATTTTAAGAAAGTGCTTTCACTTTTGTACGCAGACTTTTTCTGCGTGTTTTTTTTAACACAATTTAATTTTGTGTAATTAATTTACATATAGTTAATTTTATTTGCTGAATTTTAATATTTACTAAATCTATGCAACAAGACTTAATACATCAAACTAATTTTATATTCTTAAGACCTTTCTAATGGTTTTGTACGCAGACTTTTTCTGACTAGTGTATGTGTGGAATTGATATAAATTGTGTGCTTCTTTGGATAAGGGAGTAAGTATGTAAAAAAGAAAAGCAAAAACTTTATGCTCACATTTAAGGGGTTGAGTAAATGTAGCGTAAAAGTAAGCATCTTATTGTTGTAATAATGAAATTATATCGATTCGCACCGAATTGAAATGTATTTTTTTAACAATTCTACGTATTATTCTATGAAACAAAGTTAAAATAAAACAAATGCTTTTTATTCTTATTTATTTGTTTATTTGCTACTTTTTTTGTGTTCTTTACAAGTTTAATGGTTGATTTTTACTTTTTCAGAATAAGATTATTTCTATGTAAGTTCTTTTTTTCAAACCAAAAAGAATGTATTTAATTTTTGGTACATATTAAGCTTTGTTCAACAATAGATTTCTGTATGTTTTTCATCGCTTTGTTTTTTAGAAATGCCTTTTCGAAAACTTTAATATAAATTTTATTTACATACTTCGAAAAGTAAATCGGAAGGGGCACACAAACTTCCGAAGTCTGTTTCTACTTAATAATTTTTTTCATGTACAAATATCTATGAAACAATCGGCATTTTCATCAAAATATTCTTAATTTTTAGCGTATACTACATTTACATCTATTTCAGGCATTTGAGTACTTTCTGAAATACTAACTAAGCTATAATAGTTCAAAATCACGCTTGCACGATTTGCTGAAGTACTAAATTGAGTTATTTTTAAAGATAATAATTAGGCCACAGCGAAAATAAATTCATGTACGGAAGGATTTTTTCAATGTCCACCCTTAGCACGTACGTATGAAAATAAATTTTCTAAAGGATTTTGGTTAAAATGGCTTGTTAAAATGTAGAGTAAGCTTGAGTTTTCTTGAAATAGTTCTGTCGATAAAGATAGAATAGCGCTCGTCCTTTGAACTAGGCCTTCAACTGCTTAGAGTTTGAACAACAATACCAATAAGCATCTTTTGAAATTATTTAGGTTTACATATGTGCAATGTTGTCAATTCGTCATTTTAGTTGCTTTCCCGTACTCTAGATCGAAAATTTCTTTAACGATATCAAACTGCGCTACTCCACGTGGTGTTTTAAAATTGACTTGAAAATATGGGGTACGATATACGATATATAACAAATAAACTTTAGTATCTCTATTAAAAAAAGGTTTTTCACTAGTTCCACACAACATCTCATAACACGTTCTATTATTAGGACCTTGATCATACGTAAATCCACGCACATTTAGTCCCCTTTTCTTTAAAATATCCAAATTTGAGATAATACGTTTTCTTAGTATTTCTGCTTTGATAGAAGTAGCAGTGACAAAATAATTAAAACAAACTTCCAATTTTTTTACAACGTCTCTTACCATAAAAACGCATCTTGTGATCCTATTTTATGCACTCTCTCGTAACCAACATCTACAACTCCATCGATTACATCCGCGCAACTATTATACGTACGTAGAAGAAAATTTCAAGCATGTATTGATCTCATCCGCCGGTGTCAATCGTGGGATTACGGCCAAAGTTTGACGAAAATCACCTGACAATAACAGCAATGCGCCACCAAAAATTTATTGAACACGACGTATATTAAATTCATCCAATAGAATAATTGCGGCTTGTCGCAAAATTTTTACCATCGCAGAAGTTCTTGAGATATTGCATGTGGATTTTCAATTACCTACACGTTGAAAAAATTTCATGTTAATTATATTTGCTGTATTTTAAATCCATCAATTATGAAGTGGAAACAAATCTGTACATTTAACGGTAATTTTAATGCAGAGTGTGCTGTTCATCCACCATTAACCATTAGCAGCAATTCCAGACGATGACAGTGCCAGTGCAACTTTTCTTTGCGATCGAATGGCTGCCAAAATCAGTGATATCACAAATGTGCACCGACTCCATATTGAATAGTCTTGTGCCATATCCAAATCTATGTATTTATTCCACAATTCAACTGGATTCGATGGGAAATATGTAGATATTATTATGGCATATAGCATACGTATTTGAAGCAATTGATGCATCGTGAAGTGTTAAATTCTAATGCGCATAATTTTCAAGAAAACCTAAGTGCTCACATGCTTTTCGATACGTCTGACATAAGTGGTCATTCACTGTTCGCAAATGTTTAAATGAACGTGGTCCCACAACATTTCCCAACAACAACCGCAAATAATAATATTCTGCATTATTTGGATAAACTGTGTACAGTCTTCCCATAGTATCTAAGAAAAAACACCCGGATAGCCATTGACTGGTATTCCTAGTTTACGTTGTTGCCATTTTTTGGCAGTCAAAGTGAAATAATGCGCTACATCTGAATACAGCAACGTTCTGGCAAACTCACCGCATTCGCACAATCGAAAGAACGCAGTTAATGTTGTTGCTGGTAAGTGTACTGCTCTCTGCTGAACATTTGCATCGGTAAAATAAACACACTTGCCATTTTCCAAATGAACAGTTAAATGAACCACAGCAGGATGGCGTTCATGTAATGGAAATGAATAAATTCCCTAAACGGCTTCATTAGTGCTAATGTAGCGTCCCATTTGGTATTGAGCAATTTCATCATTTCAAAAACAGCCATATCACTGACTTTGTTCACATATTTGCAAATGTATTTGATAGACTTTACCGAATAACAATATTCAACGTTAATGTGAGTCACAAATATTTTTGACAATAGCAGTGAATATGGCACTACCCAATGATTATCAACGTTAATATTTTGATTTTCGATTGTTATTGTTGTAGTGCGACCGGCGTCGATACAATGGATATCCGTCATTACCTGATATTGTATCGGAAGTTAATTCTCTTGGATACCGTTTTGAGTATTCCCATCGATCATGCATTGCGAATTCAAATTTAGTTCGCCGCAAGGGCCGTTAATCACGTTTTTCGTGCAAACTTCAAATAATTGTGGATCGATGATTTGATCTGGAATTTCCGCTGATATAATTTTATCATATATCTCATCTAGTGTTATTTTCCGAACAAGCCATATCAAAATGTGTGCATGAGGTAGCCCTCTTTTCTGCCATTCAACCGAATACATACAGCAACGCACCTCTGCAAATATTTTTAATTTGATATTAAATCCATCAGTGCTTTCAATTTCTGTCGAAATATACGTGCTGTAATATCGTGGCGATCTGTTGGTATCTTGTCATTAAATAAGTTACTTTTTATATCTATCCACTGTGGATAGCATGTGAATGTTATAAACAGGCCTGAACAACCATATTTGCGAACGTATGACATTGCATCCTACGTACGACGCGGACTGCTAACATATGTATGTCGATGGTAATATTGTTTAACGTTCGACATCATTGTGATCATTCGCAATTGCATCACGCAAGTGGATGTATTCTTCTGACCGCAATTTGGCTTGATTGAATCGAAGATAATTAAGACGTTCTACTTCAATTTTCGCATACATGACAACAGCATATTAATGGAAGTTTGCCATATTTTAAAATGAAGTTGTCTTCTTGTGGACGAATTATAAACCTGTAGGAATAAAAATTCATGCCACTAACTTTTTTTTGTACATCGCAACCTGTCAGAAGTAGATGACATTTGAATGTGTTAAAGTGAGTACGTATGATAATGGTATGTATTTTACCAGTTTGTGAATCAATCATTGGTATATTGATGTGGTAACCGCCGTCACCTTTCCAATTTAGTAACGGATATTGTAATGCATCATAGCTACGATGAAGCTCCGAAACACGTTGTAACTATTCATTGTTACGACGTGGTACAATATCGCGGGATTGAAACTGATCACCAACAATAACAATGGCCACCAGAAGGGGTTTTGTTGGCTCTTATTACGATTTTGTAGATATGGGATGGCATACGATCGAGAGCGAATTTGAACAATCGAACTAATTCGTAGTGCTAATGAAAAAATGTTTGAAGCTGGGAAACAATTTCTCGTCTTGTATTCGAAGCAATTGTACAACGTTAATCCAATTTACGATTTTCATCTCCAATGAAATATATTTGCAAAAATTGATAATCAGCGTTGGGAAATGGTAACAATGAGCCAGCTCGATGATAAATCTGACCCCGAATCTGTAATGTGTGAGAAATAAAATTAGATGCTGGATCAGAATTTGTACAGACATGAAAAAAAATTCCGCTCGGATTGACGTTTGGGTAGGTATTCCGCATGAAATGATTACCTTGAACGTCGGCATAAAATTATTTCATAAAATTTGTGTCGCACCAAAAGAAGAAGAATATGAGCAAAAAAATGTTTGGACGTTGGTGACGTTTCAAAAATTAATGAATGGAGTGGATCGGGAGGAGATTCAAATGGTGGCAATTTCACTTTGCCGTTAGCGCAACACATGCCAGTAGTTTCACTTGGAAATTTGGCTGCACTATAATGTGGACATCTCATCGCAATTCTATCGATACAACCATGTAGACTGTAATCAATTTTGCAGTCATAATTAAAATCAGCATATTCCCTATCTCATACGACGTGGAAGTCATGTCAATCGTCGCGATGCTGGATGTCTTTGATTTGGAATTGGATCTGCAGATGTAGTTTGAGATCATGCGTCGTATATTTGATCGAGCAGCCAGTGGCATTACTTTTAAAATTAAAAAAATCAAAAATTGAATTATTTGCTTAAAAGCACCATAGTTACAACAACAACAACACATACGTATAACTTCAATGCACGTGAAACGACTTCTCTTTTTTCATTAAAAAAGAAATTCAAACTTAAACGAATTTCAGAATAGACCGAAATCAAATACGTAAATAAACGATAACGTGTAAATCAATGATTGAAAATATTTACATTGAAAGCTTGAAAATTCTTCGTGTGTATATGCGTTCGAAGTTTTTTTTGAAATTATGAAATGAGTTTGGATAAAAAGTATTGGAATTAATGAAATATATGCGATCGAGAGGTAAAAAAGCATGTGGTCAGCTTAACCTTCCAATAAAAGAGACCGAATGTCGTTAGTAAATTAAAAATTTAATGATTTGCAAAATTATATGAAACAAAAATTGGCATTACTGATTTTTATATCGCATCGGTTCCGGAGATATGACATTTAGATTTTGCTATATATTCCCATACAAATATCAACAAAATGCCATCCATTTTCCATATTATGATTTTTATTGTCACTTGAAAAGTTAACAAATCATGCATCGTAATGTCTTATGTGTACAATGAAACTCGGTCTTCCTAATTGGAATGTTGAGCTGAATTTTTCTGTCGTTGTTTCGATCGTCATTTTATTTGTGTGCTGATCATTCGATATTGATTTTTGTATATAGAATGAAGGGTGCTGAATTTGGTCTAAACGACCATCAGTTAAAAAGTGGGAGGAATTGGATAAGTGATCATAGTACGTCCCATACGAACTAAATTTTAATTTTTGTATATCTTGAGAATGGTTAGAGTTGAAGCTTATAAATTTGGTTTAAATAACTTGGCAGTCAATACAAACCATCATTTAGAAAAAAAAGATGGAATTTTGCATGTGTGCGGTAACTGTTAAAGCTTACTTTATTCACATTTTATTTGTGTGCTGACCATTCGATATTGATTTTTGTATATAGAATGAAGGGTGCTGAATTTGGTCTAAACGACCATCAGTTAAACAGTGGGAGGAATTGGATAAGTGATCATGGTACGTCCCATATGAACTATATTTTAATTTTTGTATATCTTGAGAATGGTTAGAGTTGAAGCTTATAAATTTGGTTTAAATAACTTGGCAGTCAATACAAACCATCATTTAGAAAAAAAAGATAGAATTTTGCATGTATGCGGTAACTGTTAAAGCTTACTTTATTCACATCAGTCAAAAAGCAGGTACAACACAAAGGCTCCCAGCAACGCGGGAGGGGTTACTCTAGTTAACTATATATGTGCGAAAATATTTAATAAATTTTTGTGTTTTAGTAAATTGTGTGTTTAATAAATTTTTGTGTTTTTTCATGTTGTTTATGAAAATCAATTTATGAATGCCAATCTTCTCCCTATTTGGTTTTTGACAAAAAGTATACATTTTTAATGAATATGATCATTTTGCAAAGAATTAAAAACCACTTAAGATATTTCCAAAATTCATTTTAAATATAAAATAGTAATGCATCTGAACAATTAAAATCAAATTTGATATATACTCGTAAAGGGTATCCAAAATTGAGGTAACATTTTAATTTTAATAAAAAAGACTTTTGTTTCAGATATTAAGAATATTTTTATATCAGTTTATTACAACTTGGTTCCGGTTAAGAATGAAAAATTATGTCGGTCAAGTGACTCCACCTACTGGCTTTGCAGGCAGGCCGCCTTACACCCCAGAGCTTGCCCCCCCGTCTATCATTTGAGTCGTTCTTGGCATCAAATTAGCAGTCTTTTGTCGCGAAATGCTATGCATAGTCACAACAAAAGCCTAAATTTTGCCAAAAAATCGATTTTTTTAACTTGTACACTCAATAAGAACCTGAGTAATAAAAGTTTAATTGGATCATTATATTTATTTTTTTACTTCGAGAAAGTGTTAAAAAATGGCAAAACAGTCTACACCTAAACATCGAAGAAAGAAATAACCAATTTTGGTTAGAAATGTGCAGTTAGTGTCATTAATATTCGGTTTTTAAGTTTATCGATAATAACACCCTGGCATTAGCGAAATGGATAGGTAATCAGAAGAATAGCAAAAACTTAAATAAATGTTTTCAGTATGAGTATTCAAATATATGGAAAAAATAGCTCTATGGTAACCCTGCAACCGTGATAAATCGATTAAAGTTTGTTAACCCTGTTTACTAAGCGCCATTAATATTCGGTTTTTCCTCTCTTTATATGCTATTTGCAAAAAAACATGTTATTCAGCTACTTTTCCAGCAATATAGAGATACGTTTTAATAAAAGTGCATAACACCTCCTTTCTTGTCTGTCCAAAATTCTACTTCACTGCAAATTATACAAATGGGGCACAAAGGAAAAAACACTCCTTTAGAACAGCGAAAACTTATTATTTTCCATTATGAAATAGGTAAAAAGTACAAAGAGATCGCTGAAATTCTGAATATGAAACCAAATACAGTTGGGGACACTGTCAGAAGGCACTAAAATGAAGAAAGAATACACTTCATAAAGCAGACAGGTCAGCCAAAAAAATTTACCGAGAGGGAAGAAAGTTCAATTGTGCGAAAAATAAAATCTAACCCTTAAGTGTTCCCAAATTAGTCACAGAGGTGCTCAATGAGTTTAAAAAGAAAATATCTGCACCTACTATACGGAGAACCATAAGAAAAAAAGGTTTTCATGGCCGAGTAGCACGTCGTAAGCCATTGGTTAATTTACGCAACCGAAAAGCTCGTTTGAGTTTTGCCAGGGAGTACATTAAGAAGCCTGAAACTTGGTGGGATGACGTTATATTTGCGGACGAGAGCAAGTTTAACGTATTTGGATCCGATGGGCGTGTAATGGTGTGGCGGAAGTCAAATGAGTAGCACCAACCACAAAATTTAAAACCAACCGTAAAACATGGAAATGGACATGTTATGGTGTGGGGTTGTATGGGAGCTAAAGAGACGGGAAAATTAGTTTTTATCAGTGGAATTATGAATAAGGAATCATATTTGAATATCCTCCGTCAAAATTTGAAAGAGAGCAAATAAGCTGGGCGTTTTAGATTCTTTTAAATTCTACCAAGACTAAATTCTAGAGAATATAATTGAACAGTGTCTTTTGATGATCACTTAATCTATAGTGAAAAAAATGTAAGTGACAAAACTCAACAAGAACAATCATAAGTGCATTTGTTTACATTTTTTTGTAACTCTAGTCGTTAAAATAATTAAGTAGCTGGTTATTTGGCTTTTGTAGCCAGCGTCTTTCGTTGTAGCCCTTAGTCAACTTAGCCTAATTTCTATTTTCCAATAAGATGCATGAATTGGCTACTTTTGTAGGCAGCGTCTTCCGTAGTAGTGTGGCCGGCCGATGGTCGGTAGCCTTAAATGTGTTTATTGCATGAGACACAATTTTTAATCGTATTTAAGCTTATTTACTTTCATCGGAGTAGGAGTGTAGCGCATGCTTTTATTTTGTTTTTAATTTTAACATATTTAAAAAAACTTTGAAGAAAACTAAAATTTTGCTTGCTACACCGAGAAGTGTTAAAATTAAGCTACGTAAGTTTATGCATGTTAATATTTACATACTTAGTATGAATACATATTTCTTTACATTTTAACTTCAGTGTATTTATCATTTAAAGTGTTTCGATTATTGTGCGTACCCCTGATTTAAACTTGCACAAACAACATGCATTGAAACGAATTGTTCGCTTTGGATTCTGTTTTGCTTATTTTTAATTCGTTCGCAGTATAAAATTTGTGCTAACGAGTTAGAGAACAAAACTCGTAAGCACAAATTTAAAATTTTTAAATTTAAAATTTTTAAATTTAAAATTTTTTGAATTTGTGATCTAGCTTCCATCGCCAGAAATAATTTAAACTGAAACAGCGTTTTCATGATTTTCCAGCACCATTTCTGAAATGTTATTTCGTTTTCCAACATCTCTCACCATTAACTCGAGAGGTACTGAATACCTGTGCTTTTTGATGAATCCTGCTGCTTACAAATATTTTGTTTGAGTGGCTTTTTAAATTTTGAAAATAAACTTCATAGAGTAATGCCCTCAATTCACCATCTCCGAATATTCTTGTCTGATCTGGGCGGTTTTTCTTTACCGTGTCAGCGTCATAACTTCTGAACCGCATAAATTATATGCTACACGTTGAGATCGATAAAATATATTTAGGATAAGCTTTGGTGAGCAGTCCAAGCAAAAAAAGAAACTTTGTTGTTTATACTATTTCACTCAGTGGCTTAGTGATAATTAATAACAGATATTTCCCTTCCAAAATGCCATATAAGTTACTAAAAATACGAATCATTTTCAGAATCTTGTTTCTTGAAGTTATGGAAGTAAAATTGAAATTTACAGGAATCACAATTTAAAAAAATTTTTGGACTCATTAGTCGTTTACTATTTTTGCAATTTCTTTCTATTGTTTTAACGAAGAGATTGTGTATAAGATTATTCCATTATAAGAAGGCCAACTTGTGTCATTACAAATAAAGAGAATAGAAAGCCGCTTACAAAACTGAATGTGTAAGCTTGTTTTTATTAGAGGCATATAAATCAGGAAATTCTTTTTGAATTAAAGTTATTTTTAAAAATCGCTTTAAGTACAAAATTTGTGATAGCAGCCTTTTATTTTGGATCTAAATAAATAATAGTAAAGGCTTATAATGGGTTTATAATTACATAAATATATAAGTGTATGTTTCATAATACCTGTTGGTCAATATTTTTATTTAAAAACTTCTGGTGAGTTGTTGCGCCTGTGGATGAAGCAATCAAGTCTGTAAGTCCTTGTACCTCTATTATAAAATTTTGTTAAATATTTCACTTCAACGCTTCCATTTGGTTCGCGAATTATTCGTATATCTGCCTGGGAGGTCTATTGAGCCTAAATTATGCAGAAATAAATTTTAAAACCTCATCATAACCAAACAAATGAAATTAAATACGAAATAGCTTGTACCCAGTTTTTGTGATCAGTTTATATTCAGCCAGTACTGTTATAAATGACTTGATATAAATACATAAAATTATATCTTAATATATATTTTTTTTTAATTGGGACTAAAAATTTTGGTTACATATTTATTGAAATTTGGTTACAAAAAAATCTAAGTTGTAACAACAATGCTTACGAGTCGAGGAAAAAATATTATTCGCACTCACGAATTAAAAAATAAATCGAGTGAACCAAAGAAAATTCTGCTTACGAGCCGAGTTGTTACGTACTATGGAGTTTTTCTCATCCATTTGTGAGCACATGAAGATGTGAAAGAATCAATTTACGCCGCTTTATACGTCCATAAATTTTCGCTTTTAATTTTTTTATACAATAATAGCGACATCTATTGCAATTTAGAAGTACATACAGACTATGTACTTCTATAAAAGCTTTTACGTTTATTGTTTTCATAGGAACACGTAAATGTGTACATATATCTAAAAGTTTTTACAGAAAATAGATATGAGGCAATGCCTTACCCTCATGTTGTTCTAAATGTATTAATTTTTCCAGTGCGATACTGGAATTTTAACAGCTGTTTGACAAATCACTTGTATACAAATGTGCCATGCACATGCATACAAACAACAACAAATTCAAAAGCAGTCACAGCCAAAGCAGTAGCATTAGACAGACGAATTAAAACAACAAATCAAAATCTTCTTCACTTCCTATTGATAAATATGATGTGAGAGGATGTGACATTTTCACAAATTATTTCGTTTTGCGTTATTTCATTTACGTAATTTTATAAGAAAAACTCTTCAACATACCTGGCCCATCTTCCAAAGTTGGACACTTGAATACACAATTTTCATCTACTGCTGCATCGAAGACCTCTTGTACCGTGTGGAATTTTTTAAGAACTGTGATTAGATTTTTGAAGACATCGCCAAATATGGCCTCCGCCGCTATGATGGCATCACGTAAATGTGCAATAGTGCTGGAACCGTAACCGGAATAGGCGTATGTTAAAAATGTCAGGGCGTAAATTGCAATTTTCATATAAGAAATATGCATTTTTGATTTGTTGTTAATTTTTTTTCGTCTTTTTATTTCACTATTGTTTTTAGGGCCTAGTAATCATTAACTAAATGACGGATAGATTGTATTTAATAATTATAACACAGCTGTTTGTCAATTTATCGTAAATGAATTCACCACAGAAACTGTAAAATACTCACCATTCTATAAAAGCTCTAATGCTAAGAGACTGTTAATTTTAATTTTTTTCTTTTAATAAAACTTCGGTTTTTGTGTTCTATGTGTTATTCCCAAGCTCATTTCGTTGATAAAACTGAAGCAATAATGGTGTTTTTTCGAACCTAACTTAAATGTTCCATACAAATTTAATAAGCAGTTTATTTTATAAGTGCATAAAAATTACGCAGTCATAAAAATGCGGCCAAGTTTGAAAATTATTTTATCTGACGTTATCTTTCAACAATTCAAAAAATACAATTATAAAAAAATACAATTGTAAGAAAATATATTTCTTTTAAAAATATAAATGTTAAGATAAATGTTTATAAATCGGAATTAGGAAAGTTGAAATGAAAATTTTATATTGCTAAGGCGACTTCAATTCCCCATAAACACAAAATGAACTCAGTAATCCTACCAAAATGGAAAACGCGTTAAACAGAGCCAATTACTGCATCGAGAAAATTGGTGGACTTTTGTTTGATGTTATAATTCATACATAATTTTCATCAAATATCTGGTGTTCTTTACAGTCACCCAAGCTTAAATCATAAGAAAACAAAGAAATATAATTGTGATCTATAAAACGTGCTTTGTTGGGTAGAAAATTTAATGACATAAATGTACACAAAAATATGATTTCAATCATGTGGCCACCAGAAGAAGAAAAGAGAAAATTATCAATATATTTTACCATCTCCCCTGATATTAATGTAATATTAACTTTAATTATAAATTGTTATAAATATCTTCGCTCGTTGCTGCAAACTTTTCCAATTTTAGATGTTATAACATATTATTTATGGATACAGTAGTATCAAAATTATGCTTAATTGTGAGGCTTTTTTATGCTATGCCGGTGTCAGACTTTAACACATTATCTTGATTTAATGTTTAATAAGCTTTTGATGCTTCTATCATTGTATCAATGAGCAAAATGAATAAAAAAGAAATTTTGTAGATTATTTTTATAAAATTTTAATTTGCATTTATTTCTTTTGTTTTCAATTGTTTTCTTTTTTTTTTTAATAAATATAATTGTTATAGCAATAAACCTTATTGCGTTTGATATCTCTTCTAAGACTTTTTTCTCTTCTTCTGCTACGTCTTCTATTACTCTCTCGGAAATTTTCAACAAATCTAGTAGAATACATATTATTACACAGTGCGACAAAAATGAACGAAGTTAAAAAACATGGGAAATAACACTACTTTTCTGATAGATGATGTCGAGTAAAACAAGGATATGTTTTTGGAATTTTCAAAACACCTGTAAAATCTCGGGATACGGGTAAAAACCCATTTTCTTTTCAACTTTTTACAAAAATACAGTTTTAAAGTAATAAAAAAAACACCAGTTTGCTGAACATTTTATTATTTTTTCATGAGTTGCATTGCGAAAAAGCTTAACTATTTCATCAATTTCCAAGGGATTTCTAAAGCGTAAGTCTCATTTTATTCATAAGATAATTCCTTAATTAACTTATAAATAGTACGGTTCCTATATAAAAAGTACGCAAAGACTCATCTAAAATTTAAAAATGTGGAAAAAATTGGATAAAAAATCTGTTTGATTGAGAAATAGACCAAGATTTTTCAAGACTACATAAACGACATATATATCATTTAGAAGGCCTGTTTCTTTCAAAATCCGGAAAGAAACTTAAAATCGGGTAATATTCAGCTAAGTTATTAGCTTATAAGTGCATGAAAATTAGAAAACTCGTAACTTTTACGTAACTCGAAATTTTGAAGGTTTTCGAAAATATCAAGAACAAATCCTTGTTCTGTTCGGCAGCGCCTATCAGAAAGATAGTATTATTTGCCAGGTTTTTTTTGTCGCACTATGTTATTTCTTTGAAAGTATAGATTTTACGAGGGCGGATTGACATTGAAGCTACCTAGCGCTAGATGGCAGCACAAAGACAAAAACTTTTTCTTTCTTAGAAATTACGATCTGTCAAACGTCAACTGTTTAAATTTTAGCCAAATTCATCGATTAGTTTATTTGTTGTAGTCGTTTCAAGTAAGCAACTTTTGTGTTTCTTGGAAAATGGAAAAAAGTGAATTTCGTGTAGTGATTAAACACTATTATTTTTTAAGGCGAAACGGCGAAAGAGACAAAAGAAAAGCTTGATAAACTTTACGGCGAATCAGTTCCTTCAGATTATATGGTAAAATATTGGATTGCTGAATTTAAACGGAGCCGAACAAGCACTGCAACAATACCATCAACAGGAAGGCCAAAAGAAGTGGTTACTGAAGAAAATATCAAGAAAATCCTCGATATCGTTATGAATGATCGCCGTGTCAAATGCGTGAGATTGCTGAAATGGTAAATATATCATATGAACGTGTGTTCAACATTTTGCATGAACATTTGCATATGAAAAAGCTATCGGCAAGATGGGTGCCGCGTTTGCTCAGTGTTGAACAAAAACGAGTTCGACAGATCACTTCACAGCAATATTTGGACATACTAAAGCATAATCCTGCTGATTTTTGGCGTAGATTAATAACTGTTGATGAAACGTCGGTCCACCACTACAAACCTGAAACCAAAAATCAATCGAAGCAATGGCTGGAAGCTGGTGGAAGTGCTCCGAAGAAGGCGAAGACAGCGAAATCGGCTGGCGAGGTTATGGCCACTGTATTTTGGGATGCACACGGAATATTGCTCATCGATTATCTTGAAAAGCGATCCGCAATCACAGGAGAGTATTATCGTGTATTATTGGATGAACTGGTTGATGCAATCAAGGAAAAACGACCACATTTAAACAAGAAAAAATGCTCTTTCTTCAAGACAACGCACCGGTTCACACAGCATTAGATACGATGCTTAAACTACAAGAAATCCACTTCGAATTGGTTGATTATCCACCTTATAGTCCAGATTTGGCCCCTAGTGACTTTATCCTGTTTCCAAACTTGAAAAAATGACTCGCAGGAAAAAGATTCATCTCAAACGAAGAAGTGATTACCCAAACTAATGCGTATTTTGAGGAGTTCCCAAAATTGTATTATTCAGATGATATAAAAAAGTTGGAAAGTCGTTTTACTAAGTGTATTGAGCTAAAAGGAGACTATGTTGAGAAATGAATGGTTTAAAAAAAAATTTTTTTTCCTACTTAAGTAACTACAATATCAATCCGCACTCGTATATACTAACTGGTCGCTTAGTCCTCTACGAATTGTATTTGCACGCTGTCCTATTCCTCAAAAAATAAGCTGTTACAGTAAAATCCTAATTCCTTATATGTATTTTTGTAAATAATTTTAAATTTATTTTGTTTGCATTTAGTTTGTAATGTTCTTGTTTTATTTTTATTTCAAAGTTGTATTTTTCTTTAAACAAGTTAGTAGTTTTTACAAGGGAATTAAAAAAGTTTTAAAACTTACGATCTGGAACCACTGTAACGTAACTACTAACAAACGAAAGCTTTCGAGATAGAGAAACCCAAAATGATTCGATTTCGTGTGACTTACTTCCATTCGCTTAGATTTTTCTTTCGATATTGTGACATATTGCTCGCTGAAGATCTCTATGGGGCTTACAAAAATATTGTATTTTACCATGCAGTCAGAAGCAGAAATAACAATAGAAACTGTAGATGTATATATCGACTTACATATTTGAGTTGCAAGATTCAAATCTGCTCAATTAAGGTCATTGCTTTATTAGCTTGATTTACAGTTAAAGGAAAAATTTGATTTAGAATTGAAAGTTTTCACAACCCCCCAGGAAAAAAAAATTGCTTACATAGTATTTAAAACTATTCTCATAAGCTGGTGTATAAATATCAACACTTTCAATAAATACAAATGTTTCTGTACCAAAAACAAACAATTTGGAAAAATTATTTAAAATTTATTTTCTTTTTATTTATTTCTTTCTAAAATGCTAAGCCAAATGCGTTCGGCGTTTTATTTTTATACTTTTTTTCTCTTTGTTTATGAAAATAAGCCAAAAATAATTTTAACGGTCTGACATTCATTCTGTCATCTTACATTCGAAAGTAAAGAAGCCTTTAAAAGTTTTTTTTTTTTTTAATTGGTGACCTTGTGTACCCATAATTAGTCTTTGCTAAACTTTAATAAAAAAAAACAAGACATTGTGACGAAAATAAGTACATTCATACGTGATACAAAAATAATAACAAATACATATGTAGGTGAATTTGCAAAATGTTTATACATATATATGTAGTCAAAAAGTGAAGATGCGGATAAAGTCAACTACATAATTCCTGCAATTTTAAATCATAAACACTTCAAACAAACTGTTAATGACATAGAAGATATCCATACATACTGTGAGCGTCAAATTAAAGTAAACACCTCATCTTATTTTACAAATGTGTTTCTTATATTTATAGCAATGGTGAAATTAAATAAGGTGAAGTTGGCTGTATAACAACTAATTTTTGCACAAAAACAACAGGCAATATTTTTTGTACATTGAATTGTAGATGTAAAAAAATTTCCATATAAAAAAAACCTAAACATTGTATACAGTTAATACTTGTAAATTAGAAATATATTATATTGTTGAAAATGTTAACTTTCAAATATTTCGTCTTTTGGACGTTTTTCAATTATAAACATTAAATATTTAAACATATTTATAAATATATTATTTTTAATGCGTTTTAAATGCGTTTTTGCAATAAGATATAGCTGAACGATATCCTTGGATTGTTCTTCTTAGTAAATATCTGCTGTGCAAGAATAAGTTTTGACAGTATATGAACACAAAAATGCAATTACCTGATAAACAACTTCACCTTGTATAATTTCACCATGATTTATACAAACGTTGATAAATAAAATATAATATATTGAAATTGATTATTAATAAAGGTGAAATTAATTTTATTAAAATTTTGCACTAAAACTTAGCCGCTTAGAAAATAATTAGCTTTTTATAAAATTATCCAGCTTTTTTGTGTTAAAACAAAGTAAAAAGAAACTCTATTGAGTTCAAAAGTTTATATTTAATATTTTGTTTGTCGTCATTTTGACTTTATCACGGCTTCCAGTCTCCTAGTCACAGAATCAATAAATTTTATTCCACTCATTCTATAGTACTAGCTGTAGATCATCTTTACAAGATATTTTTCTTTGTCTAATTTTCTTATCGAGGTATTCCCACGAGTGCTCAATTGGGTTCAGGTGGATGGTTGAGTGTTTTTAGGGTACGGTAAAGCAACCACTCCTTTACAATTATAAAGCTATGCTTAGGATTATCGTCCATACCCAGTTATGTGATAAACCATATTTTTCTACACTAATGGCAATATTTTGTTTCAAAATGTTGAGGCACTTCATTTTTTTCATCGTTGAATCAATAAGCATAAGATTGGCAACTCCCAGTGCCTCCATGCATCTTCAAACCATCACTGAGCTTCCACCATGCTTTACAGTTTTGATGACGTATTTATCACTAAGCACTTCATTCTTACTTTGTCATATCTTTGGTGGTTTTTTAGCACCTAAGCCTCGAAGCTGTTTTTATGTATCCGTGTAGAGTATATTTCTCCAAAAAGATAGAGGCTAATTTTTATACATTATTGCGCAATTTCTACGATTTTTTGGTTGGCTTACGACAAAGGGCTTTTTTTCATGGTACTCTACCATGTAATCCGTGTTCTTGCGAAATATTCTTAGCTATTTAGACTGCACTAGATGTCGGATTTGCTGTAAATCTCTGTGTAAGGCGCTTTGGTCGTATGCCACGCGACAAACTCTCCACTGTTTTCTATTTAGCGTACGTTTTAAGATTTGTTTATGGTGCAATGGATTTTTCTACAATCTTACCTATTTCGCACAAGAATAACTTGTGAAAATTTAGAATGATTTTTCGGGCTTTAATCGATGTTTGTTTTTCCATTGTCGTTTTTTAAATACATATTTCCTTTGACAACTGATCCTTTTTTAGAGATGAGGACAGGGTACTCCCTATTATATTTATAAAAAGTTATAAAAGATTTGCCGTCTTTTCTAAAATGCTAACTACAGAAGATGCCGATTTTGCCAAAAAAAAAATCATCTTTTCAGATGAAGCTCATTTTGATCTTGGCGGGCATGTAAACAAGCAAAATTGTCGCATTTGTGGCACAGAAAACCCGCACGCATATATTGAAAAGCCAATACACCCAAGACGAGTCACTGCTTGGTATGGATTTTGGTCCAGAGGCATAATTGGGCCAGAGACAATTGACGCTTTAAAGGACAATATTCGTGAAGCCATTGGTGAAATACAGCTGCGCACAATCGATAAAGTGCTTAAAAATTGGACCGATCGTGTAGGCTACTACATGGCCAGCCGAGGCAGCCATTTGAATGAAATTAGTTTCCATTATTAACCGGAAGGATTGTACTTTCAAATAAAAAAAGAAATTTGAGAAAATATTCAGTAGTTTTTTTTTTTAAAGCATTTTCAAAAAAAATAAAAAATTATTTGGCGGACCCTTTATAACAAATTTAAAGTCAAATGAATACATACACAAAAACTTATACAGAAAACGAGCAGAATGAACACGTATTGGTTGTGAATGCTTAGGGTTGCCAGAATCAACATTGCAAGACTCTTGACATTCATAGAAAAAACCTTCACTGGTCTACAAAAAACAAAAAATTTTCTCGCCTTTAGATAAATGATTACAGTTTTTTTCCATCGGGCTCATTTTTTATGGGCGTGGCAAAATTTCCCCAAAAAATATGGTAGTTATGTCCATATATTTCATCATAACCATCAAACGTTTATGAACAAAATTTCCTATAAATCACCTGAACAATTTTTTTTTTTTTTAATTTCAACAGTTTTGGATTTATTTACAGCATAGCTGCGAAAAAACATTTTCGCGCAAAATTAGATCAATTTTTATTTATTTTTTTTTTTTAAATCATACAAAATTTTTCATAATGAGAATTATATATGTTAGGTACTTAAATTGAAGCTTAAAATGTTGAGAATAAAAAAAGCTATAAATCATGAATCAGCTATTGCTGATTTGATTCAAAATTAAATGCAGGTACCTAACTTTGACCAAAATTTCATAGAGGCCTTGCAATGTACATTCGCGATGAAGTTGTATACCAGTGCCAGTAACCACTTGGCATGTTTGATGCAGAATTTAATTGTCTTTGGGTTAAGTTCGGAACCAGGGCACATCTTTTGTATTTCGAGTTCCTGTATAGAAGTCCAAACGCGATGGTTCCATATCTGGCTTTGACTCTCTTTCCGATTCCATTTCGAGTATCCTTGCAAATTACTCCAGCAGTGAAATTGTTGTTGCTGGTGATTTCAATGTTCATAATTCGTTTGGCTACGCATTCAGGCCCTACAACTCCAGAAGGCCAATACGTGCACGATCACCTTGCGCAATTATTGAATGAACCTACTCACATGTCGTGTGTAGATGGGCACCAAAATAACACCCTCGACCTTCTCCTCACTACACACCCTCAAAAGAATGTAGTTGAGGTCCCTGCACCTCTCGGAAATTCAGACCATTTTACCATTTCTGCCTCTTCCCCGTTCTCCACTCTTCAAAACGCTTCACATACAGCTACGAAGCACGTGGTTTTCAATTATAGGAAAGCTCGTAGGACTGAGCTTAATGATTTCTACGAGCATTTTAATTGGAAACTTTGTTTCCTTGATCCAAATGTGATTGCCATGTCCGAAATGGTTGTTAATATTGTTACGTTTTTACCTTTTTCAAAAATTCTATATATGAGTTCGTAGATTGTAGTTAAAATAAAATAAATCCTGTGTTTGGTTTTTAATTAAAATCCTTTATTCAACACAGTTTTGTGCACCACTGCTTGTAACCTTTCTAAAGGCAATAACAATTTTCTGTTCTTAATTACTCCGTCTGTTTACAATCTTGTAAAAAACAACAATTACTCGACAGATCTTTCTACCTAAAGATCTTCCAATCCGATCATAATTATAACTTAGGTTCCATCACAACCTTTTCAACCAGAGATTATCCACACTTAACTCTCTTTACTGAGTTAGCTCCAACTAAACTGTTTTTTTTACGTCACGATTCACTTCACGAGCTTTCTCCTTATAAACTCTCTTCACACAAACTGTACTCGCAGAGTTTACTTTACTTAAACTGCACTCGCAGAGTAGAACACATAAACTGATTGCTGTTCGCATTGATGTGCTTCTTATATGGCTGAGTAAACAACACATCGAAAGCTCTCGAACCTCTCGATATTTCGTGGAGATTCCATTTGTTTCTTCTAATTTCTTTTAAGTACTTTTGTAGTCATGCGTATGTAAACATTTACCTCTTTCAGCTCTTAGTATTTGTTGTTGCTTGTTTTCTTTGCTGTTAGTTTTTATTGTTGCTGTGTTATTTTTATTTACTTTATTTCTGCTAATGTTTGTTGTTTTCCATTCTGGTTATTCATAAACAGCACGTATAGTTGTTATTGTAGCTCTTGTTTATTTATTTGAGCGATGTAATAAACGCTGGGATCCCCAACCTTATTTTTGTAACATTATAATAAAGCTAGGAATGGATAATATCATCCCATCCAGAAAGCTACCGCTTAAATCAAGAAATAATTCTTTGTTTAATCACTCTTGCAAACTTGCAGTCAGATCCAGAGAGAGAGAATTCAGAAATTGGCGCAATGACAAATGCGATCATACTGATTCGCTACGCAAATAGGCAAGATCTTCGTTTGTCGCAGTACTTAGGCACGAAAAGACTCTATACGAGCAGCGCCTACGTGCTAAGTTCTAACTTTTCCGCGGATAAGTAAGAGCTTTTGGTCATTTATTAAAAGTCTTAGGAACAGCGCTAGTTCAATTCCAGCCCTTATAAAGAACGTCCAAGCATTCACAAACCCGGTCGAAAAGGCAAACCATCTGGCTGAAGTGTTTGCAGGTAATTCGAACTTGCCAGGGAGCGATCCACCACTGCCCTAACTTGAAGTAGTATCAGTGACTATTCCTAGTATATTCTTACGAGCCCGTGCAGTTAAATCTTCTGGGCCGGATCGCGTTCCAGCACTGGTCCTGAAGCGGTGCTCTTCGACGCTTACGCGTCCATTGGCTAATCTTTGCAGGGCGTCTTATCGTGCGGGTATTTTTCCATCTTGCTGTAAGGTTGCCAATGTGAGAAAATGTTTTCTTGCAAAATTAACGGTAAATTTCTTTGTGGCAATATTAGCGGTAAATTGTTTTCTTGCAAAATAAGTGGAATTTTTTTTCTTTTATTTCCAAAAAGTCATAAAAAATTCGTTGAATATAAATTTTACATTTTAATCATTTTAATAAAACTTTGACAAAAGTAAAGGATTCATTCTTTTGGCTATGGGAGCTAAAAGATATCTCAAGAATAAAATTTTTTATTATTATGATAAAAAACCCACTACAAAATGCACTTTTAAGAAAAAAACAAAAATTTTTTATCATTCAACATTTGTTTGCAAACCAAAAAGAAAAATCTTATCCGATATATGATTTTATCAAATATCAATAATGAAAAGTACTCTAAGGACTATTTCTGCTTTATATTTTTTTTTACTATGGCAAGTGTTTTGCAAAATTTATACATAGAGTTAGCTTATTTATAATGGATTTTTGTGTTAGATTATATACAGTATGCCAAGCGCTTGGTCTGGCAAAAATTGCCCAAATTTGTTTTGCTACATATGAGTGGAATTAACTTTAAAATCACAACTTTGGATGAAAGAAACAAATATTGGCGGCCAAAAATATTTTGTAATACCTGTGCAAGAGCTTTAAGAGGTTGTCTTGACAACGATAGAAAGAATATGTCATTTATGAAAGCAATGATATGGAATGTACCACAAAATCACGAACATGATTGTTATTTATAGCTTATTTTATTCCCAACATCTTAAACTTTACTTTAAGTGCTTATTATCTGAAATTTTCATTCTGAAAAATTAAAAAAAAAAAAATTGCGCGAATTTTGCAAGAAAAAATTTCTTTTTCGCAATTAAGTTACGAATAATTCCAAAACTGTTGAAAATATATATAAAAAAAAATTATTCAGATGATTTATGGGAAATTTTATTCGTAAATGTTTGGGGGTCAAGTCGTTCTCAAGTTTTGATGAAATGTATTGACATAACTACAATATTTTTGGAGAAAAATTTGCCACGCCCGTAAAAAAAAATTTGGGCCCGATGGAAAATTCTGAAAAGGTATTTAAGTTCAGCGCATCAAAGTCATCATATTCCATATAGTTATATTTAAAGGCGTTTTTTGCTGTAGACCAGTCTTATGAAAAGTTCAAAATAATTGACGAATTTAAGTTTAATTTGTCGTTGAAAATTTACTCGATTTCAAATTCATTTATTTTTGGTTTACAGAACATACACGATTATTTTTAATTTTATAAAAAAAAAATATTAAAGTTAAATTAATTAGAATATTACAAAAAATACTTAAAAATCCGATAACATCAAATATCGGATAGGATTTTTCTTTTTGGTTCTGCCAACAAATGCTGAATGATAAAAAAATTTTGTTATATTACTTAAAAGTGCATTGTGCACTGGTTTTTTTACCACAATGATAAAAAATTTAATTCTAAAAATATTTTTTACCTACTCTAGCCATAAAAAATGAACCCTATACTTTTGTCAAAGCTATGCACCTGCCTTTATGGGTTATTCTACTTTCAATCCTACACCTAGATTTTATTAAAATGTAAAATTTATATTCCACAAATTTTTTTTATAACTTTTTGGAAATAAAAGTAAAATAACTTCTACTAATTTTACAAGAACGAAATTACCCGCTAATTTTGCAAGAAAACATTTTTTCGCTAATATAGGTCAAAGTTAGGTAGCTGTATTTAATTTTGAATAAGATCAGCAATAGTCAACCGATTTTCATGATTTATAACTTATTTTTTTCCCAACATTTTAGACTTTAATTTGAGTGCTTAACATCTAAATTTTCATTCTGAAAAATTTTTTCTAACTTTTTGAAAAAAAAAAAATAATAATAAAATTACTCTAATTTTGCACGTAAAAAATTTTTTTCGCAACTTAGTTACGAATAACTCCAAAACTGTTGAAAATACAAAAAAAAAAATATTCTAGTGATTTATAGGAAATTTTGTTCCCAGAAAGGTAATGCTATGTGTATGGCGTGATTGGAAATAAATGCAATTAAAACAGCCAGAATTGGTCAATAGAAAAGGAGTTTTGTTTCTTCAGGACAAAGCCAGAACAACCAGGCAGCAACTGAATGAGCTTGACTGGGAAGTTTTGATGACTCCACCATATAACCCAGACCTTGCAAATTTATATTATCTTTTGTTTCGATCTCTGCAGAACTCTCTTGATGTACATTTAAATTCTGCAAGGCCCTGCAAAACGCAATTGGATCAGTTCTTCGCTTACGCACTGATGAAAAAATAGCTTTATCTCGAAAATGACGAAAAGATATCAATCAAAACAGCACATCTTTGACTTAATACAGCTCGTTTTAAGCATAGGAAACAGGTATTTCATTTTTGCTCGAATTTGTAAACATACTTTTTTGAATACCTATTGTTACGAAAATAAAAATACAAAACTGCATTGTGGGATTTTGGTTTATTTTGTATCAATTTGGCAGCACTGAAACATCGACCATCTTTACGTTACATTTGAATTATTGGATATGAAAATAGAAGATGGTCGATATTTCCTGAACCTTCCAAACTGTAGGCAACTGTATTAAGACAAACAGTATAAAAGTTATAGTGAAGTAAATAAAGAAACTCTAAAATAATTTTATTTTATTTTATCGCAATTTAAACGAGCTCAAACGTTTTATAAACGTTAAAACGTGACACTATTATAAAAATTTAATTATAATTTTCTTAGATAAACTTAACTAGGAAACATATACAGTTAGCACATGGGCTGAAAAGTCCCGGTCCTAACGAAGAAAACGCTATTAAGAGCAATGTCTTCATTCCAGCGCCGATTTAATATTTCAATGTCACTTTCGTAGAACTATTTATCTTTTGCCTTAAAATAGGCCTCAGTTTCAGGGATAACATTTTCATTCGTGCGAAATTTCTTACAGGAGATCCTTTTTTGAGGTCTGCGAACAGCCGGTAGTCGCTGGAAGCCAAATCTGGCGAATACGATGGATGTGAGAGCAATTCAAAGTTCAATTCGTGTATGTATGTTTTACCATTGTGTTGATTGACTATTTATTTTTTGCCATAAAATAGGCCTCAGTTTCAGGAATAACCTCTTCATTCGTGCGAAATTTCTTACCGGAGATCCTTTTTTGAGGTCTGCGAACAGCCGGTAGTCGCTGGAAGTGAATACGATGGATGTGAGAGCAATTCAAAGTTCAATTCATGTTTGTAAGTTTTACCATTGTGTTGATTGACTTGTCACGTTCTTGGTTTTGGTCAACAGTGAGCAAAGGCGGTATATGGGAAATGCTTACTGAATTATAATGTCACGTTGCTGTAAAGTAACATTCTGTAGACAATAGAATTTCTCAAAGGTGTTACGTGACATTTGTAATCAGAGATCGACTGTTTGTATGTCAAATTATATGGGGGTACTTTTACTCTTCTTTTTGGCACTTTTTCCACACAATTAAAGAGCAATTTAAAACAATTGAACAAAGCAATTTAGAACAATCTGAACAAACTTAAAATATTTTTTAGAAAATGTGTACCCGATTTTAAGAAATATTACCATTTTTTAATACAAAATGGCTTCCTACGTGTTGTAATGCGGAAAAGGAAGAAACTAAAAAATGGCTTTAACTAACATTTCTAAATGACGAGCAAACATTTTGACGATAATGATAGATAAGCAATTATGTATTTATATAATTTTAGATCAAATTAAAAATAATTTGGGTAGCAGCGTCTAGTTTCCGAGGTGTAGGACAGTTAGTTTCAACATTTAACTGAGTAATATCTTAAAATTTTGATAAAAAAGAAGGATATCAGGTAAAATATATTTCCAATGGCTTCAGTTTGCTATGCACAATGTTTGGTTACATTGGTCTATCGTGAACCAGGGAGAAAGAAAACCCTTGTATGTTGATTTTTTATAAAATTGCATTCATTTGATAAATAACTTTATACTCCATATAAGCTTTCCTTTTTAGCAACAATTTAGTATATAATTTGTTGTGTTTTATATTGCAAATACATACGCACATATATAATTATATTATTTTTATACACCTAGATAAAAAAAACTATTTAACCTATTTCGCACTTTGTTCAAAGCATACACAATTCGAATATTTTTAATACCCATCACTGTGATTTAAACAGCTGTTTCTTTTCCATTTTTAATAATTTATATACACAAATTTAACAAAAACATATGACACGTTTATAAGTATTCTATAATAGCAGAGATGGTCTTACAGTCTTAACTAGTTGTAAAATTCTCGCAAATCAAGCTAAATCAATGCCATCTAGTAACCCATATACCGGTCGAAATGGCTTCGATTCTGTATTTACAAGTCCGATTGATTTAGTTTTTTGTGCTTTTATCAATTTCGAATGGATTTCTGAACCGTAAGTCTCATTTTATTCGTAACTTAATATAATTCCTGAATTAATTCATTCAACACAATAGTACGGTTCCTATATAAAATAGTGCGCATATGTGTACGTCATTTAAAAGGTCTGTTCTCCTCTTTCTAAAAACGAAAATAATCTTAAAATCAGGTAATATTCTGTTAAGTTATTCGCTTATAAGTGCATGAAAGTCCGAAAAGTCGTAACTCGGCAGCGCTTATCAGAAAAATAGTATCACTTCCCAGGTATTTTTTTTGTCGCACCGTATTACATGTATTTACTTGTAATATTATTATAAACTTCGTGTCATCAGGATAGCGCCCCCTTTTTACTGAAGTTTCATGTTTAATATTATCTGAACCAATTGGGATATGGTCTTAAAATTTTTAGGTGGTCGACTCCTATCAATTCCTTTTAAAATAAAACAAGAATGACTGAATAAATGGTACAGATCATTTAACAGAGTATTTTCATTATTTTTTTTTTTTTGGAAAATTATACTAAAAAGTACTGAAAAAATTGGTTATCAGGATAGCGCCATTAGCTATAATTTCATCTTAATTAGTACATTAAGCAACTACATAGCATTTGAATTCTCAAGCACTATATTTTTAATTGTATTAAGGATAATTAGTAAAGCTTGGGACTGTGTTTTTCTGAAATATCCTCGAAATTTCGATTGGAAATTGAATTGTAAAGCTTTTCAATATAATTCAACGAAATGGTGAACTAAGTGCTTTAGACTCCGTTTTGGTTTTCTGAGCCCCAAAAACGGCAATTTTGCTTATTAACGTAAACACCAATATGAAAAGATGATTTGATATGATGATATATTTCCAATAAATGCCAACATTGCTCAAGCGTAAATCGATTCATTTCGTTCAGTGGAGATAACTAAATTTTGTGACAGAATAGAAGACAAATTCGAAATAACCGCTCGTTAAAATTTAAACCGATAAATGGCCCATGGAAATGAAGAGTAGTCTAGTAAAGCCTTTTGTATTGTGTAGGATCTGTTTCACGCTCTGGAGTCACTCATCATGCCCTTGTCCCAAAATTTGTGATACCATCTTTTGATTTTCGCCAAATCTTGATGTATTCGCTTTGCTTGCTCGTCGCTTGTATCACCTGCACTAGGCGACAATTGAAAGTATAAATTCGTAACTAATATGATCTTGTTGCTAATAATAAAAATGCACTTGAGATATTTCCAAACTCATATAAAATATTAATGTTTCCGAAAGAATAGTAATGTATTTCAAAAAATTTCTTTGCAATGCGTTATGTGTATTCAGGATTATTGTCCTGTTAGAAGCAAATCGACCCTAATTTCATTTTTTCGGCAGAATTCTTAACATTTTTCGTAGGATTAGTTGCGATATAGCCTTCAATATTTGCTAAATTACTGACGCTTCTTTTTGAGAAACACGCCTATGCTATAATTCTTCCTTCTACTATGCTTTACAGTATGCTAAACAAAAACTTGAAAACTCAACGGAAAATTTAAGTTAATATAGTTCTTTTGAACTGAATTTTGTAAAATAATACATACTTATCGGTGCCAACTTTGTAAACTACAACTGATCTATTTTCTTTTGGCGATTTTCGTGTGTTTTGAATAATAAATAAGTGTTTTGAATAATAAAATAATAAGTGTTTTGAATAATAAAATGTTATTAAAAATAAATTTGTTTACATTTATTTTATAAGCAATGCAAACTTAGAAAAAATCCCCACATTTTGGCAAATATGAGATATCCGTCCGATTTTTTACTACGCTTCTATTGTAGTAACAAAAAGACCTACATTTCCCCTACTTTTAGATTTTCCCCTACTCCTAGCAATACACAGGTATTAACTCAAAATTTTAAAATTGTCAGTATAGGTAAAAAATTGTTTGTGGTTACATTTTAATAAAATTTGAAAATCCGAATACACCATAGTAAGCAAATTCAATTTAAAAGGTACTTACATTGTTTATTTTTTAATTTTTTGCATTTGTTGCAAAAATATATTTATTGAGTTAATACCATATATTTGAAAATGGTTACAACTCAGAAAAAAATTTGAAAAATTTTATCATAAAGAGTCACATTTCGAATTAACATCATAAAGTAAAACAAATTTTATCAACAACAGTATCAACAGTATCAACTCGAAATACAACGAACCAAATTTAAATAAAACCATTTAATTACACTATGCAATAAATGGAAACAATTTTTTTGACCATGAATAACCACTATATTTTTCTGATGCGCTATGATCGCCTAACTTCAAAAATCATCAGCATTCGAATTCTATGGATAAGTTTTTTTTTTAGAATTTTTTTTCTAAAATGTGAGATTTCTGAAGAGGCTGCTTCAGACATCTTATGATAACTTTGAAATGACTTATTCGACTTCGTTAAGCCATATGTTAAAAAATTCCAAATGATACCAGCTTTAAGCAATTCTAATATCGTTTTTTAATGTAACCCGTATTTTTGGAGTTATTGAGAAAAAATTCATAAAAAAAAATTTTTATATTTATATTTTATTCCCAATAAAGTGAAAGTACCCAGTTTTGAAAATAAAATTTTGTTGTAGTAATTGTATGTAATTGGTGTCGTATAAGCGATACTTTTTTCAAAATTCATATATATGACTCATACACTCAGTGGAAATTTCGGCAGTTACAGCAAAATTTTTGTTTCAAAACTATGACTTAAAGCCTGTATCATTTGGAATTTTTTAACATATGGCTTAAAGAAATCGAATAAGTCATTTCAAATGAAACATTCTTGAAGTTAGGCGACTATAGTGCATAAAAAAAATATATATTAAATATCAAAGGTATTTTTGCTTGTTGCATAGTGTTATCTTTAACTTGAATAAAGGCCCAAATCAAAGTAATACCTTTTTTATTGAAAAATACGATGCATTTCTATTTCAACTTTTGTATTGTTGATATAAACGTTGTCACTACACTCTTACGAAAATTGTATAAAATCTGGCTTTAAAGATGAAAGAGTAATCAGAATACGTAAAAATTATAACCATTCTCGTGTTATATATAAAATGTGCGTGTTATACTTATAAAATGTATTCCTCATAAGAAAAATTCAAAGGAATGCATTAAAATTAATTATTTGTATTGCCTACCAAATCATTTAGACCAAGTCCAGAAACTGCTCTTCTAACCGTTCTCTTGATATTCAAAACTCAATATTACCTTTTTGTGGGAGGTGCCACACCCACTTATTAAATTTCGCCCATTTTTCGACTGATGATGTGTATTGCCTACTAATTTATTTAGACCAAATTTTGAATCTTCTACTATTAGCGTTTCAAAGATACAAAAAATTAGCATTTACTTTGTATTGGAAGTGCCACTCTCACTTATCCAATTCCGTCCACTTTTTAACTGATGATTTGTATTGACCACAAAGTCTTTTTTTAGAATTAGCTTAAAATTAAAATTACAGGCTAATTATTTATTAGAGCAATAACGACTATGGCCTTCAGCTCAATATATATAGTTAATTTATGTATACTATATGTGTATATGTATGTATATGGATATGTTTATGGAGATATAGTTGTATAAGTATAAGTAGATCGATTACATGGACTGATAAAGCTTAATGGATTTTAAATATTTAATTATTAATGCTATATTGCTATCAGATGGTGTTGCAAGCAGATGTTCTGACTTCTTATTTCCGAATATATAAGCTCTTTGTTTAGAGTAAAGGGGGCACTGTGATAAGATGTGTGATGGGTTGGCCGGATAGGAAATATTGCAGTTACATGATAGCGTAATATGGATATTTAAGAGGCAGCGTGTGGCCTAGACAAAGTCTAATTACTTTGATGAGATCTGCTCTGTTCGTGTTAATGATCTTGTTAAGGAAATGAGCCATGCTAGAGTTGTTGTTATTATATTTGTAGTGATGAGAGGAGATTTAAGAGAGAATCTTGCTGCAGAGTCAGCGTACTCATTTCCAATTATTTTGCAGTGGCTGGAGACCCATATAAGTTTTATATGTGGCTGTCTTTTTATAATTGTGTTGCGGATATTAGAGGCGTATATATTGTTTTGGAGACGTTTAAAATAGATTTTAGAGATGACATGGAATCAGTGAATATAGCGTAGTTACCTTTTATGTTACTGATATGGTGGAGGACCCTGTTGATAGCTATAATTTCTGCGAAGAAGATTGTACTATAATGAGGAAGGTTTGCTACTTCAATAATTTTGTTTTCGGTTGTGACACTATATACTGTTGCATCTTCGTTTTTGGAGCCATCTGTATATATAAATCGGTGATTTTGCAGTTTTTGTTTAATGTCTTTAAAATGGGCTGAGAATAAGGCGGGGTTACTATTTTTGGGAAATTGATGTAACGATAAGTCAATGATATCTTTGTTGATGGTCCAGGGAAAGTGGCATCTCTCCCTTTTAAATGGTGCATTGGTTGGAATATCAAGTGTGTTGCAGTTGGCATTGATTCTGCAGGTGGTGGAAGGAATTCTAGCAGTCTTTTTGCGTTTTTTGATTGAACAAATAAGTTTGTGAAGTGGTGATGTGGTACCAGAGAAGTCCGATAGAGTTTAGTTGTAAGTATGTCCCTTTGAATTTCTATAGGTAATATGTTAGCTTCTGCATATAAGGAATTTATTTTAGAGGTCGCGAACGCCCCTAGTGAGAGCCAATTTGCAGACTTTATTACTGAATTGAGTTATTTAAGAGCATGTCCATAAAAGGCACTTAGATAATATATAGGCACGTTAGATAATATAAGAGCTTTTGTGAATTGAATTAAAGTTTTTGTATTACAATTGAACTTTTGGAACGAAAGGCATTTGATAATACTTAGTTGTTGGTAAAGAGATTTTACTAGTTCCTTAATATGCTCATTCCATTTATATCGCCTATTGATATGTAGCCCTAATACCCGTAAATTCTCAACTTCGTTTAGGTGTATTTGTCCAGAAGAGATTTAACATTTACAGTTATGCTTACGGCAAATGTGAATGTATTTGCATTTTGTTGGGGCCAATACTGCCCCGGCGTAATTGCCCCATTCGATGATGTGTTCAAAAATAGTACTTAGATCAATAATAGGATTTTTATTTTTGTTCGATTTTACTAATAAATTAACATCATCGGCGTATGTTCTGAAATCGATTTCACGGTGGATGGAAATTAACTTACAAAGTTTATTGTAAGCTATAAGGAAAAGAACAACTGACAACGGTGATCCTTGGGGTATTCCGTTATGGAGAGCATACACTCCTGAGTAATAGTTTCCTACCGTTATTATAAATTTTCGATTCTCCATGAAGTTTATTACATAATTTTTGATTTTTGGCCAACTTTCCAGGTCACTAACTGATCGATGATGGGATGAAGGCCTATTTTATCAAAGGCTCTATGAAAGTCCAAAGAAATTATTGTGAGGTGGTTCCGATGCGACTCTGCAATTCGGTGGTCTATGTACAATAGATTATCGATTGTAGATTTTCCTTTCATGAAGCCATACTGTTTGCTATCTAATAATCCTTGTGTGGTAAGGAGCCACAAAGTCGGCTTGCAACCATTTTGTCTAGCACTTTTGATGGGCAAGGGTTCAATAATATGGGGCGATAGCAGTTGAGGGAAGTTTTGTCGTTTCCTGTTTTGTAGATTGGAAGAGTGATGCTGACTTTGAATTGTTGTGGAATGAATGAATTAAATATTTTGTTAAAGAGATCAAGTATGCGTTGCTTCATTTTACCTGGTGATTGCTTAATAATTTCATATGAGATCCTGTCAACTCCGGGTGTTCTGCCTTTAAGTCTTTTAAGAACTGAATTGAGTTATAATATGTTTAGTTTGGATTCAATTTCTATGGCGGCAGCGCTTGGTCGTGGTATTGTTGGTCTTTGAATTAATTCCTTTTTCCGGGTTTGGAAGACTATCGGGTAGTCAGACGAATTATTCGACCAAAATTTACCTAGTTTGGAAGCTATTTTCTGATTTTCTGTGATTAATTGAAATTGATCCTACGATTGGGAAGCTATTGCATAAATGGATTGTTTACCTTTGTATCCGGTAAAATGACGTATATTTGTCCAAATATTGACGGTATTCGACGATGGGCTTATGGCGGATGTAAACTTATAGATGAATTGTTTTTTTGAGGCTCTTATTTCTCTTTTTAGCAGTGCATTATTTTTTTATAACTTATTAGGTTTTGTGTTGTCATATTCCGTTTGAAAATGAGCCAAGATTTATTTTTTTGCTTTTTAAGGTTCTCTAGATGGGCAATCCCCTTGGAAACTTCTTAGTTGTAGTTGGATGAGTTTTGGGTATAGATATATTAGCGACTTCTTTGATAATTTTTCAAATGTTGGCTGTTTCTTTATTTAGGTTCTCACTTATTGGCCTTTTCGTCTCATGTTCCTTGCATTGCATTTTTTATAGGGTCCAGTCAACTAAGTTCAATTTATAGATGGGTCGAAAGTATGGAAGTGATTGTCCCGATTGTTGAAAAAGGCACAGGATTATAGGAAAGTGATCGCTTCCAAAAAGAGTGGTCTCTACTTTCAAATTGGTGTGAACAAATAATGATGGGCTGCCGAATGACAAGTCAACATGAGAAAAGGATGAGTGTGTGTTAAAATGAGTTGGTGACGAATTATTTAACAGTACGAAGTTATTTTTATTAATGAACTGTGATAAGAGTTTGCCCCTTCTAGTGTTGGTTGTGCAGCCCAAGCTACTGTGCCAACTGTAAAAAGTCACCTGTAACCAGTATAGGTGGTGAAATATTGTTAAAAACTTTGTCAAGATTTTGTTCTGCAAATGTTTTATTAGGAGGGATATAAGAGGATACAATTTTTAACTTTATTTTGGAATGAATTTCTATGCATAGGGTGTCAAAATCGTTACTGACATTGACCCTTTTATGTTGTAAGGAATTATGGATAAGAATGGCAACTCCACCAAATCTTGTGTTGGATGTGTTGAGTGTAAATAACTTAAAGTTGATTGGGACAGGAATATTAGTTGAATTATGGAGGTGCGTTTCTTGAAGAGTAATAATTATGAAGAGAGGTTTTACATACGAAAGAGTAAGTAGATGGAGAGTGATGATAATCATTATATTTTTTATGCCTTTTTTGCTATTTGTTTTTTCCAACGTTATTATCGCTTAAATTTCTTTTTCTTTTAAAAAAGTTGGGCACAATTTGTCTTTGGCTGAATGATTAGTATTGATTCTATAACTCTCTTTACAATTAACACTTCTGTGTGTTTTTACATTCCTCGTCTTCTTTTATATGATATTCTTCAGCACAGTTAAAACATGTTTGATTATTATTACAGACTTTAGTAAGGTGACCATATCTGTGACAATTTTTACACTGGAGAGGTAGTGGGATGAAAGGTCTTATTTTAACCTTCTCATAGCCGATTGTCAACTCGGACGGGAGGGAGGTGGCTACAAATGTAATAATAACTAAACCTGTTTCCCTTAACTCTTTGTTTACTTTCTTTGGTAATTTGTTGACCTTGCATACGTTTTGTGTTTTTAGTTCTTTTTGAATTTCGTCATCTGTAATTCCCCTAAGGTCATTTGAATAAACAATACCTTTTGCAAAATTTTGAGTTCTGTGAGTTCTGAGATTTCCACTTCTATAGTAGGTGAGAGAGACGTTAATTGAATTAGACTTCCAGCTTGAGAATATATATTGGTTTTATTAAGAGTTGTTCCATTTGCTAATTTTTTACATATCTCAACCTCTCCACCGGATCTATTATCAATAACCTTTTTTATTAAGAAAAGCACATTACCAAATATTTTGGTCCGGTAGAGATGAAAGTGAGGGACTTTAATTTGTCAATGTGGGTCGGCGGTACAGGCGTTTCTTTATTACCTTCATCAGGCGTATCTTTCATTTTGATAGTGGAAAAAATTTAGAGTTTAAGTTCGATAAAGATATGATTTATGCACAAAATTGATTTAACAGTTACCGTCTTTGATTATTCGCGAGATGTAGCTTGTATGGTGTACAACACGTTACTGAGCACAAATTTATTTGGGCCAAATTTAAGAACTCTCACTGTTAACGCTTTAAAGAAATATACGTAAAAATAAAAATTGTATATTGGCGTGGCATCGCCCAGTTAAACAAAAACCATCAGTGACTGCACACCTTTCCAACGTTTGTATTAGTTTGTAAATAGGTTTAGTATTTCTTGAGTTATAAAATGACGAATGCAGGACAACTCATTTATATACATACAAAAAACACAATGCTTAAGGTAGAAATACGTAACACGCGTTAGTTCGTCGACAATTATCGTGTGCTTAAAAATTTACGCGCATGAAAATACGAAAGTTACACAATACGTGTTAAAAACACATTTTCAGTCAGCTGCTCTTTTATTTATTTTCCTATTATTAAATTGAAAAATGATTCATATTCGTTTATTTATTTTTCTTTATTGTCAGCTGATAGCTGTCAAAAATACACAACGCGTTAAAAAGTGCAAAGTTAACCAACTTTCTGACGCCAACGCGTCAAAATGTTTTTTATGTAACTCTTTCTGTGCAAATACACTAGTTTAACTTTTTATGACGAAAGTCTAGATCTCACACGCGTACTGATGCGTGATACGTACTTCTACATTTAATCAGCAATAGCTCGTTAACAACGTTAAATATTTTATTTTAACTACAATTTGAAAACCGTGTGTACAAAGTCTTTTTTAAATTATACAAAGCTGGTTCAACATAAAATACGATACTTTGCCTCCAATTTTTAAACTTTTTACAATTATTAGATGTCTGTGCTGACATACAATCAATATAAATACGTAAAACATATTTATTGTTTATTCGAGAGAGAATTTGAGTTTCAAATTTTTGTTCACTAAATTTTCTTTGAAAAAGTACAACAAAATATCATAGGGTAACTAACAGGGAAACCAGAAATATGTATGCTCCTAAATAAGTGTTTTATGCACATTAAATATATTAATTAACAATACAACAGAATAAATAACAAAAATTGTATTTACTTAAATTTCTAAGGAAATTTGAAAACATAACATAAAATTTTTTGTAAAATAATAATTTTTTTATTGGCATTGATTTTTTATTTTATTAACATTCAATTGTAAAGCATTGGCTATTACAACTGTGCAAACTTTTATAAATTGCTAATGCTTATGTTTGCTGATGTAGTGGGTAATATTTAAAGGATTACAGTTCCTTAAGATCATATTTTAAAACCTTAAAATCGTTTTTAAATATCGACAAGTTCTAATATCAAGTTTTGTATTACAATCTTTAATTTTGCTAATATTCTGAATCGTACTTCGCTCACCTAACGTTATGTAATTGGTTTGCAGTTGTTTAAGTAACTTTTCAATGTGAAACCGTAGTTTGCAGCAATAAAAATCAAATTTCTTTTTGAATTTATATTTTTTAGTTGATCTATTGCCATTTTAATGTATTCAGACTTCGCCCTATTTAATGAGCTTAAAACGTTTTAGTAATTTTCATAATTGAAATTGTAGTAATTGATAGCCACCAACCAAGTTTCCCAACGAGTTATAACAGGCTCGGGCGGCAAGGCAAGGTCTGGGTCATTGATTTGAAATGGAATTTTCGTTCGGTATCAAAAAATTTTTTTTGAGCGTACTTTTTTGACAACAAGAGTAACAAATTATATATTTTAATGAGTTGCTTTACTGGAAAACAATTTTTTTACACAATACTCTAATTTAGAGGTATTTTGAATATTTCAAAAACAGTTTCTTATTGCAGTCGATAGTGCCTATCTGAAAATAGTATCACATGTCACGTATTTCAACTAATTTCATTTTTGTCCTATAGTGTAATTTAGTTGCCATTAGTAAGTAAAATTAAAAAAAAAAAAAACAGAAATATTAAAACAAAGGAATGCACAAAATGCAGAAATAGGGAAATATTTATGAGAGTGTAAAATCTGTTATGGGAATACTACGGTATTTCTGACGTTAGAGTAGTATCAAAAAACGTACGATCGTACCAACTTTCCGATCACCGGTCTGGATACATTTCTTTCAAATTTTAACCCTATCCGAAGTTTTCAAGTTCTTATATTCGAAATAACTTTGTTCACGTTTTCTTATTGATCTCCCATACGTACGCATTACCGATGCAGTTCATAAGCAACGCAAGTAAAGTGTGCTAATTTAGGCTATGAAACCTTAATGATTTTGTAGCTTTTACGATATATGGCGCAGCGTCTATCACAAAAGCAAACAGAAAGGTGTGCAATTGTGAAGTGATAGGTTTTGAACGTTAAACGCATTCTGATCGCATTATGTAAATCGCATTAGTAAATGCTTCCAATAATTGCTTATGCTTTATTGAGATATAAATGGCGCAACAAATTTAAACTGACGGATAATTAAATAAGCCATGAATTTTGGTTAGAATTTAAAATGAATATTTTGTTTCCGCTGTGAAAATTTTGTAGAGCCCAAAAAATCCAAATATGCACTAAAAAGTTTTAAAGTGCTCTTTAAACACGAAAACATGTCAAAAAAATACTCCTAAAATTGTAATATGCACAAATATGCTGTTATGGGCAAAAAATTCAAAAAATATGCACTAACAAATAAAGCCAAAATTCATGAAACGGATAAATATCTTACATCCGGCTTGATTGATTGCATGAGAAAAAACATGCAATTGCATATTTCTGGTTTCCCTGGTAATAAATTTAATTAATTAATTTTACCATCATTGTAAAAAAATTGAATTTGAAAAATTATTTTCTTGTGGTAGAAAAAAGATACTTTAAACTGCAAAATTTTTAAAACCTTGTGGAAATCTTAAAGTAGCATGAAACAGAACATACATACGTAGTAAATAAATAGATTTAACGATCACATAATTTTCACTCTTTTCCATTCATCAAAATTTATACAGTGGATCACTAAAATAAGAATGTAGCTATTGAAACTATATATTTCATTTAAATAAAAGTCTTTAAGTTAATTGAAACAAATAAATTTTATTTCAGTTTTGTAGGGTTAAAGACAATTAACAATATTAATAAAAAATTAACAATATTGATCTATTTGTTTAATTTGTGCAAAGAAAACAACAAAATTCCCAAAATAACATCACAAAAGTTAGTATACAGTAAGTTAATTTTTTTGGTTTTTGTCAGGAAAATTTTAAATAATTTTGTCAATTTCTTATTTGATATGGTAAACTCTATTTGTTGTACCTAAGAAGAACAGGTGACTAAGAAGGAGTTTCGCTGGCATAGTGTTTTGGGTCTTTAATCTATTGAAATATATAGGAATCATTTAACACTAACTGCATGGTTCCTCCTTACAAATTATTGTTTTAAAATATTCAGGTACAAATAATAATCAATAACTCCATATATGAAAATAAGTCTTCCAAATTCGGAAGGTTGTTTTACTTAACTGTTTAAAGGACGGTAACGATTCTGTCACCAATAACGCGAAAAAAAAACACATTAGAAATCAAAGACTTACAATTGAGATAAGAATAAAACAATTTATTCTCTAAGAAACGGCAAACGAAAATGTAATTCAAGCAACAGCAACGAAGTCAATTATTAGCATATAGTAAACAGTTAAGCAAAAGCTAAATTAAAGTAAACAACAACTTATTGCTTACAGCAGGAGCTATTTTTGATAAAGTGGTTGCTTTGCTGACTGCTTAAGCAGAGAACATAGATGTAGTAGGCATAAGCAAGTTATTACGATCTAAAGGTTTTGCCTTTGCTTTTTACTTTTGCTTATTATCTATCAAAGCTTTCAGCAAGCATCAGCAACACAATTATTTAATTTAAAGCTAAAAATTGAAACCAAGCCAAAGTATTAGTGCTCTTGCTATTTTGAAGCAAGCAATTTAAACCCTGGTTTTCATATTTGGTAAAATGCATATCTAGTTTAAGAAGGAATTTTATTAACAAAATAAACGAGTTTAGATACCTTGCTCCACTTATTTCAATTTTAAAACGGAGAACTAGTTCAAAACAAAGTAGTTAAAAAAAGGAAGTACATAGGCCCAGATTTGCATTGTTTAAAGGAAACGAATATAATTTTACTGATTTTAAGTTAAAACTAACTTAACTAAATAAATAAAAGGTATACCTAACTTATCACTATTCCAGCTGCAAAGTCTAGTAGATGCTACACCAAATATACTTGCTATATCAACAGCTTTTGAATCATAATTTTTAATTCTTAACTAATTGATTCCCGCCCATACCTCAACTCTTGTTGTTGAAAACTAATTTCTCCTCCGAAAAAACCTTTATTAGTACTTAAACACAGAGATTAAAATCAGAAATGCAAAGTGAAATGACGCAAACTGATGCAGCGTAAATCAAACAAAAAGTAAACTGAATGAACGCAAGTTAGAATTTTAGTTAAGATAAACGAAAGAAGTCACTTAGGTATATAATTATGTAGATAACAGGTCTACAGCAATAAACGCCTTTAAATAAAACTATATGGAATATAATGATTTGGATGCGCTGAATTCAGTTTTTTTCCATCGAGCTAAAATTAGTTTTTTACGGGCGTGGCAAATTTTTCGCCCAAAATATGGCAGTTATGTCAATATATTTCATCATAACTTGAAAACGACTTGACTGATTTTGATGCAAGTACAACCAAACGTTTAGGAACAAAATTTCCTGTAAATCACATAATTTTTTTCTATTTTCAACAGATCCGGAGTTATTCAAAACATAGCTGCAATGAAAATTTTAGATGTTAAGCACATAAATTAAAGCTTAAAATAATGAGAATAAAATAAGCTTTAAATCACGATAATCGGTTAGCTATTGCTGATTTTACTTAAAATTAAATGCATTTACCTAACTTTGACCAAAATTAGCGAACAAATTTTTTCTTGCAACATTATTAGAAGTTTTTTTTTTCTTTTATATCCAAAAAGTAATAAAAAAAATTCCTAGAATATAAATTTCACAGTTTAAGCATTAAAATGAAAGTCAGATATATTGAATGTAAAACAACCCATAAAAGTAGGTGCCTAACTTTAACAAAAATAAAGGGCTCAATTTTAATGGCTATGGTAGGTTAAAAATATTTTAAGAATAAAAATTTTTTATTATTGCGGTAAAAAATCCAGTACAAAATGCACCTTTGAGAAAGATAACACAATTTTCTTCATCATTCAACACTTGTTTGCGAAACCGAAAAGACAAATCCTATCCGATATTTAATTTGATCAAAACCAAAAGTTAATATTGAAAAGTACTCTAAGGACTATTTCCGTTATATTTTTTTCATTTTGATATATATATATATATATATATATATATATATATATATATATATAGTATATATATATATATATATATTTATATATATATAGTATATATATATATATATATATATATATATATATATATAGATAGAGTTAACTTATTTATAATGGATTTTTGTTTTAGATTGCAGAGTTTTGACTTGCGAAAATTTTTTAGAGTTGTTTTGTTACATCTGTGGGGAATTAACTTTAAATCACAACGCCATACAGTAACTTCTCAAATTAAGAATGCATATACACATTACTTTGGATTTGCTATCGATGAAAGAAACATATATTGGCTGCCAAAAATATGATGTAATACCTGTGCAAGTGCTTGAAGAGGTTGTCTTGACGGCGATAGAAAGATCAAATCATTTATGAAACCAATGATATGGAGTGAACCACAAAATTAGGAACATGATAGATACTTCTTTATAGAAGTCCTTTGAGAAAACCTCATTTTATAAGCCAGTCTGATCTGAATAATCTTGATCGAGACTAAGCACTCTAAAATCAAAGTCAGAACTTTCTGCGTCAAAATTACAGCAATGGAATTTGTTAGACAAGGACACGAAAGTCTCATATTTTCAATATAGACAAGATTTTCTGGCCTATTTCAGCAAAGACGGCGATTTAGTATTTTGTGATTATGCGGACTATTACGAAAACTGGGTTTTCCTTAAAAGTCTGAGGAATGGCGACTCCTTACTGATTTATCAAAGAAAAACTTACATATATGCGTGTGTGTATAATTGTGTGTTGCCCAATAATATATTACAAATTTTTTGCAAAAATTAGATATCTGCCTTTAACTTAAATGCTTAAAATGTAAAACTTATATTCTAATTATTTTTTTATAACTTTTTGGACACTCTTTTCTCTCACAGGTAAGTCCTCTAAACGTTATAAATACAATAAATATATAGCTTTTCGTGGTCTTATATGTACTTTCGATATTTATCTTTATGAATAATAGTAAAACTAGCATTTGATCCAATAACAACTGTAAGTTTCAATACAAAAACAAAAATAACTAAATTTTTTAAACTCAACACATAATCGGACAAGACAAAGTTTGATTCACTAAAATGCAACAAACGACGAATCGGTAATAATTTGCATATACTTTGTAATCTGGCATAGTCAGTAAGCGTCTTAGAATTGATTTTGATATACTTCCGTCTCTATGGAGCTCAATATTGCTAACAATGTCACATTAAGCTGAACAAGGGTTTTGACTTTTTTTTGATGAACTCCTCTAGCCTATTCCTCCCCAAAAACGTCCAATTACATGGGGTTCTGGACTCCGAGCATGTGTTTCTATAAGTTTGGAACAATTACGGATTAACTAAAGCTTTGTGACGCCTGATGAGTGCTTAAGATCGCTTTCTTCATAATTCGCGGTTGTTTGCGATGCCTAATTTGCATTGACAAAATTAGCATTTACTTTTAGAATATTAAGATAATTTATTTAATTTCTTTATTTCGCTTATTTTATTTTATTTTTTAATTTTTTTTATTTATTGTATTTATTACGTTTAGAGGACGTATCTATGAAAGAAAATAGTGTCCGATTATGCATTGGAGTCACTGTATATTGGTATAACTACAATTTTTTGGGCGAAAAATTTGCCACGCCCATAAAAAAAATTAAGCCCGATGGTAAAAAACTGAGAACGGATATGAATTCAGCGCATCAAAATCATTATATTTCATAGAGTTTTATTTAAAGGCGAGAAAATTATTTGTCTTTTGTAGACCAGTGTAATTAGAAATTTATTATAATATAATAGCATGGAGCTACAACAAAAAAATTAATAAAAAATAAATACAAAAAAAAAAAAAAACTGGGAAGTGATACTATTTTTCTGATACGAGTAGCTGCTATCGAGTACAACCAGAATCTGTTTTTGAAATATTTGAAAAACCTTGAAATCTTGAGTTGAGTGTAAAAGACATGTTTTTCGTAATTCATGCACTTATAAGCTGATTAAGATAAGAAAATTACTTCACTGGAAAAGTGGGCGTGGCTTCTACTATAAAAAAAATTATTTATTATCATACATCCATCTCAATAATTATATAGTATATATCAGCAAGAGACGTCCAAAGTCGTTTTAGCACAGGTGGAAAAAAACGAATATTAAATAGAAAAATGGAAATTTCCTAATTATAATCAGTGTTGCCGTCTTGGTTATTTCTAACCAAAATTTGTTATTTCATCTTGGATATCTTGTGGATATTTTTTCCTTTTTGGCTACTTTTTTATCGTTAGTAAAAAATAAAAATGATGATTTAATATTTTATAAATCAAGGTCTAATTGGGTGTATAATTTAAGCCAACAGAACTTTTGCTTAAGCTTTAGTTGTGGAACATTGGTACAACAAAATTTATTCCAAATATTGATTAGCCTTAGCTTTTGAGAAACATATGGACTGTGCGCCAAAAGACTGCACATTTTTTGAGACCAAGAACGAGTACTCACTTTTAAAATAAAGTGTATTTCGATTGAAACAAATGTCAGTTAGACGAAAAAGTTGTGGACAATAAGGCAGGTGAGACAAAACTTTTGAAGGACTAATTAATAGTTTAACCTGGTCTTTTAACATCTGTTATGGTGGAATATATTAGCTTTAAGTATGGTCGAATATTTTTGCCAAAGCTTGCACTTTGGGTTGTAGTAATGAGTCGATTTTTCGTTACCAGTAATAATTGGATGCAGCAATGTTTTTTTTTTTTTTTTAATTAAAATTTTGGCTATTTTTTGTTTATTTTTTATTGAAATTTGGTTACAAAAAATACCTAGTTGTGGCAGCACTGATTCTTATATACATGTACATTAGAAATTTTTTTCCACTTATAGACCGTAGCTCGCCCCTGATAATGTGAGGTTTTGTGTAAAAATACGTTTTCCAAAAATTTATGGCCCTCGGACAGAGGGAAGACGTGGCGCTTCGCTTTTCAAGGTGATCCTGTTGGTGAAATAATCAAAACAATTTATATAGAGATAAAACTTTTTTGCCAAATTTTTTTTTAAATTTACGGTAATTTCCATGATTTGTTACAAACAATTTGATTATATAAACTTTTGTAGAAGTAGATTTTAAATATTGCTGCGACAAGTACAGCATGTTTACATGTATGGTATGTACTTATATCCTGATTATAGTTTGAAAGCATTGATACGCATATTTTAATCTCCCAGATGTTGAAAAATTTGCTAGTTATTAAGTTATTGTGAAGATTTTTCATATGTAATGGAATGCCCTTTAAAAAAAATTTCTCCAGAAAAGAATGTAGAATGTTTTCGATAGCGAAATGAAATAACTGAGAAGTTTGATATTACGGAGGACACGGAAGATGATCCAGCACTAAGTAAATTTTATAATCGAAAATCTTGTTGTCAGTTTTGGACAAATGTATAATTCATTACCGTAACGCTGTGCGGATACTTGTAACAACTGCTCAAGCTCTAAATCACGAAGTATATGAGTTAATAATAAATAGAATTACTATTCACAAAATCCGCTCAGAACTTCGATCAAAAATTGCACAAAAAATTAAAAATAAATTTCATGATGAAGAAATTGGTTGCATTACAGTTCACGGGGATGGTAAAATTTTGCCATTGATCTAATTCGAGTAGTCATATCATACAATGGTAAAGAAAAATTACTTGGAATCCCAGCAATAGTATCTGGAACAGGGAAACAAGTAGCTTATGACCTATTGCAAGAATGGAATCTAATTGAAAAAGCATAAGCTTTATGTTGCTATACCATAGCTTCTAACTTAGGTCGACTTCGAGGTGCTTATGTTCTTTTAGAGAAAGCGATCGCAAAGGTCCGTTTCGTTTACCATGCCGGGCATTATATCTATAAAATGATTTTAAGATGTGTTTTCATTGAAAAAATGCAAATATGTATAATCAGGCTTTACTGTTCAATTATTCAGCGGATTTAGAGGTGCTTGAAACAAGATTGATAAAATTAACTTTATGACTGGAATTGAAGATCAGAAAGTGAACAATGCAATTGGGAGTATATCTGAGATTATTCAGTTAACATCTCAAAGTCTTAAAGTAAAAAAAACACGTGATGATTATAAAGAACGTCATGAATTATAGTATAGTTTTTCTTGGTGGTGCAGGGTGTACCTTAAAAATTGGGTACAAGCACCTGTTGCAGCAGAAGCCACAATTTAAGTAATCATCATATGTGTTATTTGACTGCAAAATCCTTTGATCTAAAGGTATCATATGAGACGAAAAAATTATAGTTTGCTATCTCTAAATAATCCTACTAAATCCGAGTTAAAAAAATTGGTCAATATCATAACAAGAATATCGATTATTTTACATCACAAATATTAAAATTTTTTCAAAGGTATCGTATTCCAACGGACTTTTTTAAGGTATGAAACTTGTAAATGATTCGGCAGAACGAGCAGTTAAGCTAACGGAAGATTTTAATTTTGTTTTATCCAAAAATGAAGCAGAAAAGCAATTGATAGTTCAAATTGTAGCGGTTTATTGGAAACTCTATGCTGATGTGAACAAATTTCCCTTTGAAATAAAATAATATACAAAATAAAAAATTAAATTACTTTCGTTTGTACGTACAATAAATATAATTTTAGTAAAAATCAAAATTTTATTTTAAAAGTTTTCAAGCCAAACTTCAAGATCGATGCGCAACGTATTAAGCTCTCCGAATCCTGATAATATTTTTCACACCATATTTTTAAACTTTAACGAACATTTTTAAGGGGAATTACGCTCGAAATTACAAAGTTGAAAAATAAGAACCACCCTAATGTACATGCATATATAGATTTCTTGGCAATGCCGGTTGGGTAAAACTAGTATATAGACTGCATATAGTCTATGGCGTTAAGGTATGTCACCACTAATCAAATACAGTGTTGTTCATAAGGTTGGTTTTGAACATCTCTTTACGATTATCGCTATGATGTTGCGTTAAGACACGTCGAATTAAACTACAAATTCCATATAAATAGTGTAAGCAATCCACATTGTCTATAGAATAATAAAAGTATTTTGTTTGCCGATTTGTGCAACATGGTCTTTTTGGTGAATGTGTTTTTTTACACTCACAAGAGAAAAGTATAAACTAATTGAAGAAAACTTAGAAAGAGTGTTCGTCAGACATTTCAACGTTCAACTAGACAAGATTTTGTTGTAAACATTTTATTTAATATTTTCTCACATTGTCTCTCAAACAAACAGATTTTCATAGACAAACTGGGGGAATATTGGCGGCAATAAATGCTTTCCTCTCTGACTGCCTACCTGCCACTAAAAGCAAATATTAGCAGATATAAAAAAAATATATTAAAAGTTGTAAATAATAGGCAGCAAGCAGCCAAGACAGAATCCAACAAACAATTAGACTATTTTTTACTTGTTGTTTTTTGTTTTTACTTTGTTTTTTCTTTTGCTTTTTGGCTAGTCCATCGGTATACGTTGTGGCCGCACTTTTTCATATTTTTGCGTTTCAGTTTCATTCAAAACGTGGAATCGTTTGGTTCATAGTAAACGGGATAAATTTATGAAAAATACTATTAATATATAAGAGGAAAATTGAAAGAAAATTGAAAATATATGCAATATAAGAAAAAGAAAAACTTGAATAATTCGTTATATTTTAGTTGGTGATAAAAGGAAAACAATCATTTAGTAACCGTTTATTTTTGAATGCAGTCGTAACGCTGTGTGTGACAAGCAATAAAGTGTGACTACATTTAAAATATTTTCAATTTAATGGTTTTCTGTGAATTTTTATTGAAAAGTTAGAAAAAAAGAATAAATACAAAAATCATTAAATAAACGTTTAGTCAGCAAAAAGTTGCATAAAAACCAAACACTGCAATTTTAACGACAAATGAAAGTTGGCTAAACAACAAACTGGAGTTGCAGTTTAACAGCAACAAAGTAACCGCAAATACAACAACAACAACAACAAAGAAACTAACAAAAGAATACGTAATAGAAGTGATTGAAGTTAAAAAACTTAAAGAAAAACATATAGAACACAGCTACATAGTAAATTTGTTTATCTTAAATGGTTTTATTTTCATTTCTGTTTCTATTATAATCAGATCTTTAGACTTTTCTATTCATCTCGCAATTCTTTATCGTGAATATATTGCAAAAACCGGAAATTTTAAAAGAATACAAAAATAAAGGTAACAAACCTAATATGGCCAAACAAACATACTATATGTAACATATAGTGTTTTTCTTTAAATTGTATTAATCGGTTAATCGATTTATTATCTTAAGTAAGCCGATAGCAATTATTAAAAATGTTGGAAAGGGATTATTTATGTCATAGCCGGTTATAGGCTGAAGTAATTATCAATACCCCTCACAACGGAAATTTGCCACAACGTTTTAATTAGTAAATTATTCGATAAAAGCTTTTAATTTCGATTGAAAATAACAAATTCTATTTAAATATATAATAATCTATCTAATGATATGTAAAAAAACTTGTTGTTTTTAATTATCTAACAAGTTTAACTTAAGAGGGTTAAACTAAAAATGCCTTGAAAGTTGTCTTCTTTCACAATTTCTAAAAGTAAAAGCTTACGAGGGCGGTACCAAAATAAGTCGATCTGATGTATAAATTGCGGCTGTGGCTTGAAAAAATATACTTTAGTGAAAAGTTGCAAACATAAGGCAAAACTATTGGTATTGATGTATTTTCCTAAAGCAAGTTACAGACAAAGAGTGAAACGGTTCCAACGCGGATAATTCGAACAACTTGTAACTTTTGAAGGCATTGACAGTTGAACAGCTGACTTTTGTTTTAAAAAACGAAATTTATTCAATGAAGTAAAAAAAAACTTGAATTAAATTTATTTCACCATTTTTATATCCAAAATAATACAATCGAAAAATAAGCTAAAATTTCATTCAAGTGTCGTCTTTAAAGCGTGTTGGGTAATTTGCAGTTTTTTAAAGCGTTGAAAGTTTAAAGTAACACACACGCTAAACGCTTAATGTGTATTATGTGCCTTCACCTTTAAAAACCATATGTTTTAAGATTTATGGCTCCACGTTCTTTTTTTTAACACATAAAAATTAAACGAATTCTGTGAATTTGCATAAAATTTTCACCGCTAAACGGTTAACGTATGTTATGCATCTTCACCTTTAGAAAACATATGTTTTAAGATCCAAGGCTCCACATTCTTTTTTTAACACATTAAAATTAAACGATTTCTGTGAATTTGCATAAAGTTTTCACCGTTTTGCAATTTAATACTTTAATTTGAAAGGACTCATAAGCCAAGCTAGATACTACACTGTGGGCGTCTGCTCTCTCTTTTACATACATACACACATAATTCCTGCGAAATGCCAAGTGGAATAAGCGAGATTAATCTCAATCAATGGGCTGCACTCGATTCTGTTTTTAAACTCACTGAAAGGAATCCTACAGTTAAAGTCCGTCTGCGAACGACAGATGGCATTAGTTATAGAAGTTTTTTAAACCTCATAACCAGTCGCTAGCAATGTTATGAGGTGATATCGTTATTGAAAATTGTCGGATGGTCTGGCCTGAAATTCAACCGAAATACTCTTGAGTGGTAGGCAGGTGTCTTACCTACCATACCACAGTGGCACATTTACGACTATATAATATTGGGTTCCAGAGTTTAAACGACGTTGAATAGTTAAGATATATAACGGCTGACGGGCTTGTCAGCTAACTGAGATGATAGGCACTTTATTTGCATATTGACCAATAGTTTGTAGATGTGAAAACTATGCAGAAGATAGGTGCTGCGTTCACTCACAATAGAACAAAAACAGCAACGTGAAGATCTTTCAATAAAGCTGATTTTTTACGTGGAATTGTATTAATAGATGTCACAAGGGCTTATCACTTCAAACCTTAAACAACGGTGCAATCACAAAAGTATACTGAATTGGGAGTATTCTTTCCTAAGAGGCGAAGACAGTTTTATCTGCGGGCAAGTTCATGGCATCTGTTTCTTGGAAAGCGTGTTGGATAATTTGTATTAATTACCTTCAAAACGTACAAACAACGGCGAGTTTTACGCCAACTTATTGTTGTGTTTAGATGGAAAAATTAAGAATAAAGATCGCATTTGTCGAAAAAGAAAGTATTGTTCACACACACTATTTCGATAGCCAAAATAAATTAATTAAAATTCGAATCGCTTCATCACGTACCTTATTCAAGCTTAAAAAAATTGATCAGTGGTTGAATATTTGCCAACATAACAACAATTTCTTAGGCCAATTAGTTTTTTTATTATTTTTATATAAGTTCTGTACAAGCAGATGTAACTTTTTTTAATAGGCAGGTGAAGATAATAAAATCAAAAGCCAAGCTTCAATCAATTTTCATTAAAACTGAAAATCTGTAAATTTGAATTTAACTGTTTATAAAAAGAGTGCCCCTATAGCCTGTACGTAATGTGCTAGTCTGTTAGCTCGTGGGTTCAATTCCCACCACAGACTCTGGTCATCACGCCGAACATATGGTCTGTTTGTAATAATTATAATATAATTTATAATTTTGTATTCTAATTTATGTAACTAAATAACTGTTTATAAAGCAAAGCACTGAGCAGAAAACGTTTTATTTAGGGACACAAATGTAAAAATATTGTTATATTGCAACTTTAGCAACTTTTTTAAGAGCAAAAAAAGTTTTTTAGAGGATATTAAATATTTTTTATATATTTTTATAATTGTATTCAAATTATTAGGAGAGGAGTAACAAAAGCCCATATGCTTGGTGTAGTGTAACAGGTCAGAATTTTTGATGGATATGTATTAAAAAGATTAATTTCTTTATATCGTACCTATAAGATAACCGGTTTATACTTTGGAAATGTATTGCTCTTGAACCCATGTACATACATATATAATACAAGTTATTTATTCTAGTGCACACGAAACATGCATTTAATTTGTCTAAAGTTTTTGTTTTTTCGACCGATTCTATCTACACTTGCCACAAATTCAATTTTATACTTGTTTTTATTAAGATTTTGGTGTTCTAATTTGACAATTACAGACCGTATACTATAAATCTTTTTATTGTTATTAATTAATTAATAATTAATTTTTTCTTACCTGCACCAATATTAAATCAGCTTTAGCATATTATTTTTCTTCGACAATAATATTAAAAATCACTTGATATTTCAATGAAAATACAAATGTTTTAGCGTTTTAGGAGTATTTTTCTCCTTCTGTTTGTACTTTAAAATACATTTGTTTTTCGTGAATGAATTTAACGTTTTAGTAATTCTTGTTATTGTTGTTGTTTGTGTCTAGTTTTCAATTTGTTGAATCAATTTTGTTTTTTTTTTTTTGTTTAGTGAATGGATTACATTGAATTGAAATCATTTTGTTAATAATACTAAAAAAATCAAAATAAAAAACTCAACAGAAAAACTAAAATTGTCTGACTGTTCCAGTACGAAAATAATTTTTTTTGCGTGGAAGAAAAAACCAAAAGAACGTGTGCATAAGAGGAAAATCAAATTGTATATATTGGCTGAAGATTTTTTGGGGTAAGTGTATAAATTATAGTGCGGTAAAAATGTACCTGTATTAACTTAGTATGGTCTTTAATAGTTGAAGAATGTTTATTTAAACTTAAATTACGAAATAATTAATACTTTAATCTTTAGCTCGACCGTATAAAATTAAATTCAAAAGGATAAATCAGCTTGTGAGCCCAAATAAAATCTGCAATCACGCTGCGATTCAGTATTAAAAATATAATAATTTTATTTGGCATGAATAAAAAATTTAACACACAGGTTACAGCAGGTTACATGACTTTACTGCTGGCTGCATTTGTCGCATGTACTAGGCTATAAAAAAATAATAACATCATTACCGCCTAAAAAAATAGAAATTAGCCTAAATATGGAGGCAACTACAACGAAAGTCATTGAAACAATAATTTTCTTATTTACATGTGTTTTCTAATTTTGACAGCTTGCAGTCGACTGTAAGTGGTCCATGTGTTTAATTTTTAACTCTTTTGGCTTAGGTATACTTTCGATTTTTCGGTTACTAAGATTTTGTAAACATGTAATATTTTGGTAGAATTTGAAAAAAAAAAATTATCTAAATGCTACTGATGATAGTTGCCAACGTGCCGAATTTCTTCTTCATAAGATTACATATCTTATCTACCAGAATTGGGCTTAATACTCGTATGTCAAATAAAGTGACTGCTGATTTAAATTTAATTGAATATCCAAGAACTTCGCAAAAGGAGCCAACAATTGTAACTATACGTTGTGTGCTCAACAAGAAAAAAAAAGGATGGCGGACGTCAAACAAGTACATGGAAGATTGATTCCAAAGATATCACACCATGGTGAACTAATTAATTTAAAATGTATACTTTATTTGCACCGTTCCGCTGGAGTCGCTGGTAGACAGTGGAGAGGAGCTCTAAATGCTAAAAAAGTGAAGACCTTTTTAAATTATTAAACTTTATAACGAAACTAGGCTATCTCAAAATAGTAGATATTCTGAATTTCATATAACTCACTTAATAATTAGTTCAGTTGATCTAATTCCTTCGCCAACTAGCCAAGTTTATTACTACACTTAATTATGAATTTAAGTACATGTAGCTTGTTTCTGCTAAGCTTTATTAAAAATAAACCTGTTATTTGATTTAATTCGATTTATGTTTGGAATAGGATGTATGTAGTCAGGCTAGAATATGGCACAGAGAATACATTTCCATATATGTACATATATGTTTGTATACTATAAATTTGACATTCAATCACGCGTAAACAAATTTTGAACACAGATAGATCTAGTTCACAGAAGTATTACAGGTTGTTCTTTTTTTTCAAAATTTGACCTATGAGAGCTTAAAATTGGGGTAAAATAGGCCAAATTATATAATGTGAGTTTGGCATACTATTTAGCCTATACTTCAAATATTTTAAGTACACATTCAACATTGCAAATTTATAAAATTGACTTCTCTAAAGCAGGTAAATAAAACTGAAAAACAAAGAAAGTGTAATATGGTGATTTTTTTTTTTATTTGAACCTTGAAATCTGGAAAATGGGCAAAATTAGTGACTTTTCTTCTGAAATCACTAGCATGATTTCTTCATAAAGCAAAGTTTCTTATATATTAACATTCATCATCCATTGAAATGAGTTGTACTAAAGTATATTTTTAAAAGTTTCATCTTGAGTAGCCCTGCAATAAGTGGTCAAAGGAGAATTTTTGGTTCAAAGTTCATTCCTAGCTATAAAAGTTTTTAGTTTTTAAATTTTCACCAGGTATTCTATTAACAAGTTAAAAAATTAATTCCATAGGAAGAGTGGGCGAAGCACCTTCCATAGAAAATAATATTTGTTATCGTACATTTCAATAAATATATCAGTAAAAAACTTCAAAGGCCGTCTTAGTATTTTTTTTATAAAGACAGATAGGTGGCAAAAAAACTGATAGAATCTGGAAAAAAAGGAATTTATATCCAACTTATAATATACGTACATATATAGATTCCCGGGCAAACACGGGTAAAGCTAGTATGTACATATCATTTTTGTTATGGAAATAATTTTGATTTAGTTTGGTGTATTCGAAACTTGAGCAATTGAAAAGCCGGAAAACAGTGTTAAAAGTCTTAAACAAACACATACATATTTGTTTCGTAAATATAGGGTCCGCCAAAAAAAATTTTTTTTTTTTAAACAGGGCGCAAAACATCGTGTGTAGCTTCGGCTGTGTGGCACGTAGCGCCGTCCTGTTGAAACCAAATGTTGCGAATATCCTCCTCTTCAATTTTTGTGAACAAAAATTCGTTCAACATGGCCCGATAACGATCGCCATTGACTGTAACGGCCACTCCTTGGTCATTTTCGAATTATGCCTCTGGACCAAAATCCTCACCAAACAGTGACTCGTCTTGGGTGTATCGGCTTTTCAATGTATGCGTGCAGGTTTTTTGTGCCCCAAATGCGACAATTTTGCTTGTTTACATACCCGCCAAGATCAAAATGAGCTTCATCTGAAAAGATGATTTTTTTTGGCAAAATCGTAATATCGTACATATGTAATTGTGGCAGTGCAGTTTAAAATTGGCCAAAGTACATAATAAAATGAATAGTTATCCTCGCTAAGATATAGCGATTTCTAAGACATTTTTGAGCTAAAATTCAAAAAGAAACAAATACTAAGATATTATTTGATTGAAGTTTTATGTTTTAATTTTTATTTTTATGTTTGCTTTTAAACGTTATTACTGTATTCAAAAAATGACTAAAAATTTACTGATGATTTACTGATAATTCTGTTGCATTGAATCAAAAAAATTCAATTTTAATATTGGTAATTTTTAGAAAATAAATACGTATTTACATATATTTTTTTAAAGATTTTAATATAATAATATTAAAACAATTTAAACTTCTAAGCCCCATAGTAGTTCAAGAAGAAATTTTGCACCAGTTGCATTAATATTAAGTATTTTAATTCAATTCGAAAACTTTTAGCACACATTGTATAAGGCTTGTGTTAACTTATAAATACATAAAACGTTTAATTGTTTCTTTTTGTCTTATTTCAAGACTGGAATGGATTCATTCAATACTTCTTTTCAATAGGTTATAACTATAAATACATACATATGTATAAATATAGTATTTGATATATTCATTTGTTGAGTCATACCGTGAAAATACACGCAATATTTTTGAATTTATTGAGTCAACATTTTGTAACATTGTTGTTTTACGTATAATAACATATTTTATATGCAAAAATATTTTATCTGTTTCTCTCTAACAAAATTTAAAATAAATTCTGACGTTGGTTCCTATTATTATATTTAAATTTTTTAATTATTTTTAAAACAAGTAATTAAGCTAATTACATGATCATCGACCAGGTCTTCCTTAGATGTTATGTGATTTGCTTTTGATTAGCAATAAAAGCACAAACAAGTACATATGTATGTATGTATACAAAATAGAGTCTAAATCACATTTCTAATACAACAAATAAATTTATATAAGAATACATAACATTTAAATAACTAGTTACTATAATATTTCAAAATACATTTTATTAAGTTTGACCTATGAACCAATTATTTCTTTAAAAAACTGGTTTAACGGGATTGGCTTCAATGGACTTTAGCGCACTCATTTTTATTAAATAAACTCTAATTAATATAAAAATATACACACGAGTATGTATTTAGGAATACAACGAATTAAAAAACATATAAAATATTTATACGAGTATATGTGCAAATATTAGTTTTTTATTTCTTTACTTATACAATATTTTACGGGTACGAAGGCAGTTGGCGGCAACTTCTACCGTGTAGTCGGCTACATAATTGTTTTGAAAAAGACAGCAGCAAATTGATGAACAGCTATTTGTTGGAGAATAATATGTATATTACAGACTTGAGTCAATATAGCGCGGTGCCGCCCTCATATTTTTCGTATTCACAAAAATATACTTATGAATATCACCTAAAAATAAAACAGTGGAAAATGGTTTTAACGAACTCAATGGGATCCCACAATTTATTTCGTTATAAACATAGTACGCTATCTCCATAGTAGAAAAATTTAATGTACTACATGGAGAAATAAATTAAACTCGAAAATAATACGGTCCATCAACGGCCGTATTTATAATAGTTTTATAAAAAAATCAATAATTTCTATTAATAAACGACAGCCCTATTTAGCTGTTATAAACCATATCAAAATTTGGAATTTTTATTTTTGGTTCGTACCTTCTTTAAACCTTCAATAAATTGAAATTTGTGTTTTAGTTTTTAATTTTTAATATTTTTTGATTTGCCTTTTTATTTGTATAAATAATATATAAACAAAAATACTTGTACTCCTTTCCGGAATCCGAACCAGTGGCTAAAGTCCTGGACAGTGACGTAGAAAGTGTACCACTGTTTCTATCTGCTCATATTCTCTGTGCGTCTACGAAATTTCGGCGTATGGTTGTCCCATCTATTTATCAACAACCTTATCAAAGAGTGGTTAGTAATTATACCCACCATGACCTATAGACCTTCCTGACACATACCCAAACCATATAAAATATATATAAAAACAGACATGATCAAGTTATTCTTTTACTTGACAAATCTCGGCCTTACGTTGCAAAAGCTGGCAAACAATTGCCGTATTCTCCGAACATTGCTCCTTCTGACTATTGTACATACATACGTATATATAAATTATAACATAACTGCACTAAATATGGTCTTAATTGGATATAATGTAGAAAACAATACGTCTCGAATAGCTCTTGTATATTAGCCATTCATGTAAGTAAGTTTTCATTTAAATATCAACAAAACAAATCATTTGCAAACATTTTTAAAAGTTCTTAACCTACAACAGAAGACCCAGTTTAGAACTAAATAATAATGATTTTAAGTTAATATGAAATTTCAAAAAACATGTCATACAACAAATACCAACAACAATACCTTTATACTTAGTTCATAATTGTGGCATTCATTATCTCAAGCTGAACATCGTCAACATCAACATGAATTGAAAGTAGAAAACAATTGAATGGATGGCCATTGTAAAAGTCTCTCTGCCTGCATGTTGTATCTAAAACAGTAAAAAAGAACACAGAACAGAAAGTATCACCGGGTATGGTAAAGGTTTATATTATAGAATTGAATAGAACTAAAGGATAGACATTTTCCATTCAAAGGGATTAAAAAACACCAATATTGAAAGTGAAACCGATTAATATTTTTAAATTAAATTGAACTAATTGAATGGGTGAGACCTTTCTTATTGAAGTTCATTGGATTGAATAAAAACTTAATTATTTACAGAATTGAATAATAAAAAAATCACAACATTATTTCTTATATTAATTCTGAATTAAAATGACTGTGCATGTACATGCATACATACATATGCACATATGTATAGTATATGCACTGTAACCGCAGTAAGTGTAAGTGCTGCACTTATACTGAAATAGGGAAAGTTCTATGCTATTGAGACTTAATTCATATTTCACAAGATATCTTTATAGACAGATATTATTTCTAGATCGATACCAAGGCGCATTGAACAAGGCAGTGTTGCATGCATGTATAACAACTAATTTTTTAACATAAACATCGTATGTATATTTGTAGCTTTTTTGTGAACTTTGAATGCAAAAAGAAATAGTATAAATTTTAACAAAATATATGTATGTACACAACTCCCATTCCAAACGTTATAGTGCAAAAAATGGTGTAAAAATATGGTTAGATTTAAAATAAAAAACGTTAGACATTTATATAAAATACATCTGAGCCTGTTTGTACATTGTATTTATGTTCCGAACGAAAATTCTAAAAATCGTGTAGTATTAGGTGTAAAATAAATAAAACTATTGGTAATTGAGAAAGATGCATTAACTAAAACAAGAAAAAAAGCCAGCCGAACCGGCAACATCACCTTCCTATATATGATCGATAGTATATATTTGTCAAATTTTTTTTTCTTCACCTGTTTTCAATAATTTGTCATTCGTTTATTATAAATAATTTAAATTTTTTGCTAAATAAAATTAATCAGAAATTAGAAATCCTTTAAAAAAATTGGAAAATTGACTTTTTCCTTTCAGACAACCACTACAATGTCAGCCGCAACTTGCTCCCGCTTATCATCTAAAATGGCAGGAACAACCAGCAATCCTAAAATTAATACAACGTCTTGTGACACATCTCTGACAATAAAACTGGGTGGTAACCGAAGTCGTCATTGTGGTTTGTCGTCCAGTAATTACACAAGTCGTAATGTAAATACTAACAGCAGTGTTGGTTCTAGTGAATCGTCGGATCCTGTCGAATCTGATTACAGTGAAGAAGCTGACGAAGAGGAGAACACTAAACATAGAAATGCTCATACTGAAAATACGTATGAGGATATAGATGATGACGATGAGGAAGATGATGATGATGAAGAAGAGGATGATGATGACGATGAAGAGGATGATGGAAATGAGACAGATGATGAGGAAGATGATACTTCAGAGGATAATAGTAGTGTAGAAACAGCCAAAGGTGTTAGAAAATATGGCCTAGATGATTATCAAATAATCAAGACAGTAGGTAAGTTATTTTTTACATACATAGATACATATTTATGTACATATGTACCACAGGATGTATTTAAATTATTTTGATTGTTTATTCTGTAAGAGTTAATATCCTATTTGTTGATAATAAACAGTTTGCTCATCAAAATGTAATAATATAAGATATGATTAAATGCTTTTTCGCAAATTATTCATATGGAAAATTGGTTTTTTTATTATCTGAATTTAATGATTGTTTTCATCTTTCGACTTCGTGATGAATAAATTTCTTCGAAATTGTAGTCAAATTTTGCAAAAGATACTTTTATAAACAAAAACATGTTGTGTGCCATTATTTTTCCTGTTTTGAGTTCAATGTGAATTCCCTGGTCGATGAATCATATACTTTTATATATGGTCTTTTCTTTCTGCGAACTGTATGATTTTCTCCAGACTGCTGGTCTTGAGGTGTGAAAATATTTTGTTCAGTAATGTAAATATTTGCACAGACTATCTACAGAGATAATGCACATATATATTTGTATATATATATGCAATAAACAACTTTAAATATTGAACTAAAAAGGTGTGTACACGATGAAATCTTCATCTAGGACAAGGTAATAAGCACAATTTATTGTGGCTATAAAAGTAATTCAAGCAAATATACTCCGAGTTTAGTCAACTTAATGGCGATTAAAAAAGTAAAAAAGACATCAATTTTCATTTTATTGACTATTTTCAAGATTTTATGTACATACATATGTATGTAAATAAGATTTTCTGATAAAACTTTTTAATTTTAGAAAGAAAGTTCTAAACATGTACAATAATTAATCATTATGATTTTTTACAGTGATGTTCTATTTGCTTAGTAGTTAACTGTAAAAGTTTTATGTGCAGACCAAAATGTCTTTTATAAATATTTTATTTGATACCTACGTAATACAAATTATATAATAGAGAATGTCAAAAACATCATTAAAATTTGTCTTAATTTTTGTGCTAAAATAGAAAATAATTTTAGGAAAATTATTACAACAATATTTTATTTTTTGTAGAATTAGATAAATGAAATTAATGAATGAGTTTATACAAATATTTGTGTACATACAGTGATTCCAACACATTATTGGACAAGAACTATTTTCATAGATAAGAAGTCTAAACGCAGAATTTATAATAAATATATAGGTTTTCGGCATCTTATTTATACTACAGATAGTATGTCTTAGAATTGATTTTGGTATATGCATGAGTTCAATATTTCTAATAATGACACATTAAGCTAAAGAGGGTATTGACCTCTTTTTAATGATCTCCCCTACACAATTTCTCACATAGACGTCCAATTACCTAAGATTCTAAACTCCGCGCAGGTGTTTCTAAAAGATCGGAACAATTAGAAATCATCTAAAGCTTTGTAAGAACTGATGTGTGCTTTGGATCGTTTTCTTGATATAATTCGCAGTTATTTACTATACCCAATTTACCTGAACTAGCTTTATATTTTCTTTTTGAGTATTAGGACCAGCAAATGTGACCGTATCGCAGATTATAATTTAATAAGTAATTACGTTTTTACACTAAAACTTCCAAAATATAATCTGTTTTTATTTTAATAAAATATTCTTTTCAAACAAGCAAACTAAATAATTGTAATCTACCTATTATCGAAGATAAGAAGAACTTAATAATCGTTGTTATGCATCCTTAAGAATTAAATGACAGAATAAAATAATAATATAATAATCATATAATAAAGTTGTTAATTGTTAAATTGAACACATCGTTAATTTACTGCTTTTGAATGCATTTCTCTTAACACAATTAGATATTACATCTGGATTAGCTAATTAGCACTTCTTTAAAATGACTATTAGAAATTAGTTTCAAAGTAATTAAAGAATACAGTTTATTTATAACGTAATCAAAATAGTGGATTGTATTTTCAATTTTTTTCTTTCAAAATAGTGAATTGTATTTTGATTTTTTTTTTTTTTTTTGATTCTCTAAATATATGTTGTGTTATGTTTTTGATTCTCTAAATAAGAAAAAATAACTAATACTCGTAAACTTCAATAAATTTTATATTTGTAATTAAAAACAAATATGCGTAGTTGCGAAATGAACCGCATTCTTTTTTATTGTTGTTAACTTTGCTGATCTTAAGTCAGATTTTTTAAAATGAATATTCGTTATTAAATCTGTATGTAAATCTGTTTCATGAATACATATAGATCATTTACTTTAATATTAAAAAAAACATGCTTCTTAATTAAGTATTGAAAAATATGCTGAATATTGTGGATCTACATTAGAGTTTTTTCCATTCCCGGGAAAACGGGGAAAAAATATTTTTTCCGTTTTTTTCTAATCTACATACACTGCTCACCACTAGAATAACACACCCTCTGTAGTTTCAAAAAGTCATCTCGTGTCTCGTGTCAAAAACTATACTCGCGGTAAACCAATTCTCTTATATGGTCTCACATGCTTTATTTATCTTCTTCTTCAAATTATTACAAAAATATATACCGTTATATAATTGTTTTGATATTTTGTTTTATGTGCTTACGAATAACTGTGTAAAAATGCATGACTAGTATATCTCATTAAAACTCAGTTATCAGTCAGAATTTTGTCGTTGAGGTTAATGAGTTAGCTAAACAGGCTTGTTTCTATAAATAATAATTAAAAATGGGGCGTGGCAAAGTACTGATGGAGGTAGAAAAGAGCGTATGTTTTGCTAAGATACCGAAGAATATTTAAAAAAGTCGGAAGGTAACAAAGTCATTCGTGTCCATGAACGCCATACAAAACGTTTGTTGTCTAATACAGACAAGAGACATTTTTTTAAAAGAAACTTCGAACTCACAGGACTTATTAGCAAAAAACACAAAAAAAGGAGTGAACCGCATTATATTGAAAGCTTATATAGCCACACAGGGGGTTTAATGGTATAGAGGGCATTTTTTGCGGCATTTACGAAATTAGTTTTTTAAACACGAAGACGAATGCTGTGTTATATGAACTCTTCTTGGATTCTTCAACAAGATAACGGAACTATCCTCACTGTACGGATTGTAAAAAGTTATATAATAAACCAAAACAATGGAATTTTAAATTGACTCCATATTTTCCTGAATTAAACATAATCGTAAATGTATTGGGATGTTTGTCTAAAAAGCTAATGAGATAGGAAACGCTGCTCGATTGTTACAGAGCTTATTCAAGCCATATAAATTTCGTGGGACTCAATTAAACTCGATTAAGTAGCTTATGTCCTCTTCAACTTACCTTTGCAACTCCTCCTCATTTTCGATTATTATTCATAAAAACAATTCTATTTAGTGAACTTATTAATTAATTAACTAAGTTTTAATAAGTTATTCAAATAAGTAAACGCACAAAATACCAAAAATTTATATAACAGTACATATTTTTGTAATAATTTTTTTCTCTGAAGAAAAGATGAATAAAGCATAAAAGACGACTTAAGATAATAGCTGTACGTTACTATAATTTTTGAGATATAAAAGGATATTTGGAAACTACAGAGGGTATGCTACTCAAGTGGTTAATAGTGTCTATTGTGTACAAATTTCATTGTGATTAGTACATAACTAAGAATACATGAAAAAAGTTTTTATTCCCATATATATGTGAAGTAATAGGAAATTGAAAACTTCAAACAGCTCTCTTGAACAATTTTGTTTTTTAACTTATGTCACTATTGTAGTAAATGAGCGATATGTATGTACTATGTAAATATGTTTTTCTGCTTAAATTCTAAAATTTGAAAATCATACTTAAAGCATTTACTATCATACTTACCGATATTTATAAAAAATTTTAACAATCTTTTTTTACAAAAGATATTGACTTTTATTGCGTGTTCTCTAAATTCAGATAAAAGTTTGACCATTTCACAATTAAAAAAAAATGCAATTAATTGCTTAACGCTCGCAGCAAATAATTACAAAAATTAAATGATATAAAGTGAAAAGTTAATTGCATATTATAATTATTTGGCAATTAGATGTAAAACAAGTTTACTTAAATAAACCATAAATTTATAAAAGTTAAGCAATTATTTACAAACAATCATTGTTCTATTAAAAGTGGTACGAGATCTAGAAAATTTCTTTATTTCATTATTTTTTAATAGAAGGCTACAAGTACCGTATTATTAAAACAAAACGTATTCGATCTTAATTTTGTTTTTGTAATTTATAAATTTGTTTACAGGAAAATAGATAATAATTACAAGAAAAATAAACACGCACTCACACGTCTACAGTTTGTTAATAAATTTTGTTTATAATAATCTTATCCAACCTTAATCGGCCATTAGCGTATAAAGAAACCAACAAACAAACACAAAACGAAGATAATGCACAGTGATCGCTGCCATAGGCCCAGTGATAAAAAAAATTATTAAATTAATCAATAATAATAAAAAATTAAGTTAATATTTTAACTCCCAATGTGTTATTAATGTCGCTAATAAGGGCAAGCTTTTAAAAAATATAATACTTTTTGTTTCATTCTGTAGCCTTTAAGACCAGGGTCATAATGTAAGCAGGCACCGTAAAGGTTATTATAAATTTTAGAATCTAAAATAACAAATTTATTTTTTTATTTCATCTACGAGTACATCTTTGAAATACTATGTGATACTTCTTCTTATATATATACTTCTTCTTATATATATATACTTCATCTTATATATATATATATATATATATATATATATATATATATATATATAATATATATATATATATATATATTTATATATATATGTGCTTACATTATGTGTATATATATATATAGATATATATATATAAACGAAAGTGTGTTTATTTGTGTATATATATATATGTGTATATATATATATATATATATATATATATATATATATACACATAATGTAAGCACATATATATATATATATATATTTATATATATATGTGCTTACATTATGTGTATATATATATATAGATATATATATATAAACGAAAGTGTGTTTATTTGTGTGTGGGTTTGTTGGTTTGAAGTCTATAGACGGCTAAGCCGGTTTTCTTGAAATTTTAACAGTACCTTCCTGTATATCTGGAAGGAACTATTTTATTTTAAAATTTCAAGTAGGCCAGGTGCCATGCCCACATACCCAATAAGTATTTAAAATCGCATTTCTCTTGCGTGTCACCTCCCATATAAAAAATATTAAATTAATATATCTAAGAATATATAACAGTTAGGCTCCTAAAATTTTGTCGAAGCCACTTTAGTATCAATATGAATATTTTAAACAAAAATGGACTGACTAGCAGTTTCGGGCGTGGCACCTTCCACATGAATATATAAATCGATATATTTAAACGGCCTGACCGATTTTCTTTAAATTTACAGTACCTTCCTGTATGTCTGAAAGGAACTATAGGCTACTTTTTATTTTAAAATTTCAAGTGGACGAGGTGCCACGCCCACATACCCATTAAGTATTTAATGTCGCATATATCTTAAACTGCAACAGCTAGATTCCTCAAATTATGTATGGACAACTTTGACATCTATATGAACAAAATAGGTGAATATTAAATTAATATATAAAAATATTAAATTAATATATAAAAAAATATAACAGTTAGAGTCCTAAAATTTTGTTGAATCCACTTTAGTATCAATATGAATATTTTAGACAAAAATGGGCTGACTAGGAAAAGGGGGCGTGGTACTTTCCATATGAATTCAATTTAAAACTTTTTATATCTGGGAAATCATTATAGACAAAATGATCAAATTGTACACGGGCAACACTGAAATCCATATGAATAATTTGTGAAAAAATTGCCAGACTAGCAATAAGAGCGAGACCCTCCCATATAAATATGATACAAAAGTTCCTGTACATGGAAAACTATTAGAGCTAGAATCTAGCATGAATCACTTTGACGCACATATGAACATTTTGGGTTAGGGAAATAAATGGACTCTATTTTTATATGAATTCTTAGACAGAAAGTAAATACTAAACATCATATATCTGCTAAACTATTGCAGCTAAAGTTATGTGTATTGTCTGTTCATTCCCATACCTTTTTTATTAGATGTTTGTAAAAATACGCATAGAGGGACATGTGTAACTTAGGTACCATTACCAGTAGACACAGACCATTGATGACACTATACTGCCTTAATTTATTAACTACCTACAGCATATATAAATTTTTAAAGAACCAATTGCTACCTGTGGTTATATAATACAGACCAAATCTTTACGGTCAGGTCATTTATGGTTACCCTAATAAAGAATATTAAATATTTTCTATTGCCCAAATTTTTTTATCTTGAAAATAAAAAATTTTTTTTCTTGAAAATAAAAAAATTTTACCTGTTATGGTATGTTTGCTTAATAATGATTGAAAGGAAGTACTTAAACAGTACTTACAATCTTTCTCGCAAATCATTTGAATCCCAGATTCTAAAGGAGTTAAACATTTTTTTTTTGTGAATGATCATCTTACTCGTATATATAAAAATGAATGTGTGCTCGTATGTTTGTTGGTTTGCTTGAACTTTATGGACAGCATAACGGCTGAACCGATTTTCTTGACATTTTAACAGAGTCTCTCTTTATGTCCGGAAGGAACTATAGGATATATAAATTTCTAAAATTCCAACTGCGCGGTGCCACTCCCAAAATAAATGTAAAATGGTAACAGAAAAAGGGTATAATTTTGGCCAAATAGATTCATAGTCAATCGTCAGTCAAAAACTGAGCGTAATTGGGTAAATGGACGTGATACCAACCATACAAATAAATATTGACTTAAGAGTATCTAGAGAACGGTTAAAGCTAAAGTGTCAGTATTTTGGTCAGTATTTGGTCTAAGTGACTATATGGCAAATATAAATCATCAGTCAGTGGGTGAATTAGATAAGTGAGCGTGCGGCTGCTATTCATTCTAAATATTGAATTTCTTATATGTGGAGAAGGACAACAATTAAAGCAGCGTTATCTATCCACATTAGTTATAGGCTATCACAGATTTTTGGATTTGAATCGGAAGTGGACAAAAGTTGGAAAAAGTGTAAATATATAACTAAAATAACAACTAAGATAATAATTAAGATAGAGGTAGTGAAGCACGCCGGGGTTTAGCTAAGATTGTATAAGTTATGTGAAACTGACTGAAATTAACAAATTTTAAAAAAAGAAGATCTAAAAGATAATCATAAATTTCGATTATCATTTAAATGTTATAGAGATCGGTTTGCACGCAATATTGTGTATCGATATTTCAGACACAAAAACTCAGTTTCCTTTTACTGTAAGTTTTTTGCAAAACTGTGTTATAAAACTATTGCTGATTTGAGCCACCGGTGATACAAGCCGTCTTCAACGTGTTAAATAAATAATTTGTTTTTTTTTTTCAAATATTTAAAAGCTCTACTTGTTGTTACTTTTTATCCTTGATCAAAGATATAGTATTGATTTGAAAACTATCTGCATTTACAAATAAACTCGGCCACACTTCACGTATTATAACAAATACACATAAAGAAAAATCACATTTTAAAATCGAAGTGGATCGTTGTTGAATTAAAAATTTTACAACTTGAATTCAAGTTAATTCAACTTTTAAAGTATGTAAAACCACATTAAGTATTCAACTTTAAAGCGAAAATGTTTTTAATTTGAGAACGCTCAGCATTGAATAACCTATAAACATTTTAGATTTTTGGATCAATTTAAATGAACAACGACAACTCTTAGTTGAAAATGCCAAAAAATATATTTAAAGACGTACGTTTTTAAAATAACGAAGTGTGTACATTTTTGAATGAATGTGAAAAGACTTTTGAAATCATAATGTACGTGTTTGAAAATATTTTCTGTTTTGAAATTTAAAAATGCACAAATTTTAATTTGAGTTTAGCCAATGTTTAAACAAGTAAAACAATTTTAGATCAAAGTTTTTACCACATTAATTTTGATTCAAGTTGTTTTTTCAGTTTCCTTGCCTAGTTTTCAGAGTTGTTTCTTGTTGATTTAACGTTGTTTTATTTGGATTCTTTCTGTTTTTTCTCTGTGTTTACGGATTTTCTTATAACTGGATAAAGAAAATTATTATGCATTAATTTTATGAACACTTGGTTTTGATTTGAGATTTAAAATCAACGTGGAAACAAATTTGATTTTAAGTTGCTTGTATGTTTAAACTTGCTTTAACGTTACCCAGTCTTAAATCAAAAATTTTGAATTTTTAATTCATAAACGTGCAATGTTAAATTAGAAATGTTCTACATTATTTCCAAATAGAAACATTTGAAATCAAAGTTGAAAATCTTCAAGTCAACACTTCACAACCTTCGATAAAAGTGTAGCGTCTTTGATTATAGCACTTTCAAAGTTGACTTACCAAAACTACTGTAGTAAAATACAGTGGTCATTTTGGTTATATTTTCTTTTCAAGCCTTATAGCGTTTTAATTCAAAATACAATTTATTTTTTATACATTTAATTCAAAATAATTATTTTACAATAAAGTACATAAAATACATACAAAAATTTCATCTATATAGGCTAGAGAGAGACATCGTATACATATATGTTTGAGTACATTCTTCCAATAAGATTACTTCTGCTCAAGAAAGAAGGAATTGAATTTAAAAAAATTTAAGATAAACATATAGTTCCTCAATATGATATATAAATTGTTGCTATTTTATACTTTTCTGGATTTTTTTTATGTATTAAAATTCATTAAATGAATACATATTTGGTAAAGCGGCAATAGTTTTATGAGACATAGTAAATCAGGTAATACGAGTATAATTAGGGAGTGCTTAGTTGTTATGGCTCAGGTCGAGTGATTATGAGATTACCAGCTTTTATTTCAGGGAGATACCTAGAATGATTATACTTGAGAAGGATAGATGGATAGGATCGACTTTTAATGGTTGAAGAATATTAGACATTCGTATAGGCTAAAATACTAACTGTTTTTAGGGAAACTCAGGTTATAGCTTGATATATAGGGGAGTATTAACAGCCAAGCAGTACTGAAGACTCTGGTGAGGCACACAGTGAGATTTTGTTGTCATATTATGTTGAGTACTGAGTCACAATAGTAATAGCGTCAACAAAGTTTCCAGCGTAATGACTAGACCAGGTTTTGAGAACAGATCATTACCTGTTAAACGATTGATGAGACCACAAATATGCCATCTCTTTATGACATTAATGGGTCTCAGTAAAATCCCAATATTAATGGAGTGTTAGAAGTAATTTCAGGATGTACAAAGTCCTATGGCCAAATTTAAATTACTCTTGGAGTTTGATGCGAGTAGGGGTACACTTAGGAGTGTGACATGGAAAATAACAGAACACTGTCTCTTACAGGCACCTTCTAGGAGGTTGAGGAGGAAATTAACGGGATACGTTGGAGTGCAGTAAAAGTATATTCAAACGTATGTACTTACCTTTTAATATATGCAACATTCAGCAAAATCCAAATAAATTTACAAACATATTAATTTTTTATCATAGACTTACATACGTGAACGATTACTTTATATGCGTCCACTTATTAAATTTTTTCACAAAAATGTAGACTATTTATTTGACAGCTTTCAATTTTTATTATTTTGACTTTTAGCTTTATTCTGAAATGCATAACATTATAGGTTTATTCAGTAACTAAAAATTTTTACGAATTTGTTTGTAACAATTGTTACTGGAAAACTGTTAATTATCTCAAAATATTTGCAACGAGAGAGCGTCAGAAGAGAGTAAAAAGTTTAGACACAGAAAAAATCTTGCAAATTTTTGCCGGTAAAATTTTTATTTGCAAGAATTATTCAAACAGCAGTTTTAAGTTTATGTTTAAAAATCAAGTTTTCAAAAAAAAAAAAAAAATTGCAAATTAAAAATATTTTGTTAAATTTAAGAAATTGTAATTACAAATTTAGAGAAATTTTGCAAAAAAAATTCTACTCTCTCGTTGCAAGTTTCTGCAAATAGAGTTATTGAACAAAACTTATTAAAAGGTAGTATGACTTCAAATTAAAGTATCACAAAGAGAAATCAAAGTAACATCAACGTTAATTTAATGTTGTTTCATCATTAAAATACATATATTCAACAACGTGTATTATAATTTGAAAAGTGTTTCCACATTGAATCGAAAAAATGAAAATTTTTAAGTTAAAAACGTACGCCTTTCAATGTATGTTTTGGTATTTTTATTTTTTTGATATTAAACTAATTCAGAACTGCAACATTTGCATGTTTAATTTTATGTTGAATATTTTCAAATAAACGGAAACATTTTAATTTTCATTTTATATGGTTTAACATACTTTCAAATTCGTTCTCTGTTGCATTACCGTTAAATAAATCAAAATTGAAAAATTTTTAATTCAACAACGATCCACTTCGATTCTAAAATGTGATTTTTTTCTTTCTGTATACTCTTAAATAAGTATTTTTTTAAATTTTTTGCACAGTTTTCGACTCATATAGAGTTACTATAAAGATATTGACGACACGCATTTAATCGATAAATAATTCCTACAATTTTATAAAGCCATGCTCACGTTAATATCCCAACTTGATGTATTTTTCTCCACCTACTTTATACAGATAGTCTGTCCACTGTGCAGAAGTATTTTGTTATTATTTTTGCAATTCTAGGCATATTGCCGTATTTAAAACCACAGCATTTTGCAATATTTTTACTTTAAATACACACTTAAATGTACCATACGCTTAGATACTTCCTTGATACTCACTTACTTTGGTGGCATCTGCATTTGATTGTGATGATGTTTATTTCTTGTAAATGGAGACGTCGTTGTTGGTTGTGTATTGGCGCTGACAGTTTTATTTCCATTTAGCAATACGATTTTTGTTATTGTTTTTAGTATTTGACGTCTTATGTTAAGTAAACATTTTTATTTTGTTTGTTTCATTATAGGTGTTATTGTTATTGCATTATGCGTAGTTAATATGTTGCTGTTATTTTTGTTATTTAGGCGTTATCATAAACAGCCACGGTGTGGCACTATAATAATTTTACGCTTAAAGAAAAATTTGTCTTTAACCATGTATTTCATTATATTGCCACAATATTATTGCTGTAGACAATATGTATGTGTTTTCAGCGATTTTCGTCAAACTAATTTATTTTTAGAAATTATATACAAATTTCTATTAAAGAGTTATTTTGAGACATATTTTAAGCAAATTCAGTCAGTTAAATAGCCAATGAAAAATAAAAAATAAACATATAAGGTTTAAGTATATATGTATGTATGTACATTAGGGTGGTCCTAATTTTTCAACTTTGTTGTTTCGAGCGTAACTCCCTCTAAAAATGTTCTTTACATTTTAAAAACATGGTGTAACAAATATTATCACGATTAGGCGAGATTAAAACGTGGCGCATCGCTCTTGAAATTTGGCTTCAATTTTAAAAACAAAATTTTGATATTTATCAAAATTATAAATATATAATTATAAATATATAAAATTTTGATATTTATCAAAATTATATTTTTCACATGCATACTATTATATGCATGGTATGTATAAATAAGCAAGAGCTCTCTCATGAAAGTCTCATGAAAAGCTCATAACTGGTATAAATGTAGATAAATAACTGAAAATTAATACAAAAAGATACAGGGAAATGTTGTTTTTATTACTTTGCATCGGGTGATTTTTTAAGTCCGAGAGTTGTTCGTTTGTAAGTCGATTCATGGTTAAATTATAGACCGAACTGAACATGTTTGACAGTAACATGCTACAAAAAATAGCTGAGCTGCCAAAAACAGTGTTACCAAAAGGAAGTTGCTCAGAAATCACCCGAAAATCTTTCATTGGCTTAACTGCTCGTTCTGCAAAATCCTCTACAATTTTCATATTTGGAACGATATTAAGATCAACGTCATTTTCCCCAGTTTGGGATCTTCGTTCAAAAAGTCCATTGGAATACCAAGCCTTTGAAACGAGTGATGTCATTTTTGCGATATATTTAATATTCTTGTTAAGATATTGGCTTATAGCGTGAAGAGTTACGACTAATTTTTTACTCGGATTTAGTACAACAGTAATATCCAGAGTTTGCATCATAAATTTCTTCGACTTATATGATACCTTTGGATCAAAGAAGTCCAATGCTGCTGTTTCTGGAGTTATATACTTCACACGATTACTTAATGTGCTTAGTGACACAGACTTATCTGGTCATCAATACTCTTATAACCATGAAATCTTTAAGCAATTTCAATCTTGCATAGAGACTTCTGCTGCAACTAGTGTTTGTATACCTTTTTTAGGTATATCCTTACAACAAATATACAAATATCCCTAATACTGTTTAATTTAAATTGTGTCATTTAAAATTAATTTCAAAATAAATATAAATAGCTTTCGTCATCCAACGGGCATGATTAAATGCTCCAGGTTTTTTGAAGATAAATAGCGAAACTGTACCACCAAGAAAAATTATAATCAATTGAAAACGTCCCTTATAATCATCACGTGGTTGTTTTACTTCAAGACTTTGAAATTCAAATAATCTTCCAACTGAACGCTAACATTCTGGTCTTCAATACCAGCTATAAGTTACTTAGTGTTCCCAATTTTATTCTAAGCGTAACAAAATTTAATTAGTAATTGAACAGTAGTGCTTGATAATTTTTGAATTTTTTCATCGAAAACACTTCCTTAAATAATGTGTGATGACAGAATAGTAAATATAAAAGGTTCTTTCTGATCGCTTGCTCTAAAAAAACACAAGCACGTTATAGAAAAATTAGAGTTTTAAAAAAAGCTTTATTTAAAACTCATTGATTTTAAAATCAATATTTATATTCTAATTCTACAGAAGTTTTTACAATCAAATTATTTGCAAAAAATCATGGCAATTACCGTAAATTTAATAAAAATCATAGCAAGAAAGTTATATCTCTATCGTGTTCTAAAGCAAACAAAACTAATTTACTCGTATATTTTTGATTATTTCACCAACAGGATCCATCTTGAGATTCGATGCGCCACGCCTTCCCTTTATCCGACGCCCATAACTTTTTCCACAACGTGTTTTTACATAAAACCCCACATTTTAGAGGGGTGTTACGATCTCTAACTTGAAAAAAACGTCTTCAATATATTTAAAGACTATTCTAATGTACATGCATATCGCACACTTAATCGTGAACAGTCACAACTCAAAATTTATCAAAACCTCATTTTTTCCATAAATCAATTCACAGATCAAATCTTTAACGAAATTTTCCTCTATATCACTATTTTCCTTACCTGAGAAAATATTGTTGTGTTGGTTTTATGTTACTTGTGACGCTTGTACATTATCAACTAAAGAGTACCATTTTTAGTTGTGATAGTGAAATTATGAAGAATTCAGTAGAGTTCTTTCACATGAATAGTATTATTTCAAGATGTGAGACTATTAATGTAAAAACTGTTAAGTTAATCGAAACATATTTCCAGTTAAGGAGCAAAAATTTGATATAATACCCACCACTCAAAATTAAAAAAAAATAATGTAATTAGTGTGGAACTCAATTTGAGTAAATAATTACAAGCATGTTATCATTTTATTTTATTTTATTTCTCTCCTGAACAATTACTAATTTTGAGTTATGACTGTTCACGATTTAGTGTGCGATATGTATCTATGTATGCTTAATTTTTAAAAACATTGAAAGCAAGCAAAACAAACACTGTTGTGACATCTTTTGACTAAAGCTAAACGATCTAAAACCGGGGTGAGCAACCTTTTTAATCAAGAGGCTAATCTAAATTTTTAAAATTTTTGGAGGGCCTTGCATAAAGTAACACTCTTTAATAATTTACAAAATTTTATTTATAATAAACATTAATATAAAAAATAAAAAATTAAAAAGAAATAAAGATTTCACACACAGATTTTAATGCAAAAAAAGGCAAGTATTTTTAGTGAGAAATTTGGCACTGTTTTTCGATACAAGCTGATCGATATCAGCTGGAATTGATGAGATAGCTACACGTACGCAGCTTTCTAATCGTGCATCACTTAGTCTTGATAGGTGGTCGTTTTTGATTAATTTCATGGTTGAAAATAATCGTTCGCAAACATACGTACTTCTAAACAGAGACATCATTTGCTTTGCATTTTTCGTCAAAAGCCGAAATTTCTCAGGGCTCACATATGATTTAAAAAAGTTTCCGATGTTGATGATGATGATTTCTTTCAGTAATACATTTTTTAAATCGGTATTATTCTGCATGTCAATCACTCCATTTGACAAGTGGTAACGTTTTTTCTAAATGTGGAAAGTGAGGCATATTATTCTGCAAAAGACGCTGTTTCCACAATTTTAATTTGCACTCAAATCCCTGAATTTTATCATACAAGTTATGAAAAAACAGTCTTTTGCCTTGAAGTTCAATATTAAGATCATTGAAATGCTGGGTCATGTCGATAAGAAATCCAAAGTCGCACATCCATTCTTTATTACCAAAATGAGGGAAGTCATATCCCTTCATATCCAAGAACAATTGTACTTCGCTTTTTAAGCTGTATACTCTTTTAAGCATTGCACCTCTACTATGACAACGTACTTCGGTATTAAAAACCACATAGCCATATTCAGTTTCTAAATCATTTAGGAATTCTTTAAACTGGCGGTGATTTAACGCTCGCGACTTAATAAAATTAATTAATTTAATTATTGGTAATGTGACATTTGGCGTACTCAATCTTTTCGCACACAAATTTTCCTGGTGAATTACGCAGTGGTTAATGAATATTTCCCTTCCTATGGCCTTCTTAATGTCTTGAAACAGCCTTCCTGATACTCCAATCTTCATACTTGGCATTGCTCGTGCTCCATCTGTCGATACACCCATAATCTTTTCTAATAAAATTGAAAAATTTTCCAACACAGACTTTAGTTAATCGCACAAGTCTTTGCCGGTTGTAGTTCCTGCATAGGAATCAGTGAACACAATTCTTCGGTAATATTAAAATTGGAGTCAACACCACGTATAAATATAGCCAGCTGTGCTGTATCGCTAATACAGAAACTCTCATCAAGTGCCAAAGAACAGTATTCGAATTTTGCAATGCGTTCACAAAGCGTTGTTGCTATGTTCTCAGACAAGTCTTCAATCTCCTTGCTATGGAGAATCTTGATAAACTAATGTTTGAAATAATTTTTATTTTTTCAGGAACTGCTATTTCTGCGACAGCACTCAGACATTCTTTTATCATCTCTCCATCCGCGAAGGGTTTCATTTTTGTTTGCCAGTATTTGACTGACAACATAACTAGCCTTTACTGTGATATTTGATAAAACAGTTTGATTTTTAAAAAAATCCTGTTGTTTTCCTAAGTTTTTCTCCATTTGATTAAACTTATCTATCCGGAGTTGTCCTGTTAGGTTTTTGTATTGTTGTTCATGTTTTGTATCTTAATGCCTTTTTATGTTATATTCTTTTAAAGTCGAAACATTTTCTGAGCATATTAAGCATACAGCTTTATTCTTGGCGAAAGTGAAAAAATAACCAAATTTCCACTTTTCTTCGAAATTCCTGTGCTCATCCGCTATCGTCCGTTTTTTTGTTTTCTTTTCAGACATTCTATTATGGAAACAAATTTTAAAGTTAACAAAGTTTGGGGAAAAACTTAATTTTGAGTAAAGAAAACTCTAATATTACCTTTTCGACAATAAAATTTCACTAACTTTTTCTAGAAATACAAAAATTGTTAGTTAACAGCTTACCAGTCTTGACTAATTGTGTGACAGAAGCAAACACAAATAACCACAGAGGCGGTGCGTTCGTATTCGATGTTTGAACCAAAGGGAAATTCCCCGTTTTACATTAAAAAGAAATATGAAATATATAAAATTATACAAGTCACAGTTTTACGATGAACTGTAACGGAATTCTATTTAAATCGTGTTGTAGAAATACCGCGTTATACGGGGTTTCCCGTAATTAATTTTATAATAATATAGTCGCAATTAAGACTATATGAGTTTTCTTGTATAAAATTTAACTTTATGCACATATGCGTACATATGTAGAGAACATAAAAGAATAAACATGTTCATGTACTTGATATTTGTTTTAATTTCTTGTTCATAATTTTTTTTAAATGTTTTAATTTTTTTTTTAATATGAATATTTATTTCTGCTGAAAGCTAAAAAGAGACAAATAAATAAAAATTTTAAAAATTTTTTAAACTGAAATGTAAATTTGAACAAGAATAATAAAAATTCTTGCAAAAAATCTTTTACCGTCTAAGCTTGGAAATATTGATGGGAGAAAGTAAATAAAATAAACCAAATTTTAAAATGCTTGGCGAGCCGCAATGATATATTAAACGGGCCGCAAGTGGCCCGCGGGCCGCGTGTTGTTCATCCCTGATTTAAAAAATGTTAAATCATTCAAATAAACCAGTAGTGTGGTTTGATTAACTTTGGAGAAATTGTTTTGCAAAAAACGTTGACTGATTATGATTTATGGTATTTGATTAAACTATTTAAATCTTCAATTGGAGAAAGTCCTCATATTTACACAATTGCAATACTTAAGAAATTACCAGTTAATAAAAGAAAGGCTTGAAAACTAAAATGAGGTAAAGACATTGGATTCTGAAGCATAGCATAATATATTTACTTTTAAAAATTTAACTTAGTTGAGCTATAAAATTTTTAAAATATACATTAAAGAAAAAAAATGCAATAAGAAAATTTTTGCCCAAAAATAAAATCAATTGTTTCTTATGTACATATGTTTCGTTTTAACTAAATTCAGAAATGAATATTTTCTTCCTTCGCTTTTAATGTTTTTTATGTTTTTTTTTTATAATAAACGACAAACAAAGAACAAAATAGCTTAAGTCGTCCACTTGTCTAGTTTGATTTGATATATTTTTTATACACACGTATGATTAAGTTGTTTAATTTACTGCGAGTAAATATTTAATTATTATATACATGTGTATATATATAAACATATGTATATTTTTATATACATGACGGTGTTTTCAGAATTAATTAATTAATAAAAATTCATCATTAAACATCTACTAGTCGTGATAGTCGTACATAAAAGAGTCACAAAAAACATATTTGTTCAGCAAAGTTTTCTTTTTTTTCAACATTTGGATTTTAACTTTAAAACATTTGATTATTTATGAATTTTATTATTATTTTTAAGAAATCGTTCCAATTTTTTTTATATTTTTAATTCCAAATGTTTATTTTATTTTTTTGTGGTTGTTAATCAGTGTTCGTATGTTCGTATCATATATGTACATACATATATATTACTCCTACCAAAAAAAATATATATACATATATATTTTATTATATACATGAACATACATATACATATGTATATGTGTATACTTATTTAAAATAATATAATATATATAATAATTCTTAGAAGCCATATGCCAAATACATTCAATATTAAATGATACAAAAGATTAAATATTAAAAAATCAGCGACATACAAAAACAAGAAAGACAAAAAACACAACAACACAACAACAGCACACCACGAATTATTAACTAACCAAAAAAAAAAAAAAAAAAAAATTGGCAAAGTGCCTATTTTGGTCTGCGTGTTTGCCTATCTGAATCGTAGTGCCTCGCCAACGGATGTAAATCAACAAAATCATCAACCTAGCGATTATACCGCACGGTTCACAATACAAAACAAAATCATTCGCGTTCGAATGGAAAATTATTAAAATATAAATGATGACCTAAAAATGAATTTAGCTAACATCACCTATTGCGATCAGCATCATTTTTTTTTTCATCAGTTAATGAAAACAAACTAAATTGTCCGATTGCCTAATTGTGGTTACTTACAATTTCTTTAATTCAATTAATTAATGTATATTTTTTGTTATTTTTTTTATTTTTTTTTTTGTATTGAAAAAAAAGTCATTGATATTAAAAATTTATTTGATTTTTATCATGTATACAAAAAGATCTTACAGGTTATTAATTGTACATATAACACAGTTATTACACAAGTTTAGAAATTCAGGTCATCTTTTGGATAAGTCCCGATGAGAACAAATCTAAACGTTATTTGTGGCCATAAATCTGAATTCGGGTATCGTTTTACAAGATTGGTTCTAGTTTTAGAGTTCTCGGATATTGGCAGCACTGCGCTGTCATAACGTCAATTAGTTGTTAGCATCGCTAGAAACATCATTTCAATTATATTCTTAAGGTTTATTAGAAAACCTGTGAAAACTCAAAGAGAAAATTTTAAAGTCGATTCCAAGTGTTGTTGTATGATAAGAAGTGGAAGAATATTACAAATGTAATTCATTGTTTTGGTTTCTCTGTAGCAAACACTCACAAGCCATGGGTATCGAAATTATTTTGTTACGCGTGTAGTATAAAACTGTAGACGTGGTTGCTTGGTAAAGAAGCGTAAAAATACCAATGTTATGGAGACAGCAAAAAAATCATGCAGATGATTGTTATTTTTGCTTGATGAATGTAGTCAGTTTAAAATGCAAAAATCAGCTTTCAAGTCAGTTACCCATATGAACAATGACTTTTTAACAAATTTGTAAACAACAAAATTTTTTCGACAGATCTTTCTACCTAAAGATCTTCCAACTTAATCGTTATTGCAACACATGTTCGATTACAACCTTTTTTACCAGAGGATATCCAGACTTCAATCTCTTTATTGAGTTAGCTCCGTCTTAAAATCTCTTCAGGCTGAGTTCAAACCAATAAACTCTCTAAACGCTGAGTTTACAACACAGAAACTGATTGCTGTCCGCATAGTTGTGCTTTTTATAGAGCTGAGTAAACTATACTTCGAAAGCTCCCGAACCTCTTAATATTTCAGCAGATTCCATTTCCTTCATTTACTTTCTATTTAGTTCTTATGAAACCATGCGAATGTAAACATCTACTTCTTTCAGTTCTTTTTGTTTGTTACTTGTTTTCTTTTCTGCCCGTTTTAGTTGTTGCCGTTTGATTTTTTACTACATTTCTGCTAATGTTGTTGTTGTCGATTTAGTTATTTGAAAACGACAAATATAGTTGTTTTTGTAGTTTTTGTTTATTCGTTTGAGTACTGTAATATATAATTATAAGTCACATTTAATTTTCTTAGACTCCCACAATCATAAAGAACAGAGACTTCAAAATCATATAACAATTCTAAAACTATATATACATACTTATTTTACTTTCAACATATCTAGCTTTCATTTAAGTGCTTAAAATGTAAAATTTATATTCTAAGAATTTTTGTATAACTTTTTGGAAATAAAAAAAAATTCCACTAATTTTGCAAGAAACAAATTTTTCACTAATTTTAGTCAAAGTTAGGTACTGCAATTAATTTTGAATAAAATAAGCAGCAGCCAACCGATTTTAATGTTTTATAGCTTATTTAATTCTCAACATTTTAGCCTTTAATATAAATAAAAAAAAATTCCACTAATTTTGCAAAAAAAAAAAAAAAAAAAATTCCGATTTCCAATTTTAGTCAACGTTAATTTAATTTTGAATAAAATAAGCAATAGCCATGCGATTTTCATATTTATTTATTTATTTATATTAAGTCTATAGACAATATATCCTTACAGACTAAAGACATTAAACAAAAGTATATTCTTAAATTAAGAATTGAAATGTAAAATTATTTTCCTTTTTAAGAGACTATTACTTTCAGAAAGAATTATAATATTATAACATTTATTAAAATTTAAACAGATTCTACGAATGGTCTTTATTTGCATATATAGATCTATGATCACTTAAACTTACCACCTGAAAGTTCCAAGTAGGTCTGACTGGAACGCAAACGTTAACCTTACCAAGCAGGAATTCGGAACCAACATCACCACGAATGAGACCAAGCATAAAAGAAACACTAACTTTTTAAAGTTGGTAGCTTAATAAGACCAAGCTTACTTTCATATGACGGCAGCGCATAAGAATTTCAACCAAGGCCACGTAAACAAAAAAAATAAAAACTGCTTTTGTACAGACTCGATGCTGCTAATATGGACGGTATAGTATGGATCCCATATAATCGATCCATATTCAAGTATTGGTCGAACTAAAGACGTGTATAAATGTTTCGTGATATAGGGATCTGAAAACTCTTTGGACCAGCGCTTCATAAAACCAAGAACACTTTGCTTTGTTTACAGTTAGTGCAATATATTCACGAAAGTTTTGTCTTGAGCCCAGAAAAATACCAAGATCTACCATATTGTCAATTTTTTTAAGAACTGTACAATTTATATGATAGGTAGATTTCATTTCGTTTGAATGATATATGTTTACATTTTTTAATATTTAATTCCATTAAATTTATTTGACACCACATACAAATTTTATCAATATCCGATTGTAGCAAAATCAGATCATGAGTGGTATTCAAAGTCCTGCAAATTTTTACATTATCAGCATACATTAAAATTTTCGAATACGAAGTAACTGAAGGCAAATCATTTATAAATAAAGTAAATAATATTGGACCCAAATGAATACCTTGAGGAACATCAGAGGGAACTTCAAATTCTTGCGATAAAACATCTTTAAACTTTACTTGCTGTGTTCTATTAGATACATACGATCTCAGCCACTTAGGGGTAGTAGTACTAAAGCCCATATAAGATAATTTGTGAATTAAAACCTCATGATTTGCTTTATCAAACGCTTTAGAAAAATCAATGTAAATAACATTCGTTTGTTTCTTATCTAAAAAGCTTTTATGTATCATAGAGGTAAGTTCCAGAATAGTAGTTGTTCTAGAACGTGATTTGCACAAAGCAGCGAAGATACTTGATGATAGAGGCTATCAGTTAAAATTTTTCAAGAAGTTTAGTGTAGCATTAAGTTTTGCAATTCCTCTATAGTTTGATACCTCCGCTTTGCTACCACTTTTAAATAATGAAGAGGATTTTAAAGATTTTAAATTGGATAAAACAGTTATATAGTCAATAGATGAGATAGACCAGGAAGTATGATCAGTACTACAGGAATCAAATGTTAGGCATTTAGGATAGTCAGATACGCGACGATTTGTGATTAGTTTTCAATCTAAGTCTCATGCGAGCAATGTAATTATTATATGCCAAATTATTGATGTTATTGTAATCAGAGCGAGCAATTGAATATTTTCTGAAATCAATTATAGAGGCAGATTTTTAATAGATTTTGTAAAATTTATTCTTCTTATTTTTAGCTCTAGTTAAAACGCTATTATTTCAGGGTGGACCACTGTTATAACGAGGAGTTATTTTTTGAACTGTTTCCGATAAGCAGTGGTGTAAAACAGCGTAACAATTTAAAACAATTTCGTCAAAATTATTCCCAGAAATGAGCGAATTCTAATTAACATTACACAATAAATAATTCAGTTTTGTATAATCAATGCGAGAAAAAAAATAGACTTTATTATTTTTATGCACTCTACCATTTAAAGTATATTTACAAATGTCCGAATGAACTTCGATATCTAAAGTGGGATGATGATGATCTTCAGAAGACGTAATTGGAGGTATTCTTCGTAAACATACATCCATCGGCAAGTTACTTAAAACAAGGTCTGAGAGTTTTCCACTAGCATTTTTTATATGGTTAGTTTGGAAGAGGCCATACCTACATAGCGATTCAATAAAATTATTTGATGCAGTCGGATTTAAATAACAAAGTTCCACAGATTTATTCCATAATATATTCGGGAAATTAAAGTCACCTAGTACTTAAAATATATCCGATGGCTTAGATTGCAGCAGTACGGAATCAATGGCTAATAGATGCAAATCATATATATCTGATTAAGAGTTAGGTGAAATATACGAGCATGCAATAGATTAAGAGATAAATTTTAACTGCAATAAATTCAATGTATTCGTTTAGTGAAAGTTCTATACTTTCGCAAGGAAATACGTTTAGGATAAGAATACCTCCACCAAGTTTATTAGCACGATCGCATCTGAATAATTGGTATTTCGGACATAAAATTTCTGCATCATGAATATCTTTTTTTTGCCATGTTTCAGTAAAAACAATAATATGGCTAGTGAAATCAAAGCTATTTGCGTAAAGGGTACTTAATTTAATGTTGAGGCCGCGAACATTGAACATGATATCTTATAATGGGTCCGCCATCTAACGTTTTTTTTTTTTCAACTGGTGCTTATTTCGTGAATGGTCACACTTAGCTCATGTTTGATTTGACACATTGAAAATCCGATACACCCAAGACGAGTCACTGTTTGGTGCGGATTTTGGTCCAGAGGCATAATTGGGCCATTTTTCTTCGAAAATGAGCAGAGAGTGGCCGTTACAGTCAATGGCGATCGTTATCGAGCCATGTTGAACGAATTCTTGTTCACAAAAATTGAAGAGGAGGATATTAGCAACATTTGGTTACAACAGGACGGCGCTACCTGCCACACAGCCGAAGCTACACTCGATGTTGTGCGCCCTGTTTTTGTAGATCGTATTATCAGCCGCAGAGCCGAAGCCATCTCGTAGCTGTGATTTGACACCATTTGACTATTATTTGTGAGGTGCCGTCAAAGATAAGTGTAATGCCAACAAACCAGAGACAATTGACGCTTTAAGTGACAATATTCGTGAAGCCATCGGTGAAATACAGCTGCACACAATCGACAATGTGCTCAAAAATTGAACCGATCGTGTAGGCTACTGCATGGCCAGCCGAGGCAGCCATTTGAATGAAATTATTTTCCATTATTAACCGGATGGATTGTACTTTCAAATAAAAAAAGAAATTTGAGAAAATATTCAGTAGTTTTTTTTATAGCATTTTGAAAAAAAAAAAAATTATTTGGCGGACCCTTTATTTAATGTGTCATTGGCAGGTAAGTAATCTAGTTTCATAAAGGATTGATTTGAAAATACAATTAGTTTTTGGACGAGATTCTGTAAGGCTTGGAAGTGTAACGTTTCCATCGTCTTTATATGTAAATTCTCGAACAATTGTATTTTTAGGCAAAAGTTGATGTTAACGAGATGATCAAAAACAACATCAGGAACAATTATTTTAAATGAAGCCTGATTTTTTGCATTAATTTTAAATATTTTAATACCATTGTGAAACTCTTGACTAATTTTATTCTTTTTAAAATATTCAACGACAAGAACTGATGTATCGACAGCTAGACGGGAAGCGAAATTTGTCTTTAAAAATGGTAAAAATGGTCAGCTGAGGCTTGGTTACTTTGCTCAGAAGTTGTAGGATTCTCCTATTTTATTTTCAACATTTTAACCTTTAATTTAATTTTGAAAAAAATGCTCTAAATTAGCGCGATTTTTTTTATTTTTTTTTTTTGCAACTAAGTTATGAATAACTACGAAAATATTGTACAAAAAATGTCATTCAGGTGACATATAGAAAATTTTATTTTTAAACATTTGCAGTACTTAGATTTAAATCGGTAAATTCTGTTTCAAATTAGATAGAAAAAAACTGAAAACAGATTTGAATAGTTTTATTTCAAGATATGGAATAGTTTTATTTATAGGCTTTCTTTGCTGTAGACCAGTCTAATTGTTCTTATTTTCAGTTAATTAACTACAGAAACATTTTTATAACATTTTTATTAAATAATTGCTTGTATTTATATTGAAATCATCCGACCATTTCAAGGGCTGTTCCACTGCAAAGTGTCCTAGAAAAGGGTTCGAAAATAGCAATATCACTGTATTAGTCCGCCACCCACAGTTTTCAGATTTTAATTCGATGTGCAATTTGTGGAATGTAGTAGAAATACCAAACAGAAGAAAGTGTCCCACAAATTATTATGGCTTCAGTAAGACAAAAAATTGTCGATTCTATACCCAGTCGATGTCTACTAGTTTTAAACAACCACGGAACCTCGATAAAATATTAACCACTCTAGAACAATATTAGAGCTGAAATTAGTGCAAATCTATTACTATATTATATGTTTTTTATAACTGTTTTGAAAATTTCTTGAAGTGGCCTTATTTTTCACAGTTTAAATTTTTATTTTAAGTCCAATTTCGTCATATTTTGAAATACAAGCAATAAACTAATAAAAATTGAAGGAAACTTGCTTCTGTAGCTTATTAAGCAGAAATAGAAATAATTATTTATCATCAATACTCTCATTTTACGTACTTTCTTATCAAATCTGAACGTGCCAAATTGTTTTCCACATCAATGTAATTCTTAGCAAGTAGCATGTGTATTGATGTGGTCCTTATTTTTCGATAAGCGTAACTCCCCCATAAAATGTTGGTTATAGTTTAAAAATATGGTGTGAAAAATATCCCGACGGGGCAAAGTTAAAACGTGGCGCATAGCACTTGAAATTTGCCTTGAAAACTTTAAAAATTCAATTTCGATGTTTATAAAAATAAAATTTTTCTCATACATGTGTTTAAATGTATAGTACGTACTCAAATAACTGAAAATTAATAAAAAAGGACAGAGAAATGTTATTTTTGTTAGTTTGTATACTATTTTTTCCAAAAAGGGGGTCAATTTGAGAGGGAATGCGTCACGTCGACCATAACTTTTTGCATAACATATTTATACACAAAACTACTACTACAACTAGAGTCCACCCTAATGCGTATACTTAGTGTCGTAAAGTATTGTGTTCTCTATAGATTTCTTAGCTTAGGCATAGTTTTTTTATTATTATCTTTAATGACAAAACTATATAGTTTTACAATTTTAATTTGTTCTCAACGCCTTCAAGACATTATAGAGGAAACGATGACCAAAATTGTACATGTTTTAAATAATAGGGTCTATATTAAGTTTAAAATCAATTAAATAATATTACTTTTATTCAATTTGTACATCAGAATTGTTCAAAATTTTATATATAAATGTTTATTCAAATAAGTTTTGAATAATTTTTATTTTGATATCACGTTAGATTGTTATTCAAAATCGTCCCAAGATTTTTAATCGATTTCACAATTTATGTAAGATGGTTATTCAAAGTCATTTGAGGTCGTATAAGAAATTTCTTAGATCCAAGATTCCCATCTTGAGTGGGATTAATACAAAGACCATTTGCATTTACTAAGCTATGTATCTGCTTAATGTTAGAACCGTAATGTTAGTCACTTTGTCTTCAATATTTTTATACGGTTTCCTATTATTAATGTATACATTTTTTTAAAATTTTATTTTAAAATATATCTGCTTACTTAACCTAAGCGATGTCACACAATTAACAGAGTTTTAGTCCAATTAACTTTTCATCTAGAAAATCTTACAATAATTATAAGAGATAAAGTTTCAGAGAAAAATTAAAATTTACTTTAGAGGAAATTATATAAAAAACTCTGACTTGATATCACTTATAAGTCAATTTTTACCAATTTCTAAAGATTAGATATAAGTGGGTTGTCTGAGAAACTACAAAGCAATTTAAAACGTTCCGTAATAGAACAAATTTTTTTATGAATTAAATCAATATTATTCAGTGGAGAGTTTTAGTGGAGAAATGCCAAGGCAAATAAAACATTTTAATTTAACAATTTAATTTGTTCTGACAAACCTGTAATATATTAATGTGTGAACTTACGCATACTACCCAAACAGGATAAGCATACCAAACTATTGATTCAAAAACTACTTTGGTCAATATTATTTTATTGTCATGACTCAAAAATGATCTTCGCGCTATAATTGGGTATAGCATAACCTTTGCCGTGTTAAATTTTTCACTTTGTTTCCTAATGTGCAAATCAAATATCAGTTTACGGTCAAAGTATATTCGAAAATACTTTACATTGTCACTTCATTGTACTGGAGTGCCGTTCACCTTTAGCTGGCTCTGCAGGTAAAAACATAAATTCCGCCTACGAATAAAGAATACTGCACTAGTATTATCTTCATTAATCTTGATCTTCCAAATATGAAAATATGACACTATTAAGTCCAAAGATCCTTGCAGAATAGTAACGATACTCTGCCCAAGCCTATCAGAAAAATAAAGGCAAGTATCATCAGTATATGATGCGATTTCAACCCCATTAGTTTGTGGCTTATCAGAACAATGTAGATTATAAAGAAGAGGCCCTAAAACTGAGCGTTGTGGGACACCAGATGGGATTTCATGTAGGTCAGAATATTTGTCGTTAAGAGTAACACAATAAAATTTGCTTTTGAGAAACGAATCAATGATTCTCACCAAATACAGAGGAAAATTATACTGAAACATCTTGTGCAATAGATCATTATACCAAACGGAATCAAAAGCTTTTTCAATATCTAGCGTGACCAGAACCGTTGAGTATCCATTACTAAACCCGTTGATCTGATGAACTAAAACCAAATTGTGTCACTGGTAAAATATAATTGCTATCCATAAACTTAGATACCTTCGCTCTTATGACCTTCTCCAAGATTTTACTGAGACTGCTAAGTAAGCCAATAAGTCGGTAATTTTGAACTGAGTTAGGAAGTTTATTAGGCTTCGATATTGGTATTACCTTAACTGTTTCCCAGGCTTGTGGGAAAAATTGTAGTTTTAAGCAACAATTTATTATGAAGCAAATATTAGGTAAATTCTTTAACATAGTGTTCTTAATAGTATCCAGACCAGAAGCTTTTCTAGGTTTAAGATTCTTTTTAATATCAGAAATTTTGCCTACACTAACAAATTTACTCGTATCTGTGCCAATATGGAGCAGATAAAACCGCTTAATTACACTATTAACCATAGATATATGTGCCTGATTACTCATGTCGTCAGCGACCCTATGATTATTTAAAAATTAAGAGCCAATTTCCTCATCTGTGTAGTAAACTAAAGAATTTCCTAACAGGGGTGGGATGAAAATTCTCTTTTTCCTGAGGTATTTCGATATCCTCCAAAATCGTTTAAAAGCCTTATCCAAATTTGAAATCTTGTCGTTCTATGTTTTATTCCTAAATTTTGAAATAAATTTTGGAGTGAATTTTTCTATTATACGCCTTCATGTTATTTAAATTAGAAAAGTTTCGAAATCTAAGCCAAAGCCGCCGATAATAATTTCGAGTAATCATTAATTGCCTGATAAAAAGGGGTAATTTATTACCATTCAATTCTCTTGTCAGTCTCGGTGCCGCTACGTTTGTTGCATTCACTATGCTTTTTGTTAGATATTCAACACTAAGATCAATGTAACTCTTTCCAGTTACGCTACGTACATGAAAACCGGATTCTTTTAATGATGATCTGTTTTCGTGTAGTCAAAAACTTATTCCCCACATCGGAGGCTGTGGCACCTCCTATAAAAAAAAATTAATGTTTATTAATGTACATCCAAATAAATATATCTGAAAATTTAAATTTTCGCCTTAGCATTTGCTTGATAAAGACAAATAGGTGGCACACAAACTGATAGGATGAGGACGAAAGGAAGTGTAGAGATAGGCAAAAAGAAATGTATCTTTCGTTATTAAGATCTGTGTTTCGAATTCCAAAATAATCGGTTCAGTCGCTTAAGCGTGAATGAATGACAAACAAACAAACATTAAAATACTAACTGAATAAATGGCTAAAAGAATTTCTAACTGTTGGTAACTCAAAATTTGTGTGAAGAACAAATTTTTAATTAATTTCTGTTCATTCATACGTATGTTACATACATTGATTGATGGCTTTCAAGCATTTGAAATGTAAATGTGGTTGTTTATTTCGCAAATTCAAAATATGTATGTAAACAACGAAAATGTAAAGTTTGTTTCTGCACCGAGAAACGATAACAAACAATTATATTTGTATTTATAAACTTTGTAAATTTGTTATTTTTGTTATATTTGAAATAATTCCATCAATTAATTATTGTGTTTGCACTAACAACTATAAGCCAAAGTACAATCAAAGTACATGATCAGTCTTTCTGTCTGTTTTATATTTTATTTTGTAATCTAAAAACAGCTGTTCTAATATCCATATATTGAAAAGGTTGATTATAAAAATCTTTAACCCTAGATAAATAACGTACGTCTATCTGACGTATACCTTTTTAATTTTATACTACAATTTTGTTCTTTGTTATGAGAAAAAGTTATTCTCAGTATTCTCAACAATTATCAAAAAGCAGTTTGCTAGTGTTATTGTTTTTGGGGATAAGTAGATTTTATTTCGGAGAAATAGAAGAACCATACGTCTTCAAGACGTACCATATGGTTATCATTTGTGTAATGTTTTAAGTTTATTTTAATCTTGTTTTCCTTGAAGTTTTTAGCAATTTTTCGAACATTTATTTCAAATTTTTTTTATAATAATGGCATGTAAGCGAGAATTGAATAAGCCAATAGCTGCCTTGTTGCAGAGTATTTTAGATGATTAAATTTTGAAACTGTAAGTGGATTAGATAATGAAATATTGAATGATGATGTTCAAAGTTATGTAGAAGAAAGAGGAATATACGAATTGACGAAATCAATGAAACTATAAGCCCATTTAAGGCATGACGTTCTTTAACCGAATAATAGAAATTGGCGAGAATAGGCTTATTGACCTCTACGACTTTTGAAAAACTATTTTGAGAGTAGGCACTGCTGGGTCACTCCAAACTACTGGTAAAAATTCGGCAACAAATATAGTTAGAGTTCAATTTCTACTAATCGAAAGCCTTAAAGACAAAAATAATATATGAATAAACACCTTGTCAAAATCATTGTGTGACAACATTTAAAATTTAGTTGTGATGCGGCCAGAATGACTTAGGTAGCATTGTAACTCGTACTGTTTCTAAATTAAATGATATTGTCTTACAATATTTAACGAAATTTAAATTTGTTTGGTGCCAAATGTGAGACCCCTATACCTGGAGATCATAAAAAACAAATAATCAACTCTTGCATATAATGATACAAGATTAAAGCTTTTTAATACAGATTACTTAAATTATATATTAACACCAAAATGGATTTAGAAAAGACCTACCTTTTTACTTTTTTATACTTGTTGAAAAACGCTGTTTTTTCCTTAATTTTTTATAGAAATACAGTTTGTCGTTATTTCTTTTAATTACTGTTTTCACTTACCAAACGTTTAAGTTAACAAAGAAAAAATTTATTAAATAAGTGTTCTCTAGAGATCAGACGTCTTCCAGACGCATCGTTATCTTTAACGTACAAATAATATAGACCTTGTTTTTTGCTCTTTTATTAGTTAAGTAAAATAATACCATAAAATCCGATTCAAATCAAAAAAAAAAAAAAAATTTAACAGTGTGCTTACTCAGTAGACATTTTCAAACCAATATATATTTGTATATTGTACTAGTACATAGAATAAATTAAGAAATGGTTTATGATTTTAAAAATTGTCTACAACTAAAGGGTCCGGCATCTAACGCTTTTTTTTCAACTAATGCTTATTTCGTGAATGGTAACACTTAGCTCATGTCTGATTTGACAGATAATTAGTTTTATCCTTCCGCTGAACGAATATGGTTGTGTATACGCTTGAACAACGCTGGGAAATATTGCGACATTACTTTGAAAATCATGGTAATGTTGCAGAATCAAAAATCATCTTTTCAAATGAAATTCATTTTGACCTTGACGGGTATGTATACAAGCAAAATTGTCGCATTTGGGGCACAGAAAACCCGCGCGCATACATTGAAAAGCTGATACACCCAAGACGAGTCACTGTTTTGTGCGGATTTTGGTCCAGAGGCATAATTGGGCCATTTTTCTTCGAAAATGAGCAAGGAGTGGCTGTTACAGTCAATGGTCGTAATCGGGCCATGTTGAACGAATTTTTGTTCACAAAAATTGAAGAGGATTATATTAGCAACATTTGGTTTTAACAAGACGGCGCTACGTGCTACAAAGCCGAAGCTACACTCGATGTTTTGCGCCCTGTTTTTGAAGATAGCAGTATCAGCCGCTGAGCTGATGTCGTCTGGCCACCTCGGAGCTGCGATTTGACACCGTTGGACTATTATTTGTGGGGTGCCGTCAAAGATAAGTGTTACGCCAAAAAGCCGGATACAATGGACGCTTTAAAGGACAATATTTGTGAAGCCATTGGTGAAATACAGCTGCACACAATCGATAATGTGCTTAAAAATTGGACCGATCGAGGCATCCATTTGAATGAAATTATTTTCCATTATTAACCGGAAGGATTGTACTTTCAAATAAAAAAGAAATATGAGAAAATATTCAGTAGTTTTTTTTATAGCATATTAAAAACAAAAGTATTTGGCGGATCCTTTATAATTAATTCCCAATAAAACTTGCAACGCTATATTTGTCAACGAACAGAATGGTTCATGCTTGGACCAATAGTGCTATTCTGGCCAAGACATTGGAATAAGAGTGAATATAAAGAAAACCAGGCCAATATAATCCTTTCAAATTTTATAATGGACTGGTGGTATTGAAAAAGAAATGTGCTACAGACTAGGTAAAGCAAGAGCAGCATTTGGGAAACTAAACCACATATAGCCTTCACTGTAATTATGCCTTCAAACAAAGATATGTACGCGTTTCCAATGTTTGTATAAAAATTTTACTGCTATATGGAAGTAAGACGCGGCTTACTGACAACACTTCTATTCAGAAGGCTCAAGCACAAATAAAGAAGTTTGAAAAGCAGACAATTCAGAACCGTCCTAAGACAGATTCAACCGTTTTCTGTTTAGCACTTGTGTTTGCCTGTGATATTCTGAAGTACATGGCGTTTCTTAATCTGTATGGTTGAACCTCCCCAACATATCACAGTTGTTCTACTATATAATCTGGTGCATCTCCTATTTTCATGCTCCGTATAAAATTTATGGTGTCTACTTCTAGTCTTTCTTTTACATTTAACCATTTCAAATACTTTAACATCCATCTTGTTCATATTCAAAATGCAACTTGATTATTGTGTAGTAAATATTTATTGATGTACTGATTGATATATTTCTTCGTATGCGTCTGAGAAATCCCATTTTTTTCTCTATTTTTTATAAATATTCTCTATATGCTCTTTAAATTTTAAGTCTTTGTCTATTATGAAACCCAAGTACTTGACTGAATTAACTTTCTCTATTAACACGTCATTTACTTCATATGTTATATTATTGATCATGTTAAAATATAAGTGGTTAGAAAGGAACAAATAAAATAAATCAAATCGGTGAAAACTTAATTTTCTTAACAAAATGAGTGAGCATACTCTTAACTCATCTTTATTAAATCCTAAAAACGAAAATGATAAATAATAAAAATGGTAGAATGAAGAAAGCGCAGTTATAATAGCCACAACTCCTTCTTCAACAACTCCAATTTTCTCTCAAGACAAACAATTGAGAAGTAATTAATTACATTTGTCTACAAAAAAAAAAAAAAAAATTTCCTCGCCTTTAAATAAAACTATATAGAATATACATAATTATTTTGATGCGCTGAATTCAAATCCGTTTTCAGTTTTTTTTGTCGGGCTAATTTTTTTATGGGCGTGGCAAATTTTTCGCCCAAAATGTGGTAATGTCAATATATTTCGTCATTACTTGAAAACAACTTGACCGATTTTAATGAAGTCAAGTGATAAGTGATGAAAAAATTGTGCTACCTTACTCAAAAGTGCATTTTATACTGGATTAAAAATCTGGTCTAAACTATTTTTACCTAATGTAGCCACTAAAAAAGAGCTCTTTACTTTTGTCAAAGTAAGGCGCTTGCTTTTATGGGTTATTTTACTTTCAACATATCATTTAATGCTCACAATATAAATTTTATATTCTAAAAATTTTCTTATAACTTTTTGGAAATAAAAGAAAAAAAAAAAAAAACAAAATTTCCAATTATTTTTAAAAGAAAAAATTTGTTCGATAATTTGGTCAAAGTCATTTAATCCTCTGCCATGGATAATATTTCTAATATTGTCTTAAAAAAGATCCCTCATTCTTTAATATTAGCATATTGTACACTATTTAATAATATGATAATTTTTTTTTTTCTAAAGATAGAAAAACTGCCTAAGTTGTAATCTTGCCAAAAAAGAAAAAAGAAAGAAGAAAAGAAAAAGATTATATATGCATATGAATCTAAATAAAGTTAAATATATTTGTTTGCTTGTATAATTTATTATATGTAATAACAATAAATAAACTAAAAAAAACAAGTTTTAAAAATTATAATCAGTATATTCTAACCAAGCATTAACTCTAATACAGACCTTTCAAGATGATCTGCCAGACACATTTTGTTATCCCTCAAATTTAAGACAAAATTTCCCCAAAATATGTACGCATATCAGTTAAGCATCAGTTCATAAACAGAATTAATGGGCGTCCAAATTATGGATATATGGACAAATATACCACTCAATATAACCAAGAATCCTGTCATTCTATGAGAAGAAGATTTCAAACTATTATAGACGATAAAATAAATACTAAATTTCGGCCTAGGGTACTTCGAAAGCTTGAAAATGAATTTTTTAAGTGAATAATAATAAAAATCATTGTATAGAAGGCTCATTTACATTTAAATTGCTTTTGATTTTCGCTTAAAATCTTTTAGGATTACTGAGATATTTTAATTTAAAGGCTGAAACCGTTTTTGTACGTACATACATAAATAATTTCCGTATGAATTGGCACTGAATCCAGGATCTCTTTGTTGGTAGACGGGTGTCTTATCTAACATACCATAGCGGCACGCAACACTGCTCTCGCGACACCGTTAGAAAGTACGACCATGTTAGCCGCACAGAGTTGTTGAAGATAGAAAGAGCAGTCTTTGACTAACCGCGATTTCAGCGACCATGAAGACGGTGACCTTGGGGTTGACTGACTACCCAAAAAGATTGATTATGTGCGCACCTCTGTTGCCCCTCTGTAGGTTTATCTCAGCGCAGATCAGAGAACATCTCGAATCTTTATTCGAAGACAAGCTTAGGTTTCAGCACTCCTCGTATCACGCTTTTTTACAACGACGTGTAATATAATGTTGTATTACTTGATAGAGAATGAAATGAAAGGTTTGTATTATTGTAATAATTTAGGTGCCTAAGATAACAAAAATTAAATGTTTTACTTTGAATAAATCTATTAGTAATATACGAATCCTTAATTGCCTCGACAAAAAAATTTGCTAAGATTTCTAGCAGCACTGTATGTAAATTTATGCACCACGTATTTAATAGTGTGTGTGCCACTGTGGTATGTTAGGTAAGAACCCACCTTCCAACCAAGAAGCCGTTGGTTCAATCCCATGCCACACAATCTGACAATTTTCAGCAGCGTTATCACCTCACAACATTACTAGCGACTGGTTATGTGTATTTAAGCTGTGAAAAACTTCACTAACTAATATATCTTCCGTTCGGAACCGGCGGTTGTTGGTTTGTGGGCTTTCAATGAGTCTAGTTGATTATTCTTCATATATATAAATCAATATTTATTTACAGAAGATGAGAAAAGGTTATTTTTGCTCAAGAGTGCATATCTTTTTCGATCTACCTTGGTTTTCACGTTCTTTATGAGACGTTCAAGGTTGTCATATATACAAAAATAATTAAATTTATACAAAAGCATAAAAACTATACTTATTTAAATTAACCGGTTTATTCGGTATTCGAAAAATGAAGATTTTGAGAAAACCGTATTATAAAATCCAAAAAACCAGTTAAAACCGGTCGAATAATAACCGTTCGATCTCCCTACTATATACTATATATCTTGGAAACTATGAAAGATAGACGGCCATATGCAAAAAAAATTAGCAATGCTTGTTAAACCTTTGTAAAGCGAAATTCTCTTATATTGTATGCAAAAACGATTATTCGCTTAAAATCCCTTTGTTAAACCTACGTTAACTTTAAAAATTTTAAAGAAGGAAGCTGCCTACTTTAAGAGTAATTTAAAGTGACATTTATAGTATGAACATTTAATATAAGGATAAAAATAGCATATTTTGGTGGATGCATAAACCCTTACCTGAAAAAAAGTCACCATTTAGTGAGATGGTGATCCAAGCCAGACCGCTAAAATTGACCGATAATGGCTGTTGCAACAGGTATTTTAGGTAAATTAATGATCCCTCTAAAGCTCTAATTCCAATCCAATGGAGAATTATCGGACATAAGTAGAAACCGCCTGGAAAAATATAATTGGACCTCGAGGAAGATGTTGAAGCTATGGCAACGAATATAATATAAATGGGACCAGATTTCTCTTACGTTTTTGGGTAATATTGAGGAGAATAAGTCTAAATTCTTTAAAAACGCCACAAAAAATATAAGTTCCTGTCTATTTAAGCGAAAAGTGCAAAACTAAGTGCATGCGGATTCTTTTATATCATTGCCTTTTTCACGTTCCATTATTAAGGACTTAACAATGAATAAGTGTATAAAGTTTTATTTTATTTGACTAAGGATTTAGGTTTTTATAGGAAGTTTTGTTTTCAACTTTAAAACATGCATTTGGTTTTGCACCCCACTGTTATTATATAAATTTTTAAACCTTCTTTATCATTCTCGGCATAATTTTCGAACCTGTCTCTTTTTAAACTAATTTTTTTCTAATAAAAATTTCAATTTAAGCACAATAAAACCATTTTTCTTTACAAACATAAAATCACAACAACTACACAAAACTCGTATTATTATTCGGGCATTTATTATTCTATTAATAAAATTGTCTTAATATTGTAGGATTCGAAGAATTTTTGTAATAGAGATGTACAGCATTACATAAAGTATAAAATAGTAATGAAAACTGAAATAGATTTATTAAGAAGATATGATTTTAAATTAAAAATCATGGTATTGTCAGCATGTAAACTTAAAATTTGGTAAAACAATCAGTAGCTATTGTAGGGTTTTTACATACGTTTTTAGCAAATGTTCATTAAGCTTAAAGTGTGTGGTAACTAACTTACACTACAATCTACATTTAGATTTTTTTGCATATGACCGAAAGTCTTCAGATATTCCACATGCTCTTCTATTATCGAATTGTACATTATGTTACAAAATTAACTTCAGACGAAGAGGTAGCGTGGCACCTCCCATAAAAAATAAAATTTATTATTGTACATCTCAATAAATATATGGTAAATAGATTTCTTAAAATTAAATATTTTCATTAAAAGGTAAAATTTGATTAAATTAATTAAATTAATTTAAATTATTGTGCAATTAAACAATTGATGTAATTATTTCTGAAATGACTACCCAATCAACAGTTTACATTATTTAGCAATCAATGAATAGTAATTTTTAAAAATAATTACTACGGAAAATTTAAAATTGTTGTAAAATCTTGTTTGTAGAAAGTTATTGTATAAAATGGAAAAAAAAATTCAAATCAATCACTGCAAACAGCCATTCAATCAGGCAATTGAACGTCAAAATATTCAGCCAGTTTTCCAGACACTTGTCTAAGACAACAACTTCAACTTTTATTTTAGTGGGAAAAGCGTAAACCAATTTTCATGGTCGATTTATAGCCATCACAAAAACACAAAAAATAATAATAAAAACAAAACGTTAACTAATAACAGACATGACACCCTACATTACGATTTCGTTTATAAAAGAAAAAACTTTATAAACAATAGAAACAATAATGGGCAATCAATAAGCAATTGCATGTTTTTTCTCATGCAATCAATCAATTCGAACGTAAGTTATTTACCCGTTTCATGAATTTTTATGAATTTTGGTCTCAATTTGTTAGTGAATATTTTGGCATATTTTGCTCATAACAGTATATTCTTGCATATTTTAGTTTTAATAGCATGTTTTCGACTTTTTTTGTATTTAAAGAGTATTTTACACCGACCGAGTCATTGCTTTATTATCTGTCAACTAAAATTTTTTGCTTTATCCATATCTCAATTAAGTTTATTATCGCTTAGCAATTTTTGAAAATACATATATACAACTATAAAGTGCGATTAGAAAGCGTTTAACGCTTAAAATATGTTTGATAAAATTACATACCAAAAATATGTATTTAAATAACATACGGAAATGCAAATATCTTACCCTAAACTAACACATGTTACTTGCATTGCTCATGGACTGCATCGCTTGTGCACACATATTTGAGATCATTACGAAAATGTAAGCACAGTTAATTCAAATGTAAAGAAAGTGTCCTTGAAAGCTCTTAAATGAGTTCAAATTTTAAAAGAAATGCATCCAGACTTTCAGTTATCGTCAGAAACAGTTGTAACTCGTTGGGGCACTGGGATTGCGATCAACAATTACTACACCTATAATTATGAAAAGATCTTGGAAGTTTTTAGCGAATTAAATCGTGCGCAAATAACAATATATGAACTAAAAAATGTAAATATAAATTAACTGATTTTTATTGCTGCAAACTTTGATATTATTAAAAAATTAGTAGTTCAAAATTAAATATTACCTATTGGCTCTTTATCTGAAGAGACGCAAGAATCTATTAATAAAAGATTTAAAAAAGTTAGAGAGCATAACGCAAGAAAATTTGGTAGGATTAATAAATTAGAAGATATCTTCAACTTTCTTTTAATAAATTCATATCTGGTGGTGACGACAACTCGCAAGACTCTGAAGGCAAAACAAATGGTTGTGCCTAAGGAAGCAAAATGTGTGTTTCTTTCATAATCTGATAAGGTGGATTTCAATGTAAGTAGTGACGAAGATACTGATGAAGCACAAAGTGATAGCGAATAAATACATAGTAATGTATCCTTAAATTAATTAATGTGTGCTGTAACCCTCGAAATATTTATGATTATCTGCTTTAGATTAATTTAATAAAACAAAATTCATTTTTTTATTTAATACTATTCTTTATATTTTTAATAAAAACGAAACTTTTTTGAATGATCATGATATCAAGATCATGACATTTCCAAAGATATCAACATCTTATATAAAGACTCAGTGGTTTAATTGATTCTAAAAATGGTGCAATCATGCCCCACAGTGCAACGTTATAAACGTTATTTTTGCAACACTATTAACAAATAGAAATTTTTATGTTTTAGAGTATATTTTTAAACTTTTATATCATATTTTTGCATTTTTACTGCATATTTTAAGCGCATAAAACACTTCTAAAAGCATATTTCTGGTTTCCCTGGTAATCAGAAACTTCAGTAGGATTGCCTAATGCACTTTATCTTACACAAAAATGAATATAAAGTGCCGATTTTAAAAAGTTACAGGTAGTAGTGCCATTTATGACTTAGTGATGTAGGGTAAAAAAATAAAAACCACTATTCGGATACATGACCGGGTTCAAATCGTCAGTACACGTAGTTTACATTTCATTATATAATTACATAAAAACATGACATATTCATGAATTCAATTAATTTACATCTATTTCTTTGCCTTTTACGACTTAGTGATTATAAAAAAAATTAAGGCACCCACAAAATATTTAAATAGTGTTTACGCTATTTTTTTCCTTGGACATTGATGAATTTTTCTATATTTCGAGTTTTCGAAACTAAAAATATTTTTATTTTTTTTTGTTTAAAGAAATACATGAAATGCAAAAAGACGTCAGATATGTATTTTACAAATGGAATATTGCCAAGAAGCGAATTAAATTGAGAGCATATATCTATAATTTTTCCATGAATTTAGAGATGTGTTGATTAATTTCAATAATTTTTAAAAACTAAATGTACATAAATATGTTTATCTTCAATTATGCTTTAAATATTGATAGTGCACCATATACAGTAACTAACTTTAACCATCCGGCGTTGTCCAGGAATTTTGGCATAAAAATTTAATATGGGTCCCGAATAAACAATGCAATGATATTTGTTTTGTTATAATATTTATTTTTAATATCTATATACATACATATATATGTATATACAAATGGATTATTGTTTGTTGGGATGCTTAAAACTTCAAAACGACGGGACCAAAATAAATACTTCCTTCTACGATTTTGTTCGTAATTGCAACGGAAAGGAAAAAAAGGAAGTAGAAAAATTCTTAAAAGGTGGCGCTGTAGGCGGTCATTTCTTCATCTTTACTTTTGTAGACACGTCCATACAGTGCATATAAGTTAAGTTTAAGTTCTGCAGCTAATATGAACGGGATTGGACAAGTGGGCATGTAACCACCTGTAATATGAGAAGTTCTGCTACTCTGCTTTTACTATATTGGCGTCGATACTGTAATAAACGTCCGATTGCCTACTTTATATCTCAACTTTTGCTACTACCAAAAGGAGAAAAAAAAACCTATTCTAGAAAAAGACGGTAGGATGAAACAAATATATAAGTTTCCCTGTTAAACTCTACGTACGTGCTTGCTAGCTAGTTCTCTTATAGATAAATGGGTGGGGATATCGCTTACCTGGGCAACTAAGCAGAATTTAAAAAAAAAATCACGTGCATTTTAACAAAGCCCTTACAATCAATATACCTGTTTCCGAAATTTCTATAGACACCCATTGCACTCGGCCTCCATAACTTCCCTTTCCTTGGTTTCTATTGGCCTAAGAATATTTTGGAATATTTTGGAATATTTATATATCATAATATATGTTTACAACTATTTATTGAAATTATAATCCTCATAATGCATTTCATAGGCTTTTCACACATTTCAAGATCTAACATAAATTTTCAAAAATGTTGAAATATTTCCATAAGAATTGTACAAAGATTTAAAATTCTGCATTTTTCAACATCTTTATGAAATGTTTCTAAATCATTTTATAGAAATACAAAATATAAATAAATTGTATTGGCATCACAGAAAATTTAAGTTTATTAATGATATTATTTATGGCTTTAATAAAAATTAATTAAAAAAAATTTGTTGCAAATACATTCTTTAGACAATTTTGAAAAAGTATTTTTTATTCGAATATGTACGTGTTGATTATGTTTTTTAATACGGCAAAATGGCAAGCTAACGTAGGTATTAATTGGGCTGAATTTTAATATTTTACTTGCAAATATGAATACATGTTTCACATTTTCAAAATCTTCAAAAGTACAAAAAAAAGTGGAAATAATAAAAAGAGATCATATCATTTATACATTATAAGAAACATCCCAAAATTGCACATCTATTTGTTTCAATACCCTCTTCAAAATTATAGACGCGATCGTCTGGAATCGGGTTTAGTCGGCTCCCTTCAAAATAACAATTTTAAGAATTGAAAATAGGGTTTGATGGGCACAATTTTTTATTTTAAAAACTTTAGAAGTGTAAGCCAGAAGAAAGATTTAGCTCTTTGTGGTCCAAAACTAGACAATGAGTCGCGTTAAAAGACTCATTGTCTAATTTTTGGCAATCTCTTTCAACGTAAGGAAATCTGCTTTTAAAATATGATATTGGTTTAGTTTTAAACAACTGTGCACATTAAGGATCTACTATGTCTCTAAGGTTGTGTGCCGCTCTGGCCTACCAACCAGAAGGTCATCGATTCAATACCAAACCATCTGAAAAAAGAAACAATTTTTTTAATAGCAGTAACACTTCATAACATTAGCTAGTAGCTGGTTATGGTGTATACTATTATTGAAAATTTCTGTAATGCCATTCGAAGCCGGCGTTAAACTATACGCTCCCTTCAATGAGTCTAAAAATATTTATAAAAAATTTATACAAATTTCACTTAACTATTTATTCTTTGTTGCAGTTACATCGATCAACTGATCTTTACTTTTGGAGTTAAATGTTAAAAATCAGCTTCTTCGAGCTTGTTCCTTATAAGGGGTGTTTTTTATAGAGGTATAAAACTTTAAGTTGCAATAAAATAACGATGGATTATTCGGTTGACATGAATTTTATTTATCCGAAAGATAATCTTGTGGCATTACATTTTAAATATGATTTTTGGCATGTGACCGCCACGGCAGTCGCGGATGTAGTCCAATCTGGACGTCCAATTTTCGATGACTTTTTCCAACATTTGTGGCCGTATATCGGCAATAACACGGCGAATGTTGTCTTCCAAATGGTCAAGCGTTTGTGGCCTTACCGCATAGACCAATGACTTTACATAGCCCCATAGAAAGTAGTCTAGCGGTGTTAAATCACAAGATCTTGGAGGCCAATTCACAGGTCCAAAACGTGAAATTGGGCGGTCACTAAACGTGTCTTTTAATAAATCTATTGTGGCACGAGCTGTGTGACATGTTGCGCCGTCTTGTTGAAACCACATCTCCTGGACATCATGGTTATTCAATTTAGGAATGAAAAAGTTAGTAATCATGGCGCTATACCGATCATAATTGACTGTAACGTTCTGGCCACCATCGTTCTTGAAAAAGTACGGACCAATGATTCCACCAGCCCATAAAGCGCACCAAACAGTCAGTTTTTCCATATACTCTTGAGGATTACCTCCACTCCAAATGCGGCAGTTTTGTTTGTTGACGTAGCCATTCAACCAGAAGTGCGCTTCATCGCTAAACAAAACTCGCTTACGAAAATGGAAAAAAAAATTCACTTATGAAAAATGAAAATTGCACTATTTGCAAGCGTTGTTCAGGCGTGAGTCTATTCATGATGAATTTCCAAGCCAAACTGAGAATAAATCACTTAACAGCTGTTAAGTCAAAGTAATGAAAAGTAATGCCTACTTAAAGTTCCATACCTCAATAAAAAACACGCTTTGTTTTTATACAAAGCTCTTTTTTGTCATTATATTTTTCTCATTTCATCCTACCAAAAACTTAATACTTATCTAAATCTATCTCTCTTACTCTTGGATGTTATGTTCATATCGTACGATCATGCCGTTATCATCTATATTTCTTGTTAAGACATATCATGTGCTATGTTACGTTATTATTATGGTATTTTTTTATACAAATTACATATGTTTTTCTTTTTTTTTAAAAGTTTATTAATATATTATACCATTCGATATGTGTTTAAAAGACATTTTTAATACAAGAACAATATTCTAAATTTGTATTTGGTAATCCGGATAATTTAATAATTCGGATCAGGGTTTGCGATTAATTATCTGGACTATAAAGATTTTACTGTATGTACATTAAAAATATTGTACACAATTACGGTACATATCAAAAGCAATATGTAATTTATTTAAGTCAAAAAATTATTAGAAATTTTGAAATATTTTTAATTTAAATTTTTTTTTTCAGGAACAGGAACATTTGGACGTGTGTGCCTCTGTCGTGATCGTGTAACAGACAAATATTGTGCTATGAAACTTTTAGCAATGGCTGATGTAATTCGTCTGAAACAAGTTGAACATGTTAAAAATGAACGCAATATATTGCGTGAAATAAGGCACCCCTTTGTTATTAGTTTGTAAGTATTTACACACGTACATTCATTCAAATACGTACATATTAATATGATAATAATTTTAAAATTTTAAATAAATTTGAACATATTTTCAAACATTTTGTTCGCAACAAATGGTTAGACCCACTCAACAGGCTTTGAATAAGACTTAATTTATTCTAAAATACTATTTTAACGCAAATTAATTAGTAACTTCACAAGTTATTTTAAATCAAATTAAAGTTCAAAGTTTTTACCTATTTAATTTATAAATAATTTCCTTACAATTTAATAATAATATTATACAGCAATATTAAGTAAAAGTTAAAAAAAAAACACATAAATCCATTTAATTTTTTCAATCTTTATGATGCCATATGACTCATGGTTCTAGATGCAGGTACCCCTTGACCTGAGATTCGCAATAAGCGATTGTTCGCTATTAGCGAAGAATTTCCGAAAAAATTTCTTAAAAGAGCATAGAACAATGCTATTCGTTTCATAAGGCCATGGTTACCGTTTGTGAAAGTAAAGTCGCAATTTGCAACTTTTTACCGGCCAGGGACTTTATGTGCAATTTTTTCATACCTACTTAATTCAGCCACTTTCTTTAAATTTGTGCGACTTTTGCCCCCCCAATTTTTATCTTTGCTTCCATCACAATCTTGTGCATATTTACAATTTTATTTCTAAAAACGATTCTTTTTCATATTTCTAAAATTGCTAGAATATTGTTGTTAAAATCAGTTAATATCGCAAACTAAAACTAACAGCACTCTTCTTTGTTGATAGGAAAATGCTATTAAAAGAGAAGCAACGTTACTTCTATACTATTTGGGCCTTTATCTTATTTTGCAAGTTTTGTAAGTTGTAGAAAGGATTTTGCTTTTTCCAAATTCATGTATGCTTGAAATAAAAACTTAATTTCGAAATCTTCAGATATTTATTTTATTAACAACAAGGTATAACAGAAAAATACAAATCAGGGAAATAGTACTATTATTCTGATAGGTGCTATCGAGTACAACGTATTGGGGAAAAAAGTGAAATATGCATTTAAATGATATATGAACATATGTACATATATTTTATTTAGGTAACCTATATCTGGAATATATGTGCATTTCTCAAGCAAATTTTTTTTATTAATTCTTTCCACATTTTTCAAGTTAAGAAATGTTTTTGCGCACTTCTTTACATAGAAAACATATTATTTCTGAATTAATTAAGGAAGTACATATAGATATGAATAAAGATTTAGGTTTTACAACTCAACTATACATGATTTCTAAACAAAAAGATTTTAAGATTTAGGGAAACTTAAAAAATTTTTTAAATAAAATATGTCAGCACTGGGTGTGCCAAAAATATACAGTCGCACAGAAAATACGAGCCATGTTTACTTGTACATTAAAAGTTCCGGTTTACAAATTCAGATATTTCTGTAACCGTTAAAACTAAGACCAAAAGTAACATAAAGGTAAATTAATCAGCATTGAGACATTTTTATTTAACTTAACAAATTGTAATATCAAAAACAAGCTCAATGCTTTAAGCACAGTGCCGACGACAGGCTACCGACTACAATCTGACAAAAATAAAATACACACCAGTTTGCTGAAATTTGCGGACGATTCTCCCGAATGTGGACACATTTGTTTGATGATGCTGACAAAAAATAAATAAATCACGAAGTGGATGAAATGCATTTTGATTTGAACGCCCATTTTCGTAAAAAGCTTAAGCAATCTTAATGCGCTGCTCATTTGTGTACCTCCCCATGGTTGAATTTGTCAAACACTGAAACAAAGAAATATCAAATAAGTTGGGAAAAAAAACTTGACGTTAAGGTGTGACTCACAATTAGCGTCATATATTATGGTCGGACCACCCTTTGACAGAAACAGCTACCTATATCTTCCATTGTTTCGGTAAATTTTAATACAAAGATAAGAAAATTGATCTGGACACATACTCATACATACATACATATATGCAACATAAGTAGCTAACTACACGACTATATTCGTGTAGCTTGCTGTCGTCTATGTGTTTAAAGCACCATATAAAATGACTGCAGTTTTCATAGCAAAAAAATTATAAACTTAATTTTTCTTTCAAACTACTTTTTTAAATAGGCCATAGAGCAAAATTTAGTACTTCTTTTGATCACCTTTAGCGTCTATAGCAGCTTAAAATCGTCTTTTCATAGAATGAACTAGATTCTTGGTAATTTTGTGTGGTATGTTTATTTGTTTATTTATTTAGAAGGACATTCAGGAGTAAATTTTATCTCTTATCATGGCACTAGCGGAACTTGGACTCCACATACACCCACAAATTCTCTACAAGATAAACTTCAGAGCACTGTAGAGAATGCGGCAAGACTTTTTACATTATATAGAACTCAATATTTTACTATTAGAGAAAAATGTTTCAAGTTATTGTTCTGTTATAATCCCCACTTAAGTATTCCTTTGAGGGTTATTGTGCAAAATTATCGTTAGTACCTTTAAATAATCCATCTTGTTCATTGTCCTTACTATGAAAAGAAGATTTCCGACTCCATTCGACCCCATTGAACCATGATAAATACCATGACATGTAAAAAGATGAATAATTTACATTTAAATTGCCGTTTTAAACTGCTTTTAGCTTAATATCTTTAACGGTTACAGAGATATCTGAATTTGAATACTTGAACTCTTACTGTGCAAGATGCTTTTTGCTGACTAAATATTTTTTTCAAATAAAATGTTGAATTAAAATAAAAGAAATCTATTCAATAATTTAATTCTATTCAAATTTCTTTTAGAGAATGGTCAACAAAAGACGATTGTTGTCTATACATGATATTTGAATATGTCTGTGGTGGTGAATTGTTTACTTATTTAAGAAACGCTGGTAGATTTAATAGATCAACAGGTACATTATATTTAAAGAATACTTTCATTAGCCATAAGTGTTTAAAGCTTGATGGATTTCTTTTTTTTTCTTTTTTAGCAAATTTTTATGCTGCTGAAATTGTTTTGGCTTTAGAGTATTTACATTCTCTGCAGATCGTTTACAGAGATTTAAAGCCAGAAAACCTGTTAATTAATCGTGATGGCCATTTAAAAATAACAGATTTCGGTTTTGCTAAAAAACTAAGGGATCGTACCTGGACACTATGTGGAACACCGGAGTATTTAGCGCCTGAAATTATACAGTCAAAAGGTCACAATAGAGCGGTGGATTGGTGGGCTTTAGGTAAATATAAATTGGGAGTTAAATAATATTTATTTATATTTGTAATAATTGTCGTACTATTTAAGGTATACTCATTTATGAAATGCTTGTTGGTTATCCTCCCTTTTACGATGAAAATCCATTTGGTATTTATGAGAAAATTTTAAGTGGCAAGATTGAATGGCCTCGCCATATGGATCCTATTGCAAAAGATTTGGTAAAAAAATTGCTAACAAATGATCGCACAAAACGTTTAGGCAATATGAAGGTGAGTAATTTGTTGTTGTACATATACATATGTACATATCCGTATGTATATACAGAAAAATTCTTAAATTTTTTTTAATGTTAAAATTTCTACAACGAAAAAATCTTTTTTTCAAATAAGACAATAACGCAATATGTGTCCAATATATTAAATAAACATTTATTTTTAATTTATAAAAGTAGCTCTACTTAAAACCCAATTTCAAAGCATGTATTTTTAGAGCATTCTTATTTATGAACGGAGATATTAAATGCAAGGTATATACACGGTTATAATAACTAATTCTAATCTAAGTATATAATTTTATACAAATGGAAGCAGTTCAGTTCCGCTGTTTGTTAACCGATTTTAATTTTGATTTGTTAAGAAGCTATTAGTGAAATTAAAAGAGAGATATACAAAAATCACTATTTATTTTGTTTGAGAGGTGCCACTCCCACTTTTCCAATTCCGTCCACCTTTTAACTGATGATTTGTATTGATCACAAAGTTATTTGGGCCAAATTTAAAAACATGTACTATTACCGTTTTAAAGATATAGGCATATAAATAAAAAAAATTATATAGACGCCCAGTTGAACAACCAGTGAAATCATACCTTTCCAATGCATGTATTGGTTCGTAAATCGGTTAAGTGGTTCTCGAGTTATAATTACAATTTATTTTTATATACATACATATATTGATATTTGTGTTATTAAAATATAATATTGTCGACCTACACATCTAATGTTGCCGGATATTCAACAGGGATATTTGCATATTTACAGATGAACTTACTACTTTGGACCTTTTCAGATCAATTAGGGATATCTGTATTACTCTCTTAAAGGGTGTTAAATACATATATTTTTCATGTGATTAATCCAAATTTTCATAGCTGCTTACATGTCGTGTTGTGATTAAAGGTTCAATTAAATGTGACTTAGTGCAAAAATTTATGGTCAAAATTGTGTCACCGATCTATTGAATTTTGGTTGTTTGGACTATGGTTACGGTAATGGCATATAGAGAACTCAAGTCTAAGTGAACATTGAGACATAATGAATTGTTCATGTTTTTATAATATTATTTCTGTCAAGTAAAAGAATATATGTCAACAATCGATATTTGTCAGCAATCAGCTGTTGTCAAAAGTATTACAAACGCACTTATGCCTAATAGCAAAATATCATAGTATACGTACATATGTATGTATATATGTATTTAAAGAAAAAAACATAGACTGCTGTATCTCTATACTATTAAAAAGTGCTAATAGATACTAGAGAATAGTATAAACATGTACGCAAAATCTGTACAATTGAAGACTCTCGTATTTTATTAAAAAAATTTACCCATTTAAATTGTGATCGTGCACCGAAAACAAACAGGGAACATATGCCAGTTCGTATATGATATTCCCTTATAAATGAATCGAATAAAATGTAAAATATCAACGTCTAATGGCCACAAACAAAACAGAAATTATAATTTGTTAATGTATTATTATTAATACAATTTTCTATATGTACAAGTATATCATTATTTTTTATATTATGCTTTTAAATTAAATTAAAAAAATGGCATATGCCCAAAGAAAATTATTTGCAACAACAAATACAAAGAAATCTTAATTGCTCTTTAAAAATTTTAATTCAAATAAAACAAAAAATTGGTATAAGACAAATGGTATTTTTACTTTTTCAATAATTTTTTTAAATGTAGATCTACAGTGTATAATAAAAACATTTAAAACTTAACAGGGAAAGTTTAGAAAATCCAAATATTTAAAGATTTTAAGCAGTCGGAGATAAGATAACGAAGTACAAAAGTAATGAAAACTGAAATTATGTGTTTAATTGAGCAATTTAAAGTAAATAAAATTTATATATGTATGTATGTACGTATAAATATATATCTAAGTTGACAGTCAAAACAAATAATTTTCAGTTAAAGCCAGATTACTCTTACGTCAGTGTTATGGTCGATTTCAATCGTTGAAAGCTACTAAAAATACGTAAACGTGTCATATCGTTGTGGATCAGCTGTTCGGTTTTCTTTACCTAGTTTACGTGTAAATAGATACTGTTACGTAAACGTAACGTTGAGTTGCGAATAAAACTCAAAAAATTAAATTCCTTTTAGTTTTTACGTATCAGCCTTCAAAAAATTTTAATTTTGTTTTGAAAAAAGTTTGAATTTATAAAAAGCCTTTTTTGAAATCATTGTTATATCAGAACATGATATCATTTCTTGTACTTCTTGACCATTCTAAAGCTTTTGTTACAGTGGATCATAATAGCATATTATGTCACAAGTTAAAGAACAAATTTAACTTTTCTTCATCAGCTGTGAAATTAATTTATACGTATCTCTGTAATAAAAGTCAATCAGTATATAATGGTAATAAAAGGTCAGCTAGTTGCTTGTTGAGGAGAGGTATACCGCAGGGTTATATTCTTGGTCCATTATTATATACAATACATTCTAATGACCTACCCTCTCGTATTACTTACTGTATGACTCAAATGTATGCTGATGATGTTCAGCTCTATGTAAGTTATCTTACGACTGACGTCAACAGTTGTATTCGCAATCTGAACTACGATCTTGAATGCGAGAAAATCGAAGGCTATCGTAACTGTATGTCAGACTCGCCGCCATTAGTTCTTCTTGGAAACTTCTCTATACCGATGGTTCAAAATGCCAAGAATCTCGGTATAAAGTTAACAGCCAGCTCAATTGGACTGACCATATCAATGTTAGTTGCGGTATGCTATGTTGAGGAACTTATGGAGAACTCAGTTCTATACTCCTTTAAATATACGTATGCTTCTGGCGAAAACTTATTTATGGGAACTCTTCGTGGGTCTGGATGCGATTAGCAGGCGTAAACTCAATATTACGTTCAATGATATTGCCAGATGTGTATATAAGGACGCAATAGGAATAGCAGTATTTCACTTTACTCAAAGCAAATTTACAATATGTCATTGGAAATTTTTTTGAAATATAGTAATTTATCTTTTTACATAAGACTATGCAAAGGAAACAACCTAGTTATCTGTATAATAGGTTGCAAATTTCAAGATCTAATAGGAGTTATAAGATAAACACTATAAGACATATTAGGCGGATATATGAAAGACATTTTATATCAACGCTATTCGTCTATGAAACCAACTTCCATCGGATATTCAGTTAAAAAGCAATGCAATGCAATTTAGGACCGCAATAATGGTACATTTTTCTAATGGATAATATTTGACAATTCATTAGGCGTAATTGATACTGTTTTATTTTTTTTCCTCTTTTTTTAAGTTTTTAATGTTTTAATTTTTTATTGTTTTAATTACTTGTTGTTTAATTTATTAGTATTTACATTTTATTATTATTTTAAAATTGTTAAAGATTATTATTTTATATATATATATATATATATACATATACATATATATATATATATATATATATATATATATATATATACATATATATACATATATATATATATATATACATATATATATATATATATATATATATACATATATATATATATATACATATATATATATATATATATATATATATATATGTATATATATATATATAATATATATTATTTTATATATATATATTATTTTATTTATTTTATTTTTTTTTTTTGAGAGTCATATTCTTGTTAATATATACATATGTACATATTTATTTTTATTATGTGCCATTACCTACCCAGCACTATTAAATAAGATTTATATTCTTGTTGTTCTGGATTTAAATTATAGAAAATAACAAATAAAATAAGACACTTTTCAAAACCATATGAAACGTCTACGTAATTTTAGTAACTATCAACGATTGAAATCGACCGTAACGTTTACGTGTCCGCAACATTTACGTAAAAGTAACCAGCTGAACGTTGTCGTAAACGTAATGTAATGTAGCGTAATGTAAGAACGTATATGTGTTTGTAGAACACTTAAAAACGTTTCATATGTTTTTGTCATATGTGTGTATGTAAATTAAAAAAAGAAAAAGAAACAGCTGTTTAAATCACAGTGTTGGGTATCATAAATGTTAGATTGTGTACGCTTTTGGAAAAGTACCAAATAGGTTTAAATAGTATTTTTTATATAGGTATATAAAAATAATATAATTATATTGTATATGTACATATTTACAAATATAAAATTCAACAAATTATAACCAAATTATTGGCAAAAAAAGAATGCAATCTTAAAAAAAGTCAACACACAAAAGTTTTTCTTTCTCTCTGGTTCACGATAAACCAATGTAACAAAATCTTTTGCACACCAAATTAAAGATTCATTGGAAATAACTTTTACCTGATATCATTCTTTTTTTGTTTATCAATATTTCAACATACTACTCAGTTAAATGTTGAAACTTAGGGCCCTGCACCTTGGAAACTAGTCGTTGCTGATCCAAAGTTCTTTCTAATTTGATCTAAGAGTTACTTACATATATAATTGCTTACCTATCATCATTACTGTCAAAATTTAATCTAAGAGTTACTTACATATATAAGTGCTTACCTATCATTACTGTCAAAATGTTTGCTTGTCACCTAGGAATGTTAATTAAAGGAAATTTTTTAGTTTGTTCCTTTTCCACATTACAATATACGTCTGTAGCTATTTTGTATTAAAAAATAGTAATATTTTTTAAAATTGGGAACACATTTTCTATAATATTTATGTTAAATTTGTTCAAATTGTTTTAAATTGCTTATTTCAATTGTTTTAAATCGCTCTTTTTAATTGTGTGGAAAAAAGTGCCAATGAAAGAGTAGAAATACCTCCATATAATTTAACATACAAACCGTCCATCAATACTTTACAAATATCACGTAACACCGTTGAGAAATTATATTTTCTACAGAATGTTACGTTACAGCAATGTAACATCGAAATTCAGTGAGCATTTACATTGACTTCCGTATACCAAAAGCAAACAGCTGACACGTTATCTTACGACAACGTTCTTAACTATCAACGATTGAAATAGACCGTAACGTTTACGTGTTCCTAACATTTACGTAAGAGTAACCAGGTGGGTTACTGTATAATTCAATTCGAAAATTGAAATCTTTCAAATGGCATATTCGACTTTTTGATTGATTATAATGTAATTAGTCAATTTTAATTTTTTTCTCGCTTACGGCTTTTTATATTCTAGGTGACGATATGTATGTATATATTTTTATGGACAGATATGTTTACTGTTGATTTGAATTGTCTTATTAGATTGAATTATTTTTTACAAAAATTATTATATATAGACATGGCATACTAAATAACACAATGTGTAAATAAATGAATTACAGGAGGAGAATTAAAGTTATTAACAAAATTCTCGTTTATTCTCAATAATTATGCCATAGGAAGTGTAATAAATATGTAAGTAAATTAAAAGATGACTTTTCTTGTTCTGTGTTATGCATATTCTCCAATTCAATGTATTTATATATAAATAACGTCAATACATACGAACATATTTACATTTGTATACTTTTGACATTAATGTCAATTTATTTCCAAATACGATTTTATAATGTTTTTTTATTTCTCATGTTATAAGAAATGTTTTAAGTAATATTTTATTTTGCCTTTACTCTTTTTTAGAATGGGGCCGATGACGTCAAAAGACATCGATGGTTTAAAGATTTGAATTGGAATGACGTCTACAACAAAAAGCTTAAGGTACGTGAAACAAAAAAACAAAAAGATATTAGAACTAATTGATTTAAATGAAATATTAATTTATTATTGAAAAAAAGTATCAATGACTAATTGAATTTTTTATATAAAAATGCTAAAAATATAAAGTAAAATAAAATAACAATTTTAGCTACCCTTGCCAACAATTAGTTCATTTTTTTTTTTTTTTCTTAACAATGAGAATGAAAATCTTATGCATCCAATTATGTATCAAATTATTAAAATGCCGTCGATTTGTTGAAAACTTGCAATAAACAAATTCTAATAAATTATTTATAAATGTATAAAAATTGTTGCTAATATTTTTTTTTTAATACGAAACGTGTTCCAATTGTTTTGATAACAATTTAAAATAAAATATTTGTACACTTCACCAACTCAAGCGGTATATTGCGTGTGAGTTGATATTTGTAACCCTACCTTTCAAAAGATCGATTCAGAATGAATTTTTGAGTCCATCTAACAATGTTTAAAATTTAGCAAATTTTTTTCTTGTGTTAAAGTAATTTTTTTAGTAACCATTAAATCGTGAACCTCTCATAAAAACCTTCAATATTTGACCTAGAAAAATCAAAGAAGGAAGAATTCTTGTTTGGTAGGCAAAACTGTTATGTAACTTTGTAATAAACCTTTATACAATAAAAACGAACCAAAAATTCTAATTTTTCTCAATTTTTTGTTTTATAAAGTTTTTTGGTTTGACAAGTGAAGTATTCATAAATATGTACATTATTATTATAACCGGTGGGCAAATTTGAGGTTAGGAAAAAAATTGGCTGTCAAGTGATGAAATGTCAAGAATTGAGCTGTCAACCATTGACATTTATTTAGTAAAAAAAATTGGCAAATGTTTAGAATGGAACGCTGCACTCTTAAACAAAGACTTTCAATTGTTAAAATTTATTGTGTAATACCCTTAGATATTATAAAACAATTTTCTTCCACAAGATTAATTGTGTAGGAAGAAAATTGTCGTTGTTTTGCTTACAACAAATGTAGCTTAGGGCTCCATTATATTTGTTCCGATAATCATTACCTGAATATTATCCCATTCATCCATTATAATATATTTATTAAAATTAAGAGTGATCCATCAATATATTCGTATTAATATTTGAAAGATCCTTTCATTAGTATTGTTGCCCGAAGGCATTTATGAGTAGGTTAGCGCCCGTAGGCGTTCTAAACGCTACTAAGTTTAATATACAAACGTTAAGTTAAAGGAAAATTTATAACATATTCCAAACTATAAAAATTGACATTCTTCCATAAACAATTATAACAATGTGGCTAATATACACAAATTTTAAGGGTTGAGGAACAAAACGCTAAAAAGAAAATAAATTCATTGCATAATTAAAATTTAATAAAAATCGAACAGCATATAATATAAAATATAATTAATGTCCAAGGTATTTTTGACATGGCGCGGGCCTTGACGTCTGTCAATGGTTAATTAGGATATAACACCTGGGCCAACGAGCGAATTGCCTCTACTATTGCCTTGTTACCGGGTTTCGTGGTAGTGGTTGAAGGTTTGTTGCTGGAAGTTGTAGGTTTCTTGGACGGTTGTTGATCATTTGCCGTTGACGCCTACGTTGCCGCAATTCTTTCGTACGGATCCCTTTTCCCCCTAATTTTGGGTTAGCCGGTTGCGGGAGTGTGTGGGGAAAATTATCATATGTGCTGCAAGTTTCCATTGAGTTACATCCTCTTAAATTGTGGCTTCTGGCGAGGCAGTTGACGCACAAGTTGTATTGATCTTCCATCTTTTCTTTTCTTGCCACTGACATGGCTAAGAATTTTCGACAAAAGCGCATACCATGAATCGAATGACAAAGTGGACACACCAAATGGACTTTCCTTTCGCGAAAGTTGCGATGGCGTTTTTGATGACGTTTATATGATTGTGTGCAACGTTTGCACTGCCGACAATTCCTAAGAGAGCAAAAATGAACATAAATATTAATAAAATAAATATGATGAGAGTTAAAGAGAAAATGAGATATGAGTGTGTATGAGATCAGAATTGGAATAAACTTATCTATGATTTGAATGCAATATTAGCTAGTCGAGAAGGGAAAAAAGAATCGAAATTATGAGACTATATCATCCCCGAGTATGGGAAGATGACACAGTTTAACGATAGGCGAGCTATTATGCCTGTAGATATTCGTACGGGCGGTTCGTACATTTCCATCTGGACCAGGATGAGTCACGTCGATCCGTCCTAATCGCCAATCATGTGGGGGAATCAAATCATCCATTACCACAAAGAGGTCTCCTGTGCTATTTCGGGGTGAAGTTCTTCCACTTATGCAATGACTTGAGGTAGTCATGCTTCCATCGTATGGCGAACTGATGGTGAATCGCTTTCAACTATTCCCATCGGTTGATGACAGATATTTCCTGAAACGTCTGCTCTGGAAAAGCTTTTAGGGGGTACCTCGGAGAAAATAACCAGGGGTTGAGGCCGATAAATGCATTGGGTTTTCTGACATAACAGATAGTGGCCTGAGTTTAGGTCACCCTCGATTCGTGCCAAAACAGTTGCGAATTCTTCAAATGTGAACCTTTGAGCACCGACGACTCGTTTAAAGTGGTATTTGAAGCTTTTGACAGCAGCTTCCTATAAGCCACCCAATTGAGGAGCATGTGGAGGAAAGAATCTCCACTCAAAGCCATTCGTTATATATTTTTGCGCGATGTCCTGAGCGATATTCTTAATGAAAGTGGAAAATTGTTCTTCAAGAGTTCTGCCAGCACCGTTGTTTTAACGAAAACAACGCATATTTCAACAAAATCATCTTTAGCGATGAGGCCCATTTTCAATTATGCGGTTATGTAAATAAACAAAATTGTCGCACAAAATCCATAAACAGACCTCGATAAACCATTACATCCAAAGAAAGTGACCATATGATGCGGTTTGTGGTTAGGCGACATCATCGGCCCGTATTTTTTTGAAAATGAACAAAGAAACGGCGTCATCGTGAATACCCTGCGCTACCATACCATGATAACTAATTTTTTGTGGCCACAATTGGCTAATGTTGACATCATTGACCTTAAATTCCAGCAGGACAGCGTCACAAGTCACACAGCTAGCCAAACAATTTAGTTATTGCATGAGAAATTAATTGATTCGACGATGTCAATTGGACGTCTCGTCTCTTTTGTGATTTACCGCTGCTGGATTATTTTCTTTGAAATTCGGCGCTGCAATGACGAGGAAAGCGAAGCTTTGCAAGAAAAGAGCGGACGTCTGCCGACGTGGGCATTTGCTCGTCAACATTTTCATTATTAACTCCCATATTTTAAATTTATAATGGTATGAATAAAACTTAATTTGTCAAAAAAAATTTTGAGCCAATTTACTTCTTAACCTCAAATTTGCCCACCATTTAGCAACTATGGGACAAATAAAAAACAACTTGAGCAGTAACACAAACTACTATATTTTTTCGATAGGTAGTGTTGAGTGTAATAATAGTCTAATTTTGACATTTTTCAAATACCTCCAAAATCATGAAGCTACGAAAAACCGATTCTCAGAAGCAGACTATTATTGTATTCGACGGCAAATAGTATCTCTTCCCAGGCATTTCTACTTAATTTTTTCCACACAGTGTTATTAAGGGTATTATAGAGTCTGGGATACTTACGATAAATTTCATAGTTGAATTAACCTACGCTATATTTTTCCAATTATTTTGTTGGTGCAAAATACATAAATCTTTTGTATATTTTAAAAATTGAATTTTTGAAAACATTTTGTTGAAATAAGTTAAATGAAATGTTAAAGAAAATATTAAAGATTAATATTTTTTTAATTTATTAAAAAAAGTATAGAAGAAATTTACATAGACAAAGAATTATAAACAAATAAAAATTTTAATTACAGACAAATTATTTGAATATATAAAATTAATAGAAATATACATACCTAAGTATGTACATACATATATACAAAAGAAAAGAGAGGTAATACTTAAAAAAGTGGTTTCATTTTCCAGTTGTCTTTAATACATTTTCCAACTTATATGTATATAAAAACATGTGCATGTATGTTTGTTTTTATCTTAAAGACAGCTAAATGGCTAAAGAGATTTGCTTATTTGTCTATATCTTCAAAATGGTAACAGCAAAAGCCTATAAATTTAGTCCAAATAGCTTCATAGTCAATACAAACAATTAGTCAAAACGTGGACGAAATCGGATAAATGGTCATGGTACCTCCCATACAAAAAATATTGATTTCCGTCTATCTTAAGAAGGGTTTAAGTGGAAGTTTCAGAATTTGTCTTGATGAGATAAGTGGTCGCGTCGCCTTCCATTCATACTAAATATGGAATTTCTATATGTGAAGAACAAAAATAAAACTTCGTTATCCATTCACATCAGGGAAAAAGCTGGAAGGTTGTCTAAGCTGGTATTGCATAAATCACAACGAGTAAAAGTTATTTTTATGTTATATACATTTGTATACTATATCTTTCTGGAAGCAGTTATACTCAATCTTAAATATTTGGATTTGCGCCGTAAGGTGATAAAATGTGGAAAATGGGTATAAAATTATAACTAAGATAGCAGCTAAGACAATAATTAACTAGAGGTAGCGAAGCACGGCGGGCTTTAGCTAGTATAGAATACTATAGAATATTTTTCTAAAAATATAATGGTCCGAAAAGGCTATTAAAGAGAAAACATTTTTATGAGATCTTTAACATCTGCAATTGCAATTAATCAATTTATTATACGGTTAATCTCCTCCACGCTCGCAAAATTTATTTCTTTCCTCGTTCGAACGGCATTAGCAAATTTGTTTGTTGGCAACCCATATAACGATCATTTGTTACAATTTAATTTTATATTGTTTATATTTCATTTATTTATTACATTCACACAACACATGTATCAGCTTATAAAAAAATAAGATAAAAATAACAAAAAAAATTTCGATTATTAAAAACCATTTTAAATATTTTCTTGGCATATGTAACATCAATGTATAATAAGTAGTTTGTATAATTAAACCCTGCATATACAGTGCACTCGGGATAAAGTCAACACTAATTTTCTTCAACATCTCAAAACTTCAAGCCTTTTGTTAACCATTGTCTACTCTAATTGTCTACTTAAATCTTTGGAACATCAACTCGAAATAAAACAAAATTTTAGATTAAGTAACAGTTAAAACACATGCATACTTATATGCGTACGTACGTTTATATTACGAAATTAGTTCCGAATTTGGGAATTCCCCTTATAACAAGTATAGAAATGAAGTTACGTATATATGTTCTTCTCTATTCAGTTGATTTTCTGTTCTCGCTAAAAGCCTCTTTTTGTTTCCTTGAATTTGTTTTTAGTTGATGAACAGTAAGAACGCTTTAAGCTACGCTATTAATATATTGTTTATATTAAATTTATATGTATGTATATTCATAAACATCAACAATCTGATAAACGCCAACACCCGCGGTTTTAATTAGTTGACGTTATCTAGAGTGCGCTGTAAGTACATATGAATGTATGTATACAGTGGTAGACATTCGTTTTGCAGCATCCATTTTTTTCATGTGATATACATTAAACGAATATCACTTATTTTGTTGTTTTCTGTAGACTAAAGAATAGGCTTAACAAATAAAAAACAATTAAAAAAAAAAACAAAGAATGCATTATTTTTAAAAATCATATAGTTTTTTGTGAGACATACGTTTGAACGCAAGCTAAAAGAAATTCATTTACATTGTAAATCTGGTAGCGTGATCACGTTTTTTTAATAAAAAAGTAAATTAACATTAAATTGAAAAAAAATATTTTTGATTAATAATAATAAAAGTGGTTATTAAAGCAAAATGGGTTCTGGAACACAATTAAATGAAACTGAAAAAAAATTAATTGAAAATTCAAAAAAAAGTGCAAAATCAAACAGAGGAATTGCGAGATTGTTGAACCGTTCCGAAAAAGTTGTTAGAAACTTTTTAAAACTTGGCACCAAGTATGGTATTAAAGATCTAACGAGGGGATCTTCCAAATTAAACAGCCGTCAAAAGGGTGTAATTCGATTTGAAGCGTCAAAAAATCGACTAACGTGCCGTGAAATAAAGGAAAAACATAACTATTGCTTGCGTTTTAAATAAAACTTCATCAATTAGATAGAAAAAAATGAAATCTAAACCCCGATTAACGAAACTTCATAAAGAGAAAAGGCTTACGTTTGCAAAAACACACATGACATGGAAAAATGAGTGAAAAGAGTGATCTTTTCTGACGAAAAAAAAAATTTAATTTGGATGGACCGGATTGCTATAGCTGCTATTGGTATTATTTGAATGAAAAAATTGTTGTCAGGTCTAAACAAAATTTCGGTGGCGGAAGTGTTAAGGTATGGGGTGCATTTTCCTATGATTTCAAGCTTCCCATATGTTTTGTTACTACAAATATGAATTCACAACGATATTTAGAACTCCTTGAAGATGTCCTCATAACGAAATTGGATGAAAACCCCGATGAAGAATACATATTTCAACAGGACAACGCTGCTATACACGTTTCCAGGCTATATAGAGATAAATTATTGCCATGGCCGGCATGCAGTCCAGATTGCAACCCTACAAAGAATTTATGGGAAATTCTGGCGTCAAAGGTTTATGAAAGAGGACAACAATTTTCATCGGTTAATGAACTGAAATAAAAAATCAAAGAATGCTGGTCGAAAATCGACATAAAAACGATACAAAATCTAGTTGAATCTATTCCAAACAGAGTATTTTCAGTTATCCACAATCAAGGTGGTCACACTAAATATTAAAACAACAACATTTTTTTAATAATTATTTTTTTTTGCATGGCAGTTACAAATTGCGTCCAAACGAATGTCTCGGCATATTTTACTTATTTCCAATGTTTTGTTACTTAATTAAAATATATTTTAAGTTTGTTTTTTATTTTTAAGGAATTGTTACAATAAATCAATACAGAAAAAGTTTTCCAAAAAAGTTCATTCATTTACATAAAAACGACAAAAAGTATCGTGCGGCCAAACGAATGTCTACCACTGTATATGTATGATGTATGTATGTATTTTTGCAATAATAATTACAACTAAATATTTATTATTTGCTTCGAAAATTTTTTTTGAGAAATATTCCGAATAAAAAAATGTTTACGTATGTATGTATGTATATTAATTTTATGCATACATATGTACATATGTATGTATATATCATTGCTCTCATGTAGAGAGGCCCTAACTCGTATTTTTTCGAAATTGAGTTTTTAGTGATTCCAATACATTACACACTCATACTCATTTTCAGAAATAGCAATTTTATAAGCAGTTGTATAATAACTCTAATTTATTTTAAAAATTTTTCCTTCGGCGAATGATGTAGGGATTGTAATCTAAACAGTACACTTGTGTGTGATTTTCATTAAAATCTGTTTTTAAAAAAGGAACATTTTGATAATTACAGTTTCTGTTATGTGTTTATCGTCTCCTGTAAAAATGAAATTATTTGACTTAAGGCCTTTATACACACATGAGGGGCACGATAGGTTGTAGATTAAAACATTTAATTTTCTATCCCCGTGGGAAAAAAGAATAAAACATTATTTAAGAACATTTTTTGGCATTTTGATACAGGGGAGACTAACAATTTGTTATCAAATCTTAAAACCAGGCATGTCGTTGAGTCCAGACAGCCCGTTACGAAATATCATAGGTTCATGGGATTTTACATCAATTAGATGCAGTTCTTTTAGGCCTTTCTGGATGTTCAAATTTTTAAGAAGCATAGGGTATTTAAAATGAGATGAATGAATTAAATACATGGGGCGTCCAATCTGGAATTTTTGTTTTGAAATAGTATTATAAAAACGAAGCTTACAGTCCCAGCAGAATTGGATACTTAAGATAGGTATAAGATCGGCGAATGTTAGGTATGACTATGTACTGCATTTTGGCATATGAGATGTAGAGTATATACCCAAGATGCTTCCTTGGGGTACTCCGACCTCAATAGTCTGAAATTCACTTAAATAATCGCCTTTCTGAACCTTAAACTTACGTTCAGTTAAATACTCTTCTAATAGACTGTAGACATTTGGTGCTAAATTTTGTCTCAGTTATATGATATGTATATAATCCAGACTTCATGCCATACTTTACGAATAGACGAACGGAGTTTGTTCTTCATGATTTAAGAACTTAAGGTTAAAAGAAAAATTATTTGTTTGTTCCTAAATCTTCCGTCTATATGGATTAATTTAACAAAATTTGGCAATCTTCCAAGCTGTGAACTGATGTCAAATATGTTTGTTCACACCCAAAACATATTTTAAAATCGGGTATAAAACAGTATCCTGCTTAATTCGTATTGGAGTTAAGTAAATTAAAATCGCTTAAAAATCATACATATTAATTATTAAAAAAAATGTAGTTATTTTCTTATTTGGCTGCTATGTAATGTGTCACACGTTATGGAAACACCATCGCAGAGCCACGACATAAATCCTGTTAAAAATTTGTGGGATTATCTCAATAAAAAAGTTCAGCATCAATCGCTTTACAGAAAATCTAAGCTAAGAAGGGTTTTATTAGACGAATGGGAAAAATTATTAGCTGATTACAGCCAAAAATCGGTCGGACCTATTCCAAGAGACTCCAAATGGTTATAAAAAACCAAGGCCTGCACACGAAATATTAATCTTATAACAATAAGTGATAATATCAGACATGTAGCCGTCCGAGTTTCGCATGTGTAACTTTTTTTGTAACAAATTTACAATTAATTAATTTAATTTTGTTTTCTATTCTTAAAGCTTAATTTATATGTTTAATTAAAAATCAAATAAAAGCTTTCCTTAACTATTTCTTTTTAGTTTGACTTTTATCAACAAAATCAGTTTATTATAGTGTCCGAGTTTGGCTTGTAGCCACTGTATATGTGTAGTCATTAATATATTTCCTGAAAAATCAACATATAAAAGTAAATTTTTTTAAATGTATTCTTCTAATATTTTACGTAAATGAAAAATTTTGCTTAAATTTTATTCTTTTACAAATTGTAATTCTTAAATTGGCAATAAATTTTATTTTCATTAAGCAAAACTAATGTGCTTATATTTTAATGATTTCTTTAACTGTTTGAATAATGTGATCAAAGGCTATTACATTGTTACGCCAAAAAGCAACTATAAAACAAATATAGGATGTACATACATATAAACATATATAGAATCATTAAACAAAAATTTACATACATACATATGTATATGTGTTAATTTTTATCAATATATGAATATACATACATACATAGTATGTATAGGGTGAGCCATTTAAAAGTTTAAGTTTAAAAATGAAATAAGACAAAAACGGTTCAAAATTTTACCAAATAACCATTGCTTCAAGTTTAAAATTGTCCACCGTATACATATATATGTATAGATATATACGTATATATGTATATATGTATAGATGTATATATGTATATATGTATAGAAAATTATTTTAATTATTAATAATTATTCACCACTATTCTTTAATTATTTGGAATATTTTTTTAATTATTCTTTAATTGTTTGGAGAGTGTGGTATTCTGCATTCCATTTTGTTTTGATTCTTTTCGATTGTGTGTGCTCTGAATTACGATCATAGCTCAGTTTTTCTAAAAGGCCTATTAAACAATCAAACTTTGCCCAACAGCACGGCCTGTTAAGAGAGAGTGTTTTGCACTGCACTATCATGTCAAGTTTGTCAAACATCAGTATACAAACAGAATTAATGAATGGATTATTTGAAGATGACAATCGGAAGTTAATTTTTCTATAGGTTTAATATGAAGTATACCACTATATAACTAATAGGCTAGCACATTTCTTTGTGTCCTTATTACTCCCGTTGTACTGCACCCATCTTGGAAAGATATATATGGGTTTATAAGTTTTTCTGTGCAGATGTGCACAATATCAATTTTGTATAAATTCTTACTAACATAACAACTACAAAGAAAATACATGTAAGATCTGTCAAATAGCTTTTTATGTAACTTTGAAACTGGAAGAAATATTAGAATTGCTAATAATCGCATGATCTTTTTATAAGCAGTTTTACTTTTTTTGGCGCATAAAATATAGTGTACTTTTTGTTTTTGTTGCATAATAAATGTAGGATCACACGATCATCGTAATGCAGCAATAATTAGTCTATTTTATATGCTAATCGGGTGATTACACAATATATTGACTCATACGGCAACTCACAATATTTTTGTGCTTATTTATCCCAATCAAATGCAACCCTGGTGCGACAATCGTATGAAAGCTTTAAAGGCAATCATGCACCAATGTAAATGCCAAAAGTACACTAATATTAATTGTAGTCTTGTGCGGCAATTGAAGAGACAATACTCACTAATTTTTATTTTTTAACTGATTTCGTTCTGAAAAAGCACGTGTTTGTACGGTATTTATAATTGTTATCCCTTAAACTATGCATTTTTAATTATTTATATGTAAACTTCTACCACATTTTCTATTATTTTTCTTTTTTTCTTGTGTGTTTTTTTGTTTATTTTTTGTTCATTAAATGAGCTCAATATTAATAAATAGGACGATATTTTCCTTTTTTTAAAGAACGAACTATTTTGGATACCAAAAAATAATTAAATTTAATATACCTGATTTTTTAGTGACAATAATTTTTGTAAGACAACCAATGGGTACAACCATATGGGACAATCAAATTTATTTAAACGGGGGCAATCATGTGACTGCAGAGAATTTGATTAGAACAATTTCTATATTGCGCCTCAATTAAAATTTGTTTAAAACTGGTGCGTTGCGACATCATGTCATCCTACCTTAACTGTAGTTGTTGTAACAAATTTAAATTTGCTAATAACCGCATGATTTTTTTATGAGGTGCTTTACAAAGTAGGAACTTTAACTTAATCAATTTCCAGCCGATCTTTAAAAACTAAGTACATAAATATCATTATATTCGTAACTAAATGTACTTCTCTAGTGTACTAGTATATAGTGCGGTTCCTATATAAAATAGCGTTTAAAAACATATCTAAACATGAACAATTTTGAATAAATTGGATGAAATATGTTTAAGTAATACACACAGATTCCACAAGTTTACTTAAGTAAAGTATGTATACGTATATCAGTTAAAAGGTCCGTTCTTCTTCTTTCCATATCAGTTAATATTTAGCTTAGTAATTAGCTTATAAGTGCAATAAGCAACGAAAATCCGGGTTTTTAACCGTAAATCAGGATTTTGGAGGTATTTTGAAAATTTTAAAAGCAGATTTTTGTTGTATTCGACAGTATATTTAAAAAAATGGTATCACTTCCCAGGTTTATGTACATAGCTTTTTGTCTTGTACACTTTTTAACGCGTAAAATAACATTTAATTGTCATTTTATAACTCGTGAATCACCAAATTGATTTAAAAACCAATGCATGTGTTGGAAAGGTGTACCTTTCTTCTTTCTGTTTCTGTTCAACTGGGCACCCATATAAAATATTTATTTGTATGTCTATATTTTTAAAACGGTAATAGTAGGAGTTTTTAATTTTGGCCCAAATAACTTTGTGATCAATAAAAATCATTGGCCAAAAAGTGGGTGGAATCGAATAAGTGGGAGTCTCACCTCCCATACAAAGTAAATATTGATTTTTGTATATCTTTCGAATGGTAATTTAATCTAAATAACTTCGTAGTCAATACAAATCATCAGTTGAAATATGGACGAAATTGAATAAGTGGGTGTGGCAACTCCAATATAAAGTAAACATTGATTTCTGTATATTTAGGGAACGGCTAGAATGTCAGTTTCTGAACTTACTCTGCAAGACTTGGTAGTTAATACAAATTATTAAATTTAATGCGTTCCTTTAAATTTTTCTTGTAAGAAATACATTTTATAGGTTTGTAACACAAAGGCAACGATTACTCTAGTTTGAAATAAAATTTATTTAAAACTCATTTAAATTTTATGAATATAGGGGTTAATTTTTAAAACACTAAATTAAACACATACATACATTCATACATATTTAGAATAAGTGTTAGATGATAAAAATTGGCTGATTATGTCTGCCGCTGAGTACACTAGTAAAATATTAATTTACTAAGAAGTAAAAGGTTATTCAATCTTGCACTTCTGAGCGGTGCCAAACAATGCTTTTGAAAATTATCGCTCTTGCCACAGTTTAAGCATTTATTTTTTGTCCTTTGGCCCTTTTCGGCCAAAAGTCGCTCTACTACCCCTTTGATGGCTGTAGTGACATCTTCTTTGGTATTTACACTATACACTTTATGTACCTGTGTCTTAGGTATCTCTCGAGCGGTCTCCTGTGCCAGTGCAAACACCATTGTCTCTACAAAGGTTGCCTTTTGAGTAGCACACACCCCTTATGCCATTGAATAATGCTTGGGTATTAATTTACTCTACTAGTGGATGATTTTCCTCTGAATAGGTAAGCTGAACCAACCTCTCGACTATCATTGCAAATGCCTGTATTGGCTCAGTAGACTTTCGGGTTCGACACCTTAATTCCATATGGTACAAATCACGTTTGTGCTCATCATCAAATTTACGCTATAGTGCCACCATTAATTCGCTGTAGTTGTTTCTGCAGCTGATTGGCATGGTCTCTAGAATTTCCACTGCAGCACCTCTTAAGGCCAAGATTAATTCCAAAGCCTTCTTTTCATCGTCCAATCCATTTCCGCTGACTATAATATCGAACTGGAATTTAAGTACGGATAGGAGTGAACAACCATCAAAGCAAGGTGTTTTTATTCTGCTTGAAACTTCTGGTATAATACGCACTGGATCTTGTTTTTGGCACTGGAGACTGCTGATTTCTCATCAACAATCTTCTATGTATTTAACCCTTTTGCCTCGACGCCAGTTACTCTTTTGCTGACCGTCTGATATATACGAGGGTGGATTGACATTGAAGCTACCTAGCGCTAGATGGCAGCATAAACACAAAAACTGTTGCTTTGTTTTACAATCTGTCAAACGTCAGCTGTTAAAATTTTAGCCAAATTCATCGCTTAGTTTATTTATTGTAGTCGTTTGAAGTAAACAACTTTTGTGTTTCTTGGAAAATGGGAAAAAGTGAATTTCGTGTAGTAATTAAACACTAATAATAATTAAACACTAATAACAAAACGGCGAAAGAGGTAAAAGAAAAGCTTGATAAACATTACGGCGGATCTTCTCCGTCAGATTATATAGTAAAATATTGGATTGCTGAATTTAAGCGGGGCCGAACAAGCACTGCAACAACTGCACCATCAACAGAAAGGCCAAAAGAGTGGTTACCTGCAACTTCTCTGTTGTCGCTTTAGAAGTCTCTCGCATTTCAGCTCTACAGGTTTCTAGTAGCTCAATAGAAGTACCAGTTTCTCAATTCATTTCAATTTACACTAAACAAATTTTTATCACTGCCGCCTTCTTGCAGCCACACTTGTTTATAAACACTTTGACTAGATTCATCACATTTCCATTTCAATAAAGAAAATATTTTCGTAAATGTGCTGATATTAGGGAGATCGATAATTCGAAAAATTATAATTTATAAAAAACGGTTTACGGTTAAAAATTAATCAAAAAACCGGATAACCGGTTCTTTTATTAAAATAAAATTCTTTTCAATTCTTGTTGCTTAATCAAATAAAAACCATAATTTTTGTCCCATGTTGTAGCTTCCAGGAAGTAGGTATTTTTGACAGCGTATTTTGTAAGAGTGTTATTTAAGGTGGTTAATAAGTCATAGCGTCGAAGAGCCTTTGCAGATTAGTATTTAGGACACTTAATACATCTAAACTTATCCTTTTCATCGCGTTCGAATATTTTCACACTTTACTCTTTCAAGTCGTTACTTTCTGCTACAAACTCACATCCATTTACAGAAGATGAGAAATAGCTATTGTTGCCCAAGCGAGAATATCTTTCTCCTTCTATCGTGGTGATTAGTTCAAGGTTTTTACATGTGCAAAGCAAAGACGTTATTATTAAACTTGGAAAAAATGCTTAATGCTTTGGAGCATACTTGCAATAAAAAGGTAAAAACGTATGAAAATATACATACTGAAATTAACCGATTATTCGTGTTAAAATAATCGATTTATTCGACATTCGAAAAATGAATATTTTAAAAAAACCGTATTCGGCAAAAGAAAAAAAAACTGGTCGAATAATAACCGTTCGATCTCCCTAGCTGATATGATTATTTATAAAAACATTATAACCCTCACATAACCATAAAACCGTATGGTCTATTTGTTTCTGCACAAGACTCTGTTATTGCTATTTCATTTGGATCACATAGTTCTTTTGCTTCTTAACTAATTCATAAGAAGGGTATAAGGCTCGACTATAACTCTTTGTATGTTGTTTAATTTGATTTTAATTTGTTTATGTTTGATCTTAATTTCTTTATGGTTTTGCCCCTTTTCTGGTGAAGAAAAAACAAATTCTTTTGTCAGTTGATCTGAACATTGTTTTCAAGGCGATGCAATTCCGTTTTAATAGTTATCACCATTTGCTCGGTTCCCACTGAATTATTTAATTGTTTAACTTTTACTTTCTTGTTTCTTTGACTACAATCTTTTACTACAACCTTTTTTGGCCTGCCTATCTTATAGCCTTGTTGTCTAGTATTTATTTCAATGTGCGAATAGTCTATTGAAACAGCTAGCCATTAGTTATTATCAGCCAGGAATCTAGGTTTTGTTCATTCAGCCTTTATCCATCTTTTCTGAAACTCGCTGCACATAATCGAATTGTATTTGTATTGTATTGTTGTTAAACTGTCAACGAAATTAGATGAAATGAAATCGTCTAAACGATCACGCACTCATTTTTGACACTGGATAGCCAAACGTTGAAAAGTTCGTTACGTAAAATACTAGTTGAAGTCATCACAATTTAAAAAAATGATTAACTGCATACTCTCAAAGACTTCAGATTATTAGTTTAATTTGAAACCTTAATTATTCGAAATTTATTTTAGAATAGGTATTTTCAAAAACTAAAACTAACCTAAAATCTATATATATAAAAGAGGACTATGAAATTGGAATTGATGTTCTCTGAAATGCGAGAACTGATTTTATCTTGTAAGCCATTAAACGAAAGGTGAAGTCAATACCATGGTTTATATCCGTATGGGGTTTTTGTAGGTCCATTGGTTCGCGAGTTATTGACGTTAGATTAAGCCCCTTTGTATTGCATAAGTATATTTGAAAACGAAGTTTGTTATTTATTACAACATTAAAATTTTGTGTGAGTTAGAAAATATTTTTAAAACTGTATATATAAAACTCATATGTAGAAAGCTTTCATTTGGTGTGTGGCTTCACTATTGCTCAACGGGGCAGTGCCACGCCCATATAAAATTTATATCTATATGTCTATATTTTTAAAACGGTAATAGTAAGAGTCTCTAAATTTGGCCCACATAACTTTATGGTCAATACAAATCATTAGTCAAAAACTGGACCGAATTGGATAAGTGTATGTCCTTGGAACGGTAATAGTCAGTGGAAATATGGGCAAATTGAATAAGTGGGTGTGACATCTTCCATACAAATTAAATATTTATTTTTGTATATGTAGAGAACGATTGGAATGGGAGGTTCTGAATTTAGCCTAAATGACTTCTTAGAGAATACAAACCATCAGTTAAATGAGAATGGTTAGAGTTGAAGATTAAAATATGGTTTAAGTAACTTGGCAGTAAATACAAACCATCATTTAAAATAAAATATGTAATTTCGCATGTATAGAGAACGGTAACAGTTAAAGCTTTCTTCACCTATCCACATTAGTAAAAAAGCAGGTACAACACAAAGCCTCACAGCAACGCGGGAACTATTACTCTACTTATATACTATAACAGCACTGTCACAGTTTTTATTTTAAATCAATTTTCAAAGTGTGAATTTGACATATTATAGCTTAAAACACAATTTTGCACACTTTTTGCCAACAACATAAGTTTATTCAAAAAAGAAATTAATAAAGTAACGGTTAATTTGAAATATGGAGTCGGGAGTATGGCATGTTCGTAATGCATCACAACAGCGCATTATCACCTATAGCGCTTTAAAACAAAAAAATTTACTATCTTACTCCAATATTTTTCATACAAATAAAAGCTAGTGCTGCGGCAAATTCATACGCATTAATAGTGCATCATTTTATTTTCTGTAGTAAAAGTTTGCCGTTGTGATGCAGCGTAGTGATGAATTTACGAACAGACTCGTAGTTTTTAACTGACGATCATGTAAGCTCACAACCACAATTAAGCTACTCATGCAGTGCTTAAATTCAATCACTAACCTTCATGTAACATACACCCACGTGAGCAAACAATAAATAAAAATAAAACAGAAAAAACAAGTATTTTATTTAATTTTGTTTGACACTAGACGACCATTTCAGAAATATTGTTCAGCAGAGGCAGTTTAGGTCAAAGACTTTTTTATGTTCTTTTAAAGAAGGATCCAAAGTATACAAAATGATAAAAAGTTGGATTCCAGCGGATAACATAAAAAAGTTTTCTAAAGTTTCTATTAAAAGCTTCTCTAATATATTATTCAATATCTCAAATTTGCTTCATTTAAGAATATCCAAAATATATGCTGTATAATAAGGAAGATCAACATTTTCAGTAAAAATAATTGTACCAGGGAAACTTTTTTATTAATGTTCAATGTTTGCCTTAATTTTAAGAAAAATAAAAAGTTTTTCTTTCATTAATTTTATCGTTATAAGCATTGAAATTAACTTAATACTGAAATGATTAAAAAAATATCTTAATTGGAATGTTCTTAAAGTTAATTTTTGAGGTTTTGGCTTCCTAAATTTTAAGTTCGAACACTGCGGGCAGTGCTGTCAGCCGAAATTTGATCGTTTAATAGGCCTTTTATGGGAAGATGTTAACATCTTTGCGAATTGATGGTGGATGTTAGATGTGCTCCAGTGTAAAAAGACTAGAATTATGCTATTTCTCAGAGGTCTAAACGTTGCTTTCTATACCAAGTTAATTTGGATGGAGTTTTCTTAGTTTAAGATTATGATATTCGTTATCAAACTATGAAATGAAACTCTGTAATTAAGTATCACTGTATTCAGTGTAAAAATGTAAACAACCAAGCCAAAGATATAAGCAATATTTTATCTGGCGTTACACTATATTTCATTATATAATTGTTGTAACAGGCACAGGTTTTCGTTTTTTGGTTTTTCGGAGAATTAAATTAATTTATTTTTTTTAAATATCTGCATACGTATTATATTTCACTGCAAATATTATAAAAAAACTATTACGAATAATAATAGAAAACAAATCTTTTTAATGTTAAATTTTGTTTAGAAAAAGTAATAGAACTACATATTTCAGTTAATCTAGGAAGAGTTTTGGACTTAATGTTCAAAGGTGAAAAACAATTTAAAAGCTTAAAATTTAAACTTTTTCAAGGTGTTTTCTTAAAATCAGAAACATTCTCCAAATTAAGAATTATCTGATTTAATAACATTCATATACCGGTAGACTACTGGGTGGATTCCCGCCGGTGACACCGGTGTGTTACACTTCACTACATATTCACCCTGCTCGTAATAATGAGTATATAATATTTAATTGCATTGTAATTCTAAAGAAAATAAACATTTCTATTTTTAATTGAAAGAGTTAATTATAAAAATATTTTTAATTTATATTTAATTTTATATTAGTACTACTTGAACTAATGAAATAAGCTCTTCTTCTTTTTTCGCCCACAGCCACCTATTATTCCTGAGGTACAGTATGACGGTGATACCAGCAATTTTGATGATTATCCTGAAAGCGATTGGAAACCTGCCAGAGCAGTAGACCAAAGTGATTTACAATTATTTAAAGATTTCTAATTAGTGTAGTATTGTAATAATTTTATTTATTTATTTATTAAATGTATTGATATAAGTTTGTATGTATTAATTAAAAAAATATATATACACAATAAAATAATACCAAATTATAAACAATCGGGACAAAAATGTTTATAGAATGCTTAGACATTGCTTAAAAACTAATAAAAACCAAAAAAAGGATTAATCTCCATATATCAAAAGATATGCTATTGTTACAGAATCAGGTTGGGCACCTCTGTGCTTAAACACTAGCAGAAATAAAGTAAATAAAAATAGAACGGCAACAACAATAATTAAGCAAGAAAGAAAACAAGTAACAAACAATAAAAAACAACAGCAAATACTAAGAGCTTAAAGAAGTATACGTTTACATTCGCATGGCTACATAAGAACTTAAAAGAAAGATATGAGATCTACCTGAAAAATCGAGAGGTTTGATAGCTTTCGAAGTGGTGTTTATTCAACCATATAAAGGGCACATTCGTGCGTACCATGAAGCAATAAACAAAAATGACGCCGACAGGTTTTCAAAATAATTTCCTACTTGGCATGTACGTCATAATAGAATAAAATTGCCAGTATTATATGAAATTCTAAGGAAAATTGTGGAAAAAAAGAATGTTATGTTTTTTTCATATGTAACATAAATGAATAAGTTAGTATTTATCAAAACTAAATTATTACACCCATATTTATGCAAAATACAATATATTTGAAATATGATTTAAGAAATTCTTCGCATGAAACATCATTTTAGGTTTTATTAACGCACAACGACTGGAATGTTTTTTAATTAAATTAAAATAATATTATTAAATCCAATTAAAATTAAATATACATTATGTCAGCAAATGGTAATGTTTTCTGAAAGTGCCTACTTTTGAGAAAGAATTAGTTACTTTTTAAATAATACTAAAAAATTCAAAAAATGTCTTTGACTTTAAAACACATTCATTATTTATTTTGTATATGACCCCTTTTTAGTTTAATTGTAAGCTGCATAAGTTTTGGTTTGGACTCCACTACGTTTGTTTAGAAGTCTCCACAATGAAACTGTACGATTAACCTTAACATATACATGTCCTCTTAGGCTTATATCCGGAAAGTGGGGCGCCCAGTCAAATACTTCGAATCCTTAACTCTGAGTACAAGCAAATTATGTCCGCAAAACTTTTGCCACAAAACTAAACGCATTTGACTACCCTATCTATCACCATACACCTCCATACGCCTCCAGACTTCACTCTTCGTTAAACAATTCGTTTAAAGTTTTTTATAATTTTTTTTTTCTAATTATTTGTCAAAGTCCTCGACATGTAAGAAAAAATATATATATTTTTTAAATATGTTTAATACTTAAAATTATTTTATAAAAAAACCTGAAACACGTCAATTAGATCTAAAAAAAATTTTAATTTCAGTTTAAATTTAAAAAAAAATACAGTTTTAGCATGAGACGCAGTTAAAGTGAACATTGCGTATACGCAACTCTGTGCCTTAATAAGTTAATAAGAAAAAAACAATTGTTGTACAAAGTTGTGTTATATATTTTATAGTCGAACACCTCAATTTTATATTTAATTTTATTATTTTTATTCATTTTTTGTTTATAATTAATTACACTGGCCTACAAAAAACAAAAAATTTTCCCGCCTTTAATTTCTCGCCGTTTTCAGTTTTTTCCATCGGGCTCAAATTTTTTTGTAGTGGCGCGGCAAATTTTTCGCCCAAAATATGGTAGTTGTGTCAATAAATTTCTCCATAACATGGAAACAACTTGACCGATTTCAATGTAGGTACCACCAAACGTTTAGGAACTAAATATCCTATAAATCATTTGAACAATTTTTTTTTTGTAATTTCAGCAGTTACGTAGTTATTCACAACTTAGCTGCGAAAAAAAAATCAAAACATTTTTCGGAATGAAAATTTTAGATGTTAAGCATTTAAATTAAAGCTTAAAATGTTGAGAATAAAATAATTTCCAAAAGGTATAGAAAAATTATTAGAATATAGATTTTATATTTTTAGCATCTTAATGAAAGCCAGGTGTAGAGTTGAAAGTAAAATAACCCATAAAGGCTGGTGCTTAACTTTGACAAAAGTAAAGGGCACATTTATTATGGCTATGGTAGGTAAAGAATATTCTAAGAATTAAATTTTTTAATATTGTGGTAAAAAACCCAGTACAAAAAGCATTTTTAAGAAAGATTACACAATTTTGTTCATCATTCAATAGTTGTTTGCGAAACCAAAAAGACAAATCCTATCTGATATTTGATTTTATCAAAACCAAAAGATAATACTGAAAAGTACTCTAAGGACTATTTCCGTTTTATATTTTTTTATTATGGTAAGTGTTTTACATAATTTATACATAGAGTTAGCTTATATATAATGGATTTTTGGTTTAGAGGGCTTGGAAATGCAAAAATTCTCCAGATTTGTTTTGCTAAATTTGTGGGGAATTAACTTTAAAATCACAACGCAATACAATAGCTTCCCAATTTAGAATTCTTATAAACATTACTTTGGATTTCCTATCGATGAAAGAAATAAATATTTGCTGTCAAAAATATGTTGTAATACCTGTGCAAGAGCTTTAAGGGGTTTTCTTTTCGACGATAGAAAGATCACGTCATTTATGAAACCAACGATATGGAGTGAAGCACAAAATCATGAACATGATTGTTATTTCTGCATGACCGCCTCACGTGGATTTACGAGAAAAAATTAGAACAAAATCGTATATCCGAACATTTCATCTGTCCGACGACCAGTTCTTCGAAATAATAATGTTTCTTTACCTTAAATGCCTCCTAAACATCACGAAGTGGTTAATGAAGAATATGTCTTTTCTGTTTGGAGTAAAATTAGTTAGGCGTCTCTAGGTCCTTCTTCATCTGCATAAAGAAGTCAACCGAGTAAACCTCATTTCAGTCTGACCTGAATGATCTTGTGCGAGACTTAGAACTCTCAAAATCAAAGTCAGAACTTCTTGCGTCAAGATTACAGCAATGAAATTTGTTAGATAAGGACACGAAAGTCTCATATTTTCGATATAGACAAGAAGATTTTCTGGCTATTTTAGCAGAGATGGCGATTTAGTATTTTGTGATGATGCGGACTATTACGAAAGCTGGGGTTTCCCTGAAAAGTTAGAGGAATGATGACGCTTTATTGATTCATCAAAGAAAAACATAGACATTTCCTTTCACTATGTTTGTGTTGCCTAATAATGTATTACAATTTTTGCCAAAGTTAGGTACCTCACTTTATAGGTTACATATCTGGCTTTAGTTTAAATGCCTAAATGTAAAAATATACTCTAATAAATTTCGTATAACTTTTTTGAAATAAAAGAAAGAAAAAATTCCTCTAATTTTGAAACATTTTTTCGCAAATTTTGGTCAAAGTAAGGTACCTGAATTTAATTTTGAATAAAATCAGCAATAGCTAACCGATTTTCATGATTTTATTCTTAACATTTTAAGCTTTAATTTAAGTGCTTAACATCTAAAATTTTCATTCTGAAAAATTTTTTATGACTTTTTGAAAAAAAAAAAAAATAAATAAATAAATAAAAATTGCTCTGTGACAACTGAGAAACTGTTGAAATTACAAAAAAAATTTTTGTTCAAGTGATTTATAGGAAATTTTGTTCCTAAACGTTTGGTGCTACCTGTATTAAAATCGGTCAAGTCGTTTTCAAGTTATGATAAAATATATTGACATAACTACCATATTTTAGGCGAAAAATTTGCCACGCCCATAAATTTGAGCCCGATGGTAAAAACTGAAAACGAATTTGAATTCAGCGCATCAAAATCATTATATTCCATATAGTTTTATTTAAAGGCGTTTTTTACTGCAGACCAGTGTTATTAGCTATGAATTCGGTGGCAGCTCAGGACATTCATATTATAAGCAGGGATTTGAGAATTACGTACTTTTCAAGGTTCCGATTTATCCTTGATTGTAACTACGATGACGCCACTAAGACATATAGATTCGGTTGGAAAACCCGTAAAACTGGAGTTTGTAAAAGAAACAGAAATAATTTTGTAAGAAGACTTGGAGTTGAAACAACAGATTAATGACTTATATAATTTGAAAATAGAAATCGTCGTGGGAAAAATTATTGAAATTCACTTCAAACTGTATCTCACTGTAATTGATAGTAAAGTGTTGAACGTTTTAACTAGTACAAAATCCAGTCCAGCGTGTTCGTTTTGTAAAGCAACTCTAAAGGGCTCCATTAGCATTATAGGCTTTGGAAGGGAAAAATAACACGCAAAGAAAGGTAACCTCAAGTACGGTCTAAGCCTTTTGCATAGTTGAATACGTTTTTTTGAATTTGTTTTGCATTCAGGCTACAACTTTCAAATAAAAATTACAAGTTCGAAGATGAGACGATCGGAAGCCTTTTTGGAACGAAAAACAGAAATAAATAAGTTATTTTGGGAAAAAATAGGCCTCATAGTTGATAAGCGGTTTTGGCAGCACTAATGATGCTCATATGGTCTTATTTCCATATGCTGCCAATTCTCTTTAAATGTTGAAAAATTTAAAACTTTTTGCCACAATACTGCTAAAATAATAGTGACAAAATACTCTTGGCTACCTATGAATGCTATAGTACACAGTGTTAATTAACTTAAAAGAAGTCATAGAGAATGCTTTGGAGAAGACGCTGCTGAGTCTTGTAACAAGCTATACAAGTTTGATACACTGCATCAATCACGCTAAAACAGCCGCGCTAGTAATATTTGGGATGTTTTTAATAGAGCTTTGATACGATGATACGTTTTGATAGAGCCGATACGTTTAGTTGTTCCACACGTTTGAAGAGGCGAGTGGAACAGAGAAAACGCGTCAACTTCCACGAGAAGCTCTCCACCATTTTGAATTTGAAAAATTTGACCTCAGATTCGAAATCAAAAACCTCCCTATACCGATTTGCATGTAAATCTAAAAAAAATTTAAAATTTTGGCTGCACCGAATTTTGGATCCACCGAATTTGAAAATTTTTTTAGGATTCAAAATCAGCAATCTCAAAAACCCCTGTATACGGATTTTCATCCTTATTTAGTGATTCCTTATAGTTTTGGCTAGAAAATGTGGTCATTCTAACTATAGTGCAACGTATGGGAAAGGTCAATTTAGAAAAAATACATAAGGGCGACGAAAAAAATATAAAAAGCATTGTACTATTTTAGGAGCAACATAAACGAGAACGCCAATATTGCATCAAGCGGCTCAGATTATATTCGCAGTACCTGCTACGCAACTAAACGCCAATCGATTTTTCATCCTTGAAGTTTATTTTGAAATTTATTTTAAAATTAAACTAAAATTGCTTTGAAAAATAAATAAGTTTCATACTAATAAATGCTGTGTCAATAAGAAAGAGTAGCTTAAGTCGACTTGACACAATCTTGGCAAAACTCTTACAAAATACAGTTCTACACTTCTTCATATCCTTTCTTTTATCATATTAATCTGAGTCGGTAAATAAGAAAAGCTTAAATTAATCAAAAAAAAAAAATAATAATAATCGACTAATTTGGGCAATTCAGGGCTTAATCAATTGCTTAAAAAATTTTAGTACTAATGAATACGAAATTGTTGAAGGTAATCCAAAAGTAATTCAATTATTTTCAACGATTATATTTGATTCTTTTTGATTACTTTCAACAATTGTAATAATAATGGTAATCATTACTTCACCCTTTAAGACAAAGTAATCCAATAAGTACAATTACAAATCATGACTTAACAGGTATGAAAGGCACCATATATTCGATGTAAATTAATATATTTGCATTAGCACAACAAAATATATATGCGTTTCCCTTTCTTTCTTGATCAGTCGTTTTATTCACTGTATTCTTTTTTCATACAAATTTATGCATTTATTTCAAATAAATATAAAGAAAAGGAGGTCGCAAGCAAATAAAAGAAACACATATGATAATATATGTGTGCAAACATAGTAGTGAGCCTGAAAGAGGTCTTTTTATTTTCCTTTATTTTTGAGCGCGGTTATAAAGAGAGCAAAGAATGCAATGCTACACGAGAATAAAAATTAAGGGAGGTTTCAATATTACAACCCTTATAGAACAATTTTGCATATATGAGATGCACTACATATGGTGTATCAGGGTTGTCAGATATATTTTAAGCTATTTTACCAAAACACCTTATTTGAACTTTTTGATAATAAAATGTATATTTTCCACAGTAATAAAAATATGTTTTTAAAATAAAAAAAAAATATAATCTGCTCCGAATACATTTTGTGAATTTTAGATTAGAATAGGTTACAGTTTACTGAAAGCTAAAAAGCTATAAAAATGTCTTTATGGTTATTAAAAATGCGTTTCGGATATATTGAGATATGTAGTCTCGGTTTTATTATATGTATATCTTAAACGCTAACGCTTCTTATTTTTTTCTTCTTTTTTCAAATACATTGCATGAGGACTCTTCAGAAGGCACAAAATAAGTGTAAAATATATTTTAACATAACAATAAAAGTGAAAGGTTTTTAGCAAAAATAGTCTTCTTTTCGCCGAAAAATCTCAGTGTCGCCAAACCAAAAGTTAGGTCGCCAAACAAGTCTTAAAATCGCCGCGCTTGGCGAGAAATCGTCAGATCTGACAACCCTGCTATGCAGAACAATGTATGGGTAAGGGTAATTTTATAATTTCTCGCTGTTTTGGGTCAAGCTTTTTAGTAGATCATCAATACTACTTCAGGTGAGCTTGGACTGTCTTAATATGACGATGGTACCGCAAGTACAGACGGCTTCAGTACTATCGTCATAGGGGATAAAAGTCAGGCTCAACTCAGAGTAGTATTGCTGAGGGTAACTACAGATTGCAAATGTCATAGCCAGTGTTGGCGTTTTGTTATTTTTAACCAAAATTGGTTATTTTTTTCTTCGATGTGTAGATGTGGACTTTTTAACATTTTTTTCTCGAAATAAAAAATAAAAGTAATTGTTTATTTTAATGTTTATTAACTGGGTTATAATGGCTGTATAATTTCAACAAATGGGACTTTTGTTAGTTTTTTAGTTGTGGAACATTGATACAAAATAAATTTAATGAAAAATTTTGTTAGCGCCTTTTCATGTTTTTCGACATGCTGCTAATTTTTTGAGGACAGAAACGAATCAAGCCAATTTCATATACTCTGAAATAAACTGTATCGCGATTGAAACAAATGTCAGTAGACGGACAAGGTGTGAAATAACAGGCGGGTGAAACAAAACTTTCGAACGATTAGTTAATAGTTTTTATCCGTCATGATGGAATATAATGACTTCAAGTCTGGTCTAATATATCGGGTATTTTTTGCCAAAGCTTACACTTCGGGTCGTCGCAATGAATCCATTTTTCTTCACCAGTAGTAATTGGATGACGCAATAATGTTTTTTTTTTTTTTGTTTTAAAATTTTGGTTATTTTTTAGTTACTATTTTATTAAAAGTTGGGCACAAAAAATACCAAGTTGTGGCAACACTGGTCATAGTTCCCAAGCATGTAGTGGCCAAGGAATTCTACTGGTAAAAATAGCCATAGATCCCATGTTTGTAGTAGTAGTGTCCAAGAATATACTTGTATCGAGTGCCATATATGCCAGGAGTATTGGTGACTGGGGAAAAATATTAAGTACCACAAAATACCACTACATGGGAAATACTGGCATAGACCGCCATCCTTTCGAGGAAAAGTAGTCGGTTTCCCACCTCTAAACGATACACTAGGGATTGGTTGAGTAATATTTTCTTAAAAAAAGGAACGGAGTTGTTAATATAATTTAAGGAGTAACAGAATCGGTATTTTTCTTTTCATTGTTATCCTGGAACAAACTGGGTTCTACCCTGGTGAAAAAAATTAGCGTTATATATAGTATCTATATAATTAATAGGTTAACACATTGCTTTGTACCCTTTTAACGCCCGTTCTACTGCATCGATATATATGGGCTTAAACTTTTTCTGTGCAGAAGTGCACAATATTAATTTTATTTACATCGGTCTAGCACTTTAGAAGTAAAACGAATATAAGATTCTTACTACCGCAAAGAACGACAAAAAACATTTTTTTGTATACCCAACTAGCAATTGGAAGACCGTTTTCCAACAAATCACCTTGCTGAGTCTTTTTCGAGTCCTTTTGGTGATTAAAAACTGATTAATCACTTGACTCGAAAATGATTCGCGCTAGTGGTTAAAAAGAGTTTGATTCTAAATACAATAACAAATTGTGTAGCAATCGCAAATTAATTATCCAGATGTTTAAAATGTGTATATTAAATACTACCAGAAAAGCGATCGAAAATGACTCTAAGCTAACAACGAAAAAGGCTCATAAACGATTCATCAAGAAGAGTCGCAACTAGTGACAATTTTCTCCCGACAAAAGTATCTTTTTTGCTCAGAAAATGTGCGCATATTTTAGCTTTTTAATCGCACAGAGGATTATCGCAAATGTTCCAATATGACACGATTTCTATTGTAGTTTATTGTCGTAAAATTTAAGTAAAGTTAAAGATTTTTATGACTTTTGGAGAATAAAGATAAACGCCTTCGAAAGTGAAGTAATTTGTTTAAGAAATGGTTCGGCAAGTGTGCTTATTTTGTAATCCCTCCAAGTAAACGTTAAAAACTTTTTTAAATAGTGTTGAAATTCCTGTTAGAGATGGGTTTAAATATCTTGGTGTTTATTTTAACAAATTTTTTAAATTCAATGTTCATGGCAAAATTATGCTTAATAAAGATTATGAATTGAAGGATTGTTTTGGTACAGTTTTATGTCATAAATATTTACCAGCTAAGACAAAATTATTAATCTATAAAACTTGCTTAAGGCCAGTTTTGATTTATGGATTTCCAATTTGGCTTTTAATTTCTCCAACTTTGATGAATAAATTTGAAATGTTTGAGAAAAAAATTTTGCGTTTATGCATTGGTAAAAGTTTTGTTTCGAGATGTATGAGATATTCTAATAATGTTTCATACAGGGAATCAATTAATTGGGAAATAGACAATTAATTCATGATAATTGTTTTCTAAAAGAAATAATCGATTCTCAAAGAGATTTTAATTCGACTAACACTTATTATTTGTCTCCACTTGGAGCACATAATGAAAACATTTCAGCTGGTTTAGCTTTCTCTTTACCCGATTTTTTAAAAAGACTCACCCTGTCTCTCACAGGGGTAATGTATAATTTAGTAATTTTATTTTTTCTGTTATTATTCTTAACTTAGTTTGTAAGTTAATTTTTAAGTTTATTCTTTAGTTTAGGAGATACACTCTGTTAGTCCCGTGAGCAAGGGCTTTATAATATAATTTTTCTTAACAATTTTTTGTTTTACTATTTCTGTCAAGTGTGGTACTGTATATTCACTAACTTATTGTTTTTAAGACTTTACTTTATAATCTTAAATTTGTTCTTTTAGTTACCGTAATATTTATGTTTTTTCCATCTTATATTATTTTAACAAAAGTCTCAATACAATTTAACTTAAATGGAAATTTATTTGAAAAAGAAATAAATATCATACAAATAAAACATTTGTACTTTTTTAAACTTTGAACCCAACCCGAATCCTGAACCGAACACTAACATGAACTTTTTATTTTAATTAACATAAACCAGAGCCAATTTTTTTTACAGGTATTCACTCCCTGGTAATTGCGTCTGCATTGTTGTGTATCGTTTAATTTTAACAGAGCAAAATGATTTTGCCATTAAAAAAATGTAAAAATTGTTTAGTCTGTTTTTCAACCGAAAATTTAAACACAAATTGTTTTCCACAACCTAAGCAAGTATTGTCCAAAATATTAAAAAACTTTCCTTTAATTTTGAAAAATTTAAAAAAAAAACACATTTGTTATGACGTGTTTGATTAATCCTAAGGTTTCAATTCCATTTACATAAATATATAAAAATTAAAATAATATATATATTTTATTTTAAATATGATACATTGATGTAGAAGAAATTTACGAATGTGTTTGGTGCAATAAATGAAAGACTAAACAATATATTTATACCTTTTTATATGCATATTTCATCCAAATAAATTTTTATATATTTAAATTTAGTAGCTTTTTAACCAGGATAATGTATTGAGACAGGGTGTTTATAACTTAAATAAAATAGTAATTGCAGTAGTAGTGCGCACACTCCACCAAATTGTTTGACATAAAATCATCAACAAAACAGTAATTTCTAAAGCTTTTTTTCCTTATAAATTGCACACAATCTTACAAACTCCTACGATATAATGCAGGCATGATATTCTTCAAGTTACCCTTAAACGTGGCTATAACACAAATCAGTTTTAAATCATTTGTCTTATTACACACTTGCCTCTCACTAGTAACGTAAAAAAAGGTTTTGCATTACATTAATATATAAAATTCAAAAAAAACCTAAGAGAAAAAAAAATTTTTTTAAATCCCACGATTGATTTATTACCAATAAAAGTGTATATAGCAAAATTAAAAAAAAATATCGAAAGGTGTGAAATATATTAAGCAAATATTACAAATTAAAAAATAGAAAAATCGAATACGTATAAATAAAAAATTAAAAGAATAGTGAAAAAATGTATGAGAAAAAGCAAATATATAAAAAAATCGCATGTGTTGAAAAGTCTGCAAAGCATAAATTTATGTAAAAACAGTGTTTTAAAATGTAAGTGGTCATTTTATGAAACAAATAATTGTAGTGTTATGACACAGCATTAAAAAATTAAATAAATCTTAAAAAACAAGAAAATAAATGAATTGTAACAAATTGGAAATTTAGACAATGAATCGCTTAAGAGATGCACAGACAACGAATACTCTTACATATACTTTTCAACATACTCGTATCGATTTTCAACCAAACCGACAGAAAACTGAATGAGCTGATGAATATAGTAGAACAGAAAATTAAAGCAAACACACACACAAGCCCATCACGGACAACAAAAACAAATATACAAACTTAATACTAGAATAAGAGCCGTATGAGAACAGAAAGCCTCAATGTTATTAAAAAACGGACCGTCATCGTTATCAATATTGTCATCATCATAATCAACATTATTGTCGTCAACAATATTAATGTTTTTATTGTTGTTGTTGTTGTTGCTTTTGCTACCGTTTATATATTAAATGTTCTCATACGCCAAACAAATAAAACCAACTGAATCAACTCAATAATGAATATTTTCTTTGACTGTGTTAAACAACACACAGTGCTTTATATATATAATATAACTATTTATTTTAATATTCAGAAAATTAACTTTATACTAATGAATGTTATTGGTATGTAAGAGCCAAAATAGAGTAAAAAATAAATAAGGATATGACGAAAACATGAAATCAAATACCTAGAGAATGTATGTATAAAGAAAATGTGAAATATATTGAATTGAATATGGCGGATGTGGAAAATAGTGCAGGAAGTTGAATAATCACGAGACTATTTCAAAGCGGGTCTGTGTTAACTTGCTTTGTATGAGATTGTGTGTGTGTTCAATATATATACCATATTTTTGTTTATTTGCTAAGAGAATAATTAAAGTTTATAGCAAAAAATTGTATTTCTTTAACGTTTTCAGCAGAACGAAGAACTCGTTTCTCCTCATTTTAATAGTTCAGAAGTAGTAAATGTTCAAAATATAATTTAAAAAAAATGTATTGATGTAAATATTAAATTATAAAAAAAATATACCTTTAAATATAATATAGAGTAAAAAAAAACTATTGACACTCGTTAAGCAGCTGTGTTTTTTAAAAACGCTTTTAGGAAAAGGAGAGCTCCGTATGTCGGGCTGAAAAGAAAACAAGCAAATGTCAAAAACAACCCCTCCATGTGATTGTCAATGTTGTTCTTTAACTTTTCGGTATGCCTATTGGGTGTGTTTTGTCATTTACTCTATATTTCTGGCTGTTTGCATTTGTACGACTATCACTTGGCTTCCGCATTTTGTGCTTTTTAACTGCCTACAGTTATTACTTTTGTTTTTATTCTTTCTCTCTTTTTGCATGTTTCTCTTGTCCGGAAGACCTCTCTGTAATACATCTATTCTCATTTAGTGTGGTGAATTTTGAAATCGTCTTACAACTACATAAATGGCTCCCGCCTTAATTCTTTAAAATGAAAAACGTACACCACATACAACACAATAAAGAAGAAAGAACATATTTGTATCTAATTTTAAACTGCACCACGCTTAAACATTTAAACTCATCTTTTTGTCACACTTATAAATTCATTATTTTCAAAGATAAAAATAGATTCATATTAAAAGAAAAATATATATGTCCATATATATACATACATATGTATATAATTTATACGTATGTATATGCATATGTATGAACATAAATATAGTATGTAATAGCTAGTAGTTAGTTTTAAGAAGAATTTTAGATATTACCTAAAATTTTTAGTGTTTAAATTAATATTTTTAAAAGTCTCCGCTTGTTACAGTCGAACACTGTTATAACGAATACATTTCAAATACATTTTTATAGAAGAAATATTCGCCTTAGAAAAAATTTATCTCCAAAAATTAAAAATACCACCAAGGACAAGAAACATTTTTTAATGGTACTTACATACTTACATATACCTACTGCATGACATTGCAATCGAAACTTCTCTAAACACTTATTAATTTTTTCTTAGAATTCGGAAATCAAAAAGAGTTGATACAAAAATGAAGTAGTTTTATAAAATTTCTTTACAACATTAGATCAAAATAGTTCCCTCTAAGGGAATCTGTTCCCTTTGTACGACAGCTGTTCAAATTTAACCCATTATGGCCCAGACTTTGATCCCATTGACCTAAATTATTGAAATTGCCAGGATTTTATAATAATTGAGATTTAAATGAAATTTAAACTAAATCGAATCGGACTGACGATATAGATTTTATTTATATGTAATTTACGACTTCTACTACTGATGAGAGAATAAAAGAAACTTTAAAAAAGAGAAAATAGAAATATTCGTACAAGTAAAAAGAACACAAATTAAAATATATTTATATCGGTACTTTTTAAAAGTATATTTAATACTTAACATAATATTATATATGGTATAAAAAAATCCTGAAACACATCAGATAGATTTTGAATTTAAAAAAAGTTAAACGGTGTAAGCGTGAGACATGCCTTAGTGACACGTTTACATGTGTTTATTCTGCTTTACAATTCTCAGCCATCTAATAAAATGTATTTGAAATCTATTTCAAGAAAATTTTGTATGAAATAAAATAAACAAAAATAAATATGTATAATAATAATAAACTTAAAATAAATTACATTTCAAACTCATTTTAAATTTTATGAATATAGGGGTCAGCCTCTATACAGGGATTACGAAGTTGCAGTGCCACAATCAACTTTCTCTGAAGTGCTCCCACAAATATTAGGTTCTTAAAAAAAAAAATATTTACAGATAATATATAACCGTTAAAGAGAGAAGAATGACAGCCCAAGACTTATATCACAAATTTGGAATGACTGGTTTTATCGGATATATTGATGGAACATTGTAGCCTCAAAGCAAAAGAAGCACTTATGTATAACAGAGAGGGAAACTAACCATTTGACCTTTTTTATAAACGAATAAGGTTGTCGTTTTTAGTTATCAACGAATTTTTTTTATATAATCGTATATCTCAATAAATATATTAGCGGGAGACTTAAAACATCGCACATTAGCTAATTTTGACTTTTTTCGTTACAAAAATCGTAACTATTGAAATAATTAAGAGGAGTACAGGGTGATCAAAAATCACAGTTCAAGTTGCATAATTTCAATTTACATGCCTATACATTTTTATATGTGTTTACGACATAAATCTAAGTTAATTTATGTTAACCCAACCAGCAAGTCAACTAACTTTAAACGCACTTTAAACTAACTTTGGTGAAACTAGTGATGGTTGATACTTAGATTATTTTTAATTGTGAAAACTGACTTTTTTAACATTGTCATGTCCTAGGCCGTAGTTAGTTATCTAACTATGTATGACTTTTCAATTAATTTTATATTAGTTGAACACAAGTCAGCTTAAAGTTATCTTATATATAGTTAGCTATAAACTAACCATATTTAAATTTGATTTAAGTTAACTATATTAAAATATAATTTACGCTAGCTAACTAAAAGTGAGCGTAAAATCCTTTAAGCCCAAATCACGATAAAATGTTATTAAATATACATGAAAAGACAACGAATTTGCTTTAATTATTAAATGTGTCCTTATTTTCGAATATTACATTTAAGAATACATATAACAATTACATATATACAAAAAGTAGAAAAAAAATCTAATAACAAAATAAGAAATAATGACAATAATAATAATGAGAGTAGAAATGATAAACAGAAATCAACATTTAAAATTATAGAATTACTAGCTTTACCATCCGGTTTTACTCGGGAATCACAACAACAATTGTTTCTATACTTTCTCAGAGTAATTATTTATTGATTTAAAGCCTCAATTAAAGACAAAAATTTATTATTATGTATGATAGATGCCAATGCCCACTTTTTAAGAGATGATTCGTATTCACTGCCAAGTCATTTAGACCAAATTATAAAATAAAAAATTCAATATTTATCAGTATAGAAGGTACTTACAATATCCACGTATCCGATTGTTATGCGACCAACTTATTGGCTGATGATTTGTATTAATTATGAAGTCATTTTTACCAAATTTAGAAACTTCTACTTTTACTGTTCTCAAGATATACAAAAATGAATATTTATTTTGTATTAGAGACACTATGCTCGCTTATCCATCCACCATTAAATTTGCTGCATAACTTAAAATATGTGCACTGAATCGACGTGTCAAATCTTATTCAAATATCTTTAACAGGTGCAATGATAAAGGAATGATCACATACGTCACCCTCTGTTGAACATTTTAGACCTTTCTTTTTTCTTAAGCCTACGCGGAGCAATTACGAACAAAATCGCAGAAGGAAGTATTCATTTTGGTCCAGTCGGTTTCAAGTTTTAAGTATCCTAACAAAACGCAATCTAAACCTAAATAGAGTGTCTGAAAGCCAGCCTCTGCCAAAAACATAGGATGCCTGATTTGTTCATTTACATTGTAATAAAAAAAACATACTTTAAAATTAAATACTAAAAACGTACTGATCAAACGGAAATATTTCTGACACTTCAGTTTTAAAGTGCAATTTTTTTTCAAAATGAGCAACTCTACCGCCAATAATTTTCATCCAATTAAAGAAAGGGTTTTTGATTCATTATCAGTGAGAAGTTCTTATACGATTTATTCACTCATTTCAAAAAATTTTGTCATTAAATTTTGTATTTTTGTCACGGTTTTTGAAAATTGAGCCACTGTGAAAATATACCCAACTAAGTAATCAGAATAAGGAAAAACATTTAATGAGAAAAATTATTTGTGTTTGCAGAAGATCATATATTTTGTTGGAATTTTTGTTAACTCATCACAGAGGACCTAATATAAAAACAGTTCTATTTCTAAATTAAAGGATTATTAGAAATTTTTTGTTTATACATTACTATCAGTTGTCATGGATTAAGTTCTTCGAACTGATTTAAAGATTGGAAGAATATAAGCAACTTACCAATGAGAACAGTTCACAGCATAGGCTGGGAATGAGGAATTGACAGTTACTGTTCAAATATAATAAAGAAAATAATTATTGAAAGAATGGACTTAGAAGATCGATTGTCGGTTTGATAAGGAATTATTGATGTTTCACTACAATTAATAAAGTAAAAACACCAAGATGCTATTACTCATATTATGGATCATACACTTAATCTACAAAATAAGGGACAGGCTATTTAGAGATGGAATTAATTTTATTTTGTTAGTGTGTTGGTATACTGGTTTTTTCAGAAATTTTAGATTACACAGGCGTGTTTTGAAAATAAAATAATAGTTTTCAAGTTTGCTTTAAACGTTTTAATTTTTAATGACAATTTATTTATTTTAATTTCAACGTTAATAAGTCTTCTGAGCCGAATGACATTCCAGCGCTGGTTCTAATGTAGTGCTTCCGCGTACATTGGCTAACCTTTTCAGTGCGTCTTATCGTGCAGGTATTTTTCCATCTCGCCAATGTAAAATCAATCACTTAAAAAGGTGACATGAAAACTACGGTCCAATAACAGATTGTTGGGTACGATTAACCACTAACTTGTAAAGTATTTAAAATCCAGCAATTTGCTGGAGATCTGCTGACGTTTCTCTCTGAAAGGTAAAATAAGTCCATGCATAAATTTGGTGAAAGTAAGTTTGTGGCACTGGATATTTCCAAAGTACTTGACATAGTTTGGCGAAAGGCGCGCATATCCAGACTTATTGCTTTTGGTGTTAGATTTCACTTCTCTCGATTTATATCGAGCTTTTTTAGAAATCGCACTATAAGAGTGGTTATAGATGGGATCTCATCCGATGAGGTCAGCACAAATGCGGGCGTACCGCAAGGCTCTGTTCTTTCTGTAACTCTATATCTAATATACTTATCGACTTTCTACTTCTCACTTCCAATCCTACGTACTCTTTCCCAGATGATAGTAACATTTATCATTTGGCTCTTGGAGATTGTGGTGAAAAATCGGAATGTGAATGACACGCTAACAAGCGACCAGGTGAAAATCCTCAAGTGGGTTAGTGCCAACTGTGTCGTTTTTAATGTGCACAAGCTCAATATTGTTTTCTGGCACACAGACGTAGATATTGGGGAGACAGATCTTCTTGATGTTTTGGGCATGAGAAATCATTGTGATGCCTCGGTTTCTTAATACTTCACCCCATCTGATCTTCTTAATATTTACATGCAATATATCTGACCTAGAATGGAATGGTAATGGTAAGGTAGTAAATTTTATCGAAATGTGCGCGCGTTTTATTGTCTTATTGGTACTATAACAGAATGTAAGAATGACGAAATAAAAAATTAATTCCTAATAATCGCATACAGCATTATCATAAATATCCCCGGAAATATTTAAGTTTCTTGGGAATTTGATTAGATTTTCACGATTTTGTTAAAGCTAATAAAAGTGCAATAAGATATACTTCTTTTAAAATTGGACCTGGGAGAGGTTGAAATCGGAAGAATACTTACAAAATTCGTGAGTTTTGTTTTAAATGATATTCTTCTTTTTTAAAAGTTTGTTTAATAACACTCATCAACCATTAAAGGATGTTGTTCAAAAGTCAATTTTCAAATGCTGATTTTTAGACGCTAATAAAGGAGTGAAAGAGTAATTTTGAGGTAATACTTTATTCCTACAAAACAAGGAACTATTACGGTATATCTCGGTAACTATAAAATTTTTGGTCATTCGTTAAAATGCCGAGGAACAGTTTGGTCCATGTCTTTATGAGGAATGACCACACATTCACCAACCCGGTTAAAAAGGCAAACCTTTGGGCTGAAATATTTGTAAGTAATTTCGCTTGCCGGAGAGCGTTCAACCACGGCACGAACTAGAAAGAGTATCAGTAACTATGCCTAGTATATTCTTTCGAGCCCGTGCTGTAAAAAGGGTCCTTGCAAAACTCAATGTTAACAAGTCTTCTTGGCCGGGTGGCATACTAGCACTGTTCCTGAAGCAGTGCTCTTCTATGCTTGGGCGTCCATTAGCTCACCTTTTCAGTTGCTAATGCAACGCCAATCCCCAAAAAGCCTAGTAACCCTGAGAACAATCGTCCGATAGCAGTTTGTTCCGCTTTCCAAGGTTACGGAGAGTATGATTAATCACCAGCTTGTGAGATATTTGGAATCCAACTATTTGCTAATCGATCGTCAGTACGGTTTTCAAAAGGGCCGTTCTACTAGTGACCTGCTAGCGTTGCTCTCGGAGAAGTGGAACAAATCCATTCGTAGTTTTGGTGAGAATAAGGTTGTGGCTCTGGATATATCATTTCGAAACTTAATGCTTTTGGTGTCGTTAGTCACTTCTCTCGATTTATATCGAGCTGGTTATAGATAGGATCTCATCCGACGAGTTCAGGATAAACTCAGGGGTACCGCAAGGCTCTGTTCTTTCTCCTACTCTCTCTCTCTAATATTTCTTAACGACTTTCTTCTTCTCACTTCTAATTCTATCTATTCTTTTGCGGATGATAACAACATTTGTCACTCATATTCTTTTGATCGTAGACCTAGCCATTTGGAGATTGGGGCGAGACGAATGAATATGAACGACACACTCACAAGTGACCTGACGAAAATCTCCGAGTGGGTCGTGCAAACAGGGTCGATTTTAATGCACACACGACTCAATGTTGTTTTTTAACACACAGACGTGGTGGTGTGCTGTCATCTGTGTCCATGAGTAATGTAAATATTGGGGAATCAGATGCTCTTGATGTTCTGGGCATGAGTATTCACTGTGACGTTCGTTGGTATGACCACATATTTCAAGTCTCGAAAGAAGCATTCAAGTGCCTCGTTTTTTTAAGACGGTGCAAGAAATACTTCCTCCATCTGATCTCCTTAATATTTACAAGACCTATATCCGACCCAAAATTGATGTATGGGCCGGTGCTTCAAAGTCTTTTTTGGAGCTTCTCGACTGCGTATAGGAGAGGGCAGAGATGCTCATTAATGACGGTAGCCGATTCATTAGAGCACCGCCGCAATGTGGCGTGTGCTTCATTGTTCTATCGGTACTACATCGGAATGTGTTCTGACGAAATTAAAGAGTTAATTCCTAAAAATCATATATTTTTATGTAGTACTTGTATTTCTCGTAGAGGGCATCCCTTTGCAGTTGATGGTACAGTGAATCGCACTTTGGTCGCATTGTTCGGTTGTGGAACATTCTTCATACGAAAGGATTCCCTGCCACTTACGACATGAGTAAATTAAAATCAAACGTCCATAAACACTACTCCCTCTGTCCTCCTTCCCACAAGCCATATTCCTAGTACCAGCACAATGCACCGCATGAGTAGGGGCCATCTCCTGGGTGCTGGCCTTATGTAAAAAAAAAAGAAAACATGGCACCCTCATAAATATATCAACGTGAGACTTTAAAGCTATTTGTTTGATATGGTCTAATATGTTGTTAAACCTTTTTAACTGCTGATTAAAAATTACTTGATGTCATGACCTTTTGAAATTTTCTAAAAAAACCGGTTTTTTGTAAACAGAAGGCTAAAAATTTTTAAAGACATCTGTTTTAAGCGCCGTAGCATTATCAGTAAAAAAAACTATATTTTTTTATTTTTTTATTGTTAGGCCCCTTTTTGAATTTCATGTGAAAATATTGGCAAACAGATGAATTATACAAAGATCCCTAAGTAACTTTGGGTGGGTAAAGCTAAAAAATGCAAATACGCACATTTTCAGGTACTACCTCCTTATAATATTCCCAAAATTTTTCTTCACATTCTCCCTTTATTTGACTTTCATAATAGCTTCTTTTTTTCCGGCGAAAAGTTTCCCATTTTCGAAGTTGTTCGATATAAGGCATAAGGGAAAAGAGAAAATTTTCCCGGGAGATTTTATTCAAAATATGGGAACTGGGAATAGAGAAATTTTTTTAAGGAATTGTTGTTCATGATAAGGCTGTTTATTTAGAGTAGAGGAATTGAGAATAGAGAAAAAATTTTAAGGAATTGTTGTTCATGATAAGGCTGATAATCTTTCTTAATACCCATATTCCTCTTGTCTCCCCTGCCACTTACGACATGAGCAAATTTAAATCGAACGTCCACAGACACTACTCTATCTATCCTCCTTCTCACAACCTATTTTCCTAGTATCAGCACAATGCATGGCATGAGTATGTGTTATGACCTGAATACTGGTCTCAAAAGCAGAAAAAACAAACAAAAGCCCATTATAGGGAGAATTTATACTTTAGTCGCAGTGTACTTCTGTGGAACTATCTTCCCGTGAAGAGCTATTTTCCTAGTACCAGCATACACACATAGTTCGTTATAAACATGTTCGACTGTATATAGTACTGTACAATGTGTATTATCCACCATTGTAAATCACAATCTGAAGTCATTATAATTTTTTGGCATCTTTTTGGTAATTTTATCGCGTATTATGTTAATTCTAATGAAGCATTCTTTTGGCAGAAATATTACATTAACTTCATGAATTTTTAATATATAAAGACAAGTGTTTTGAAAACAATTAAGAATATTTTCAAACCATTTTATAATATAATTTTAGTGTAGATGACATAAATTTTATTTTTAGAATTTTAGTTGTAGATAAAATACACTTTTTTGCAAAACAGAATTTGTGCTTGAAAAAAATGTAAAGTTAAAATAGATAATGATTATGAGTAAGTGAAGTTGAATAAGAAAAATCTAAAATGCCACACAAACAAGGGTTTTCTTTGAAGCGCCTTCTAGTCCACATCGCATCCACGTATAGCCTTTAAATCACTAGTACAAAATGTTTAATATAGCGTTGTGAAAACATTTGTAATCATTGACCCATGGCAGTTGGGGGTGATAGCCTGGCCAACATCGTTTTCAATGAAATATGGGCTGAAGACGCAGCTAGCCCATAAAACACACCATATGTCTCTATTTATACTTTTATAAGCAAATATGGCAACAGTCCTATCTCGATTAAACACATCTTATAATTTTTTTCACCATGCATTGTACTTACGTTCCAAACAATACCGTTCAAAAAATCATGTAGAAACGCAATTTGTGTAAACTGAATAAAATTATTATGACAATTAAGAAACACTGCATCAAACAAACAAAAAAGTCAGCCGAAACGGAATTATAATGAAAAAAAAAAAATAAATAAATAAAAATAATTAGAAACATTAATTCAACTTACCTTTTTTCATTTTTAAAATTTTAATTTTTTTTTAGTAATCGACGACCGATAACAAGGAGTATTTAGAAGGTCGTGTTGCCGGTTCTATTGGCAGTTTTCTTAATTGAATATAATGTTTGGTTTTTTATTCTATGTTTAATCCTGTCTTTACAAGAATTTTGGTGTATATATGTATTATTAATGTTGGTGAACAACTTTAATTTATACTAACTAAAACCCTTCGTGCTTCGCTACCCCCATCTTAGTTATTATCTTAAATGCTATCTATATTAAAGTTCCGTCCAGAAAGACTCTTAAATCCTTAATTTAAATTTGTTTGAGTATGTTCTGCCGACCAATGTATTCGCCTAGCTGCTGACGTTCTCAACTTCAGTGTTTAACTTAACAACTATTTTATAAAAACATTTTATGGAAACATTTGCTTTTATGTCAGTGCTTCTTAAAAGATTTTTAAAAAGTAAATAATAGTACAAAAAATGTTTGGAATTTTAAATTGAAAAAAATAAAAGTATTTTATTAAAGTAGTATAATACCTGAGGTCATGTGCATATTATTATGCGAATTATATATAAAAAACATTAACAATTTGAACAAATTATTTTATTTTGAAAGATAAATATAGTAGATAACTGAACAATAGTTAGCTTGAACCTAGCTACAAGTTTTAGTTTTCACCTAACAGGTAAACAACTAACTTTTAGCTGATTTAAATAAAACTAACTTACAGTTATTTTAAAAAAACGTTTTGAAAGTCAACTTTAACTTAGTTGGAAAGTAATGCAGAGTTGGGCAATTGACTACTGTATAGGACATCGCAATGTTAAAGCAGTTAGTTGCTGCCATTGATCCAAGTTTCAGTCAGAACTAATTGCGAAATAGTTAGCTTAGTTTTAAGTTAACTCAGTTTCCTACAGGGATGTCTTAAACAAATATCGATAAAGTTCGTGCAAAAACAATATGCTTTTAAAGATCAGTGTTGCCAGATGTAGCAAAAAAATCATTTAGGAAATACTTAGAACATACACAATGAATTAAATCGCAAAAAAGAAGGTAAAAAACTCAAAAAAATTTAAAGTTTAATGATTTAATTTGGTAAAATATATCATTTAGATAAAATGTTTATTTTATGTTATCTCTTGCTATCATGAAATGATTTTATATTAATTAATGTACATATATATAATTATTGCAATGTTATCAATGTTATCATTATTGCAATACTGCAATTGCATATTAATTAAAAATGTGGTTGAAAGCAAGAACTACGAAATAAAAATCGTTTCAATGAACAATCTGAGATGGAACAGAATTAGGGTTTGACGATTTTCTCCATACAAAATGACATAAAAAATCGTCGGAAAAAGCAGTCGTGAGATAAAACCTATTTTATTTTGACAGCGTGTTTTCTTACTCTCACAATCTGTATGTGGTATTGCCGTACTTTCACCGAATTTTATGCATTTTGTAAACAAAATATATATGTTTTTGGTTTGAAGTAAAAATAAAAACAAGAAGCAAACCAAACATGAAAAAGGGTAATTCACAGTATTTGAAGTTGCGGCTGTCGATCTTATTATGAACCATCTTATTTTGACAGCGTTTTTGCTTGAAGTTGGGACGTATTCTGTTTATCACTGCCTTTGTGTTAACGAAGTGAAACAAAATGTGTTCACTCATGGTATGAATAGTTCTGGTTTTTACTCGAAATAGGGTTTTAGTCAATGAATATATTCATATGTTATGGACATGAACATATTCATATGTTCATTGATGACCACTTTATAATTATGACTTTATTAAATATACATATCGTAACGTTTTAACCTTTTTAAAACGTCTGAGTTCTTTTTAATTGAGTGAAAATAAAATAAACACAATATTATGCGGAGAAGACAACAAATTGTCAACCTTAACGCAAAATCGTATGCCATCGAAACAATTTTGAAACTGTTTAATAATTTTCGCATCAAAACAAGTCCAACATTTTTAATATCCCATGTCTCATTATGAAAAGCCCTAACAAAAGCTTTTCCAACATAAACAAAACGAACTGCTACAGTTCATTGACACTTTCGCAATTTTTCTACCACATCAGTGTAGAAATTCAGAAGAGTATGTACAGTAGAACTACTTTTCTTAAAACTAATTTGTCTGATAGGAATGTAGAATTTACTTAAAGCTATATTCATTATCTCGAGCATTATCTACTCAAATAAGTTTCCTACGATAGAAAGTAAAGAAATAGGTAGAAAGCTATTGATTTATTTGTTTCGGAATTGCACAACGTTCGTTTTCCATGAGATGAAGTTTCTGTTGCAAACAGTACTACTTAATCTTAGCCGAGTTAACTCTCAGGCACCACCTGAGTATATCGGCAAATGTCGCTCCTTCACTTCAGAAAACGGACCCAGAGCATTACCCATAGTGTATGATTTTTGACTTTTATGTATGAACACGATCCTATACGTTGTCCATATTCGTGGGGCAAGTGACATCATGAGGCACGGTCTATAAATTTTCAAAAAACATGAGAAAAAATTGAAAAGTGAAAAGAAGTCTGTTTTTCTTTTTTTTTGGCGCTTTTCAGCAACCCCTGAATTCAATCAAGTAGATTTTGCCCTTCCCGATAACTTTGGTTCAGTTACTTCAGCTAAGATATTCGAAAATTATTCAATCGCCAAATCCAGCGTTTACTTATCATTGAACCATACGGTAGATAGACCAGTGGGTCTCTTTCGGTTCAAAAAGTGGGATTTCAATGAACAGATCGAAACAGATAAATGTACATGAGACCAGAGAAGGAGCAATCCCTATACGCATTCCAATTTTTTATCAGATTCGAAAATGTATCCTCGATGAGTGTAGCATTTATAAATTGCCTTTAGTTACTCACGATAAAGATGGCTTCTGCTTTACTACTGTGTTGTATCAATAATCAAATGAAATAGTGACTCACCTTATTGATTTATAATCCAGGTTCCCAAGATGGTGTATAGGGTGTTTGTCTCTAGTAACCAAGGGAAATTTAATCCGTATCAATTATTATAAATTGAAACTAAAATACATTGATTATAGCTAATTGAGTGAAAAAATATTTAATAATTAATTTAATATTTAAAAAATATTTAATATTAATTTAATATTTTTAGTTTATATTTATATAGATAGAAGGACAATAGACTCATTGATAGATAAATGTACATATGTAGGTGATTCAAAATTCAGAGGGTCATCTAATTATTTCATAGTTTATATCATTTTTAATTTTTCCTTTTAAATAACAGTATATGCATGTATGTAACATACATATATCGGGTGGGCCATCTATCGGTTTAAATTTGAACCAGCGGTTATTTCGAATCTGGTTATACTTATGTCGTTCTAATCTGACACAAAATTCTCCGCTGAACGAAATTGATCGATTTACGCTTGAGCAACGTTGGATTTTATTTACAAAACAAAGACAAAAGATTGCTAAATCATCTTTTCGGCTGAAGCTCATTTTTATCTTGGTGGGTACGTTAATAAGCATAATTGCCGTATTTGGGGATCAGAAAACCCAAACGTGGTCTTACAAAAGCCAATGCACCCATTACTGTTTGGTGCAGCTTCTGGAGCGGAGGCATCATTGGTCCATATATAGTTGAAGATTATGAGGACGCAACCATTACGGTCAGGAGACTGCTATCGCACCATGATAACCGATTTTTTTGTGCCCGCTCTTCATTATATTGATGTGAACGATATTTGGTTTTAACAGGATGGTGCAACTTGCCACATATCTCATGCCACAATCGATTTAATGCGTCAAACGTGTGATATCCGATTAATTAGCCGAAATGGTGATGTCATTTGGCCGCCAAGAAGTTTCGATTTGACACCGTTAGACTATTTTCCATGGGGCGCCATTAAAGACAAGTGTTATACGGACAAACCAGAGACAATTGAGTATTTGACGGCCAGCATTCGTGACGCCGTTGCCGAGGTACAACCCCATACACTTGAAAAAGTTCTCGAAAATTTCTCAGACCGAATAAATAAATTTTGCAAAATTTCAAACCGTTTTTGTTTTATATCATTTTTAAATTTAAAGTTTTAAATGGCCTACTCTGCATTCAACATTTTGATTAGAGTTTTCATGGTATCTAATGACTAACATTGCTGTTGCATTTATAAATAATTTCGAACCAACATTAGCAAACTAAGGATTAGGATTGAAAATAGCTTAAAAAATTATTAATCTTTCATGAGTTTTTACTTCTGTGATATATGCTAGATTTTTCGTTAATTATATAATATATCGTCATATAAAATCCAAAAGGCCCTAAGTTACAAAAATTTTAAATCGATTTTTTAATTAATTATGATGCATTCTTTCGAAATATATATTCCTACGAATTTTTACACTTTTAAAATTGAAAACAAAGTTTTTATCAGCAATATTCTAAGTTTAACTTATATAGTTCATTTTACATTTTAAAAAGTTTTTTGTTTCTCCCGTAAAATTTTTGAAATGAAACTTAAGGCTTTTGGATTTCACATGGCGATACATAGCTCTAAAATTCACAATTGAAAAGAAAGTTTTTATCAGCAATATTCTAAGTTTAACTTGAATGGTTCATTTTACATTTTAAAAAGTTTTTTGTTCTCCCGTAAAATTTTTGAAATGTAACTTAGGGCTTTTTTATTTCATATGACGATATGTAGCTCTAAAATTCACATTTGGTATTCTAAAATCATTGACTAATTTGCAGATCTTTACTATATCGAGTTTACACATAAGCCCTAATTGCCAATTAAGTGATTTTGGACAATTAAGGCCTTAATTGATCTCAATTAACCATACAAAATCACAATTTCTAAATAGCCTAATTAGTACTTAAATGCGTTAACTGAGTCAAACTGAAAATGCAACCCTGTGTAAAGTATATTAAATGAGGAATGGCAACTTGGTATGAAATCTGTTCAGTGAGAAGTAACAAATATATACAGTATGAAACATCCTTATTCGTACAAATTTTCAAGACGCATGTTTTTAAATCACTAGTTTTTAATAAAGTAATAATTTAAAAAATATTTTTTATACGATTTTAAACAAGGAGGTTTTATTACTTAAAACAAATAAAAAACGGCACTTGTGTTACAATTTTTTTAGAAACAGAATGTAATTTAATTTTTGTTGTATGAATCTGGATTTCGCTCACTGTAATTGGCATATAAAATATATATTGACAAAGTAAAAAAAGTAAACAAACCTTTTGTGTATTGATTTTGAGATTTTCCTATACATTTGACACTCTATTTAAAGTTAAAGTTTTATTATTTATTTGATTACTTTGTTTGAAATTCCCTAATTTAAACTTTCACTAATAAGATGTTTCTAAGCCTCTTCAGTTGTTAAATGCTAATTGCACAACCTTAATTCCTCTATATGTGAACACCAAATCCGATAGCTCAATTTAGAAATTAATTGACTCAATTAAAATCTATTACTAAACATGGTATTATTTGAAAGAGAGAAGAAACATAAGCTACACATTGTGAGCAAGTTTATTGGGTTTCTAACGGTCGACTTCTAGCTGAAGTTTCAGCTCTTCAATATGGGCGGAGTGCTGCCTGTGCAGTGAGAAAGAGGAGACAACGAAGAATATTCTCTGTAAATGTATTTATATAGCAAAGTTTCATATGCGAATACATTTGAAGCCATTTATTGGACCAGAGCAAGTTCGTCGACTGCTCATTGGGGATATTATGCTTTTCATATGAAAGGTTGGGGGTATTCTTCTGAAGACTGTTCGGGATGGTGTTTCCGGACCGAGCGGACAGTCATCCGTCCATGGAAATTGACTTTATGGAGTACTGAATGGTCTTTCTTTTTAGGGATTCCCATTCGCTGCAGGTTATCCATTAGCAGGTCTGACCGCGAAGTGTTTGGCACAATAGATGTTCCCAAGTCGAAGTGCCGTGGCCTCTTTGCCCCCTCTGGTAATAATAATAATAATAAAGTTACATACAAACTACATACAGATGTATCACATTTCAAATAATGCACCAATCATTAAATTTATATGTAAATCAATAATAAAATTGTATCTCTAAAAGATGTTTTATTGAATACAATATTATGTATAATCACCTAAAGAGCCTTGAAAAAACAAAAAATAGGAAAATCAAAGTGGGTAAGTCTTCGTTTAAGAAAGAACGAATTGTATGAATAAGCTTAATAATAAGTTAAAAAGTTGTTTAAAAACTATCGATGATGCAATTCAAGCTCATTGAGTTATTGAAAAACAACCCTTAACATTTTAACAATTTTTTTATCGCAGATATACATTTACATATATTTAAGCGCAAATACATTGTTAGAGACAGGGTACCCAATTCATTTTCAAATATGCATTTGTTTCAAAAGTAATTGCTCTAGAATGGCAAAACTTCTAAGAACTCTTATTCTTACAATTCTATTATTTTTAAAATTTTATCTATTTTATCTCTTGAAGTATTTTAGGAATTACACAACGAAGTAATTTTATTATCCCTAGAACAATGCTGTGTAAAATTAAAAATGTATTTGTGTTCGTGAGAAAAAGAAATGCACTGTAAGAAATTTTTAACGGGTTAAAAGTAGTATTGAGTTCTCTAAGAATTTTTTTTAAAATCAAAATATAAAAATGTAAATGTTTTGTGTAAAATTTAAAATGCATTGGGGATTATAAAATGCATTAAAATCATTAAATATTCGTTGTACGTTGTTAATAATGTTAATCAGTACATTTAGAGTAAAAGATTCACAAACACCACATGTTAATTTGTCGCTGTTTCAGTGACGACTAAAAGCAAATTTCTTCCAGTGCTTTTGAAAAAAAAACACAAACAACGAGGGGACTAAAACCAAGAGCGTAAGAATACGTGTGAGTTGAGCGTAAACAATTGTTCTATGAAATTAACACCACTGCCCTAGAGCCATAACCTTAGTCGATTCGACTAACATCGACTTTATTTACATATGCAGCTTCTTGTTTAATTGCGCGATCAAATTGAACTCTTCTGTATTCTCTGTTGTCAGTGTTCTCTTCCTGTGAACATTCATATTTCTTCAGCAATTATTATGTTTTTTTAGTTCTTAAGCAGTGTTGCCAACTTTTTATGATCAAACCGCGCAGACCTAGTACTCAAAAGGCGCTAAAAAGCACTTAATTATAATTTATGTAAACATTTGTAAAAAAGCGTTAATAATATTTAAAGCCAAAATATATACTGAAATTGTAAAGAAACAATTTTTACTATTAAAACACTTTTACAACGATTTTTTAATAAGTTTAACTTTTTCTTGATTTTTTGAGGCTGGTGTTAGGCAAGGTTGTGTTCTTTCTCCACTGCTGTCGATTATGTGTTGCAACGTGGTATAATCTTGGAACTTAACACAAAGTTGTAAGACCTAGATTACTCAGATGACATCTATCTCTTTGCTAATAGACATGGCGAAATGCAAAACTTGACTCTATACAATCAGAAGCATACAGAGTGAGCTAACGGATAAAAATCTTCAAAATCAAAATTATACGAATCAAACAAAGCTAATAACACAACGACCTTCGGAATTCTGGATCAGAAATTTGGGAGATGTCCCGTCTTTTTGACGTCCTCACGACGTCCAAAGGTTCCAGCACTGATATTCAGAATAGATGGGATCTATTCAGGCCGACTGATTGCAATAGGGCATTCTCTTCCATTCAGACGCTTATAAGCCACTGTCTGCGATGGATTTTGAAAATTTTCTGGCCAGAAACCAGATCACACCAACTTCTTCTAATGAAGGAAATAGACTGGGCACACTCTGAGGAAACCAAACTAGGACTTAGTAAGACTAGCCATTAAATGGAACTCGCAGATAAACAGAAGAATCGGAAGGTAAACCCATTACTAGAGAAGACAGATTGAAAGAAAAGCCCATAGCATGACTTGGTATCAGATTAGATCATCGACCTTAGATAGGCGTAAAAGGGAAGAATTCGTTATTCTCTGTGCTCTGTTATTCCCTTGGGATCTTCAAAGGTGTAAAAACAAATAACGAGTTTAGAATTTTAATTAAATAATTAAGATTTGTTAGCTTTCTTTTAAAATGACTTATAAGTCTTGAGAAGTGGGCTCTTAGATTTGAGATACGTTTCAAAAACACTATTTTTATTCATTTTTTCACAAATATTATCTGGAATTACGAAATTCTTACAGCATGTAGCATTTTAAGTCAATAGTTTATATGAATTGATGAGTTTATTTAATGTATTATATTTATATTTCTTTCGAGTAATTGCAAATAGAAAAGCGCTAACCTAGCGCGTTTTTTGAAAAAAGCGCTAAAGTGCGACTTTTCGGTAGTTTAAACGCGCTATATAGCGCGAAAGGCGCTAAATTGACAACACTGTTCTTTAGCTATAAATGAATGTATTTTTATTTTTATTTTTTTAAACGAAAATGAGTTTTAAAAATGATTTGAACAAATAAAAGCTAAATAACAAACTCCTTGTCCACCAACTGTGATAAGAATCTCTATAGGCTCTAATGAAGCGTGTAACAAATGCTATTAAAAAAGGAATATATATACGAGTATGTACATATATATTTTTATATTTCTTACTTACAATTTACAATATGAACAGAATTTGTGGATTTCAATATTAATTTTTTGTTACTTTTTTGTTAATTAAAATAATTAATCTCAACAGTGTCTCGTACAATATCTTCCTAATAAGCATTTAAAAAAATGTTTTTTCTCAAATAAAAAAGCTAAATATCTTGTTTAATTTCTGTGCAAAACAAAGTTAAAAAGCTACTTTTAACAATACAATTGACAGTTTGTGCATAGACACAGTAAACATCTGTTGTAAATGTATGTTAGTCGTTTCGTCTAATGGTTAGTGTTTACGTACAAAAAAAGGTTACGGTTCTATGGTTATACACTCCAAATGGAGTGAAAATGTATCTGGGTACCCAATTAATTTTTAATAGAAATTAGTTGCAGAGGTTGTTGATCTAGAATGTGACAACTTTTTAAGAACTCCTACAATTCTATTACTTTAAAAAACATGCCTTAGCTCTTTTAGTTTTTTGGGTGTGGCACGACAAAGTACTTTTTATTACACACCATTACTGGAGTGACAGTGTACGTTTTGGTTAACCAAAAAATTAAAATTATAATTGAAATTCATTATGACTTTAAAGCATTTTTTTATTCGAGCATATAGTTTCATAACGTTTATTAAAAATAATATTAATAAATCACCACCACATCGTTTGCATCCAGTTGAAACCATACGTTGTTGATCTCATTGATTTTTGAAAGCAAGTGTTCATTCATCGATAACATACGTATGTGTATCATTCACTGTAGATGTAGATCCTACTTTATTTTGAAAAGAATATAGACCGATGATGACGAATAGTATCTTATTTTATTCGACGGTTATTATTGATGGTAGGCAAGCTGGAAAAGTTCTTGAACACGGCTTTTAAGGTATCATGTCCTAAAATTCGATCTAGGAAGAATTTCCTACTATAGTGGAATTCGGAGTTACAGAGGTAGATCTTGAGCCATACCGAAAAAAACTGGCTGAGAACAAAAAGACCGTCGCTAGGGCAAAAAGAACTTGTGCAGAGAATTCTGCCGTTCAATTAAGAACGCAAGAAATTATGGCTAAGGATCATTCTAATCCCACCATTATTAGGAGGGAGGATGAGATATGGTCGGATAGCTCTGAGGAGTTTATCGAGATACTTCTTATGGCTCAGTTTCCAGTGCAACCGATTATATCGGAATAGACGGTTATTCGAGTAGGGACAATCTGTCGTGGGCTATTAAGATATAAATTTCCGTGACTAGATAGCATCATCTCGAAAATTGTACAATGCGCTGAGAGATTTACAGTCCATGAAGATATGCCGTATATGCTTTTCTCTGAGCCAAGTTCCGGCGATCTGGAGAAGGTTAAATATGGTGTTCATTCCAAGGCGGGAAAGGACAAGGGACTTCTGGCTTATTATCGCCTCCTCGTTCACGATTAACTCATTAATAGCCCAACCAAAACTACAAAGGAAAAATTTGAAAATTTCTCTGTGTTAGTGTTATGCATTAGTAATGCAAGAAAAGCAAAAAATAAAAATAAAAAAAATTATGAAAAAAAAAAAATCATAAATTTTTTAAAAAGAACAATAATTTTATGAAGTAAAAATATTTTAAAATTTCTTTTAATATTAAATGTATTTAACAACAACACCTTCTACTACTAAAAAAAAATATAATATATTACTATTTCCAAGAAATTTTTGTTTGTCAAAAAATAGGTGTTCCCAAATTGGCACAAATTGTTTAGAATGGGTTAAGACCCTATAGAAACTGCTGGATTTACATATACAGGGTAAGTTGATTGGTGCGAACGGAATTTCTCTTCACGACGTGTTTCGAGTCAATAAAAGATCACTTCAGTACCAACAATACACTTAAGCTGCTTACCTCGGTAACAACGTAGGAGTGGAAGGTGTTGTTAGCGGTTTGCTAATCAGAATGCTAATGAGCAATTATAAAAGGTCAAAATAAATAGTGTTTTGCCCTCAGGTTATCTCACCCCTTATCTGGTTTCTCGTTATGAACTCAATGTTAAAGGAATTCGAGAAAACTGGCACTAAGGCGGTGATTTACGCCGCTGATGTCGTTATACTTATCTCAGGCATATACCCATCCGAATCTGAATACTTGGCCCTCAGAAGGTGGGCTGAGTATAAATCCAGAGATGACCTCATTGGTGCCTTCAGGCTCCCCGAAATATGTGGGCGTGATTCTGGACTCGAAATTATCCTGGAAACGTAACATAGCAAATTTTCGGTTGGGTCTGAGACCTAGGGTTGCAAATTGGATGTTTATATCTATAATCAGACCTGTACTTACTTATGGCGTGGTGGTATAGTAACCTGAGACGGTAATGGTAACGGTCACCATAGAGCTAGGAAGGGTGCAGAGATCGGCTTCTGTTGGTGTCACAGAGACGACGCGTAGCGCTTTTTCTGCTGCTCTTGATGTGTTGTTGCACCTAATGATGATTGACTTGATTATTTGAGTTGTGTGTAGCAGAGTAATGTTATAGTCTCTGAAATGTGGAGGGCAAGAGCCAGAATTTTCGATAAGCCCCTGGGGGGATTGCATTCTATTTCTGACTACTGCACTCCATGGCTCAACTTCGACAGGCGATTCGGGGTGATCCAATCAGGAACTTCGACATCAGTGTCTTCCCGATGGCTCAAGTGGTTTTCAGGCTGAGATATTGGCCATTAAGGAAGCATGCTCACAAATATATTAAGATGGCGGCAATCCTTGAATTTTCGACAAAACATAACTAAATAAAATTTTTAATAGTGATTAAATCGCTATATGTGATATGAAAATAGTTAATTGGCATTACTGTAATATATAAGCAATAACAATCTATAACAAAAATACAACACAGTCAATTTTGTGCATCTATAACGGCGCAAACTTCACTTTCTATCGCGCTTTTAAAGTCGGATTTTCCAATTACAAAGCGTTGACGCCTCACTATTTGGATTTGCTCCATACAATTTGTATGTACATGAGAGTTTTTGACAGATAAATAACGCTCAGAACTATAATTTAGGTTTGGCTGCTAAAAATATTTTCTAACTCACACAGGGTTTAAATTCTGTAACAAATTTCGTTTTCAAGTAAAACTTATGCAATACAAAAGGGTTCACTCTAACGTCAATGATTCGCAAACCATTTTACCTACAAAAACCGTATATACATAAAAACCTTGGTATTAACTTCACCTTTCGTTTAAGGGCTTACAAAATAATGGCGTATTTCAGAGAACATTAATTACAACGGATTTCTTTTATATATATAGATATACACGAGCTATATCTAGTTATTTATATATCTAGCGCTAGGTAGCTTCAATGTCAATTCGCCCTCGTAGATTTTCAGACAACACTGGATGGGTAAAGCAAATATTTTATATATAATGTTAAATTTTTTTGTTTGTTTTTAATTCAAAATTATATTATATCTTAATGCGACAAAACAAAATGTTAAAAAATAGTACAAAACTAAGAACTCTGAGAAGATATCAAAAATGCTGACTAAATTCGATAACATAACTCACTTCTTTTTTTAGAAAATTTAAAAAGTTCCGTAATTACAACTTGTTTCGTCGGAATAAAAAATGAACCAATGAATTAGCCCTCAAGGTGCAGAAATTTTAAAGGTACTTTTGAATAACATTTTTTTCTGGACAATGAATCTTAGCAAGCACATAAATTTATTTAAAAAGGAAAAAAAATAATTTTAGAAAAAAAATGCACTCATTTTTATTTCATCAAATGCAACACTTCACCCCCAATCAATTAATTGCGCCGAAAAGGAGTTCAAATGTTGGAAGCTTAAAGCTAATCCTAACCATGGATCTTCAATTCAAAGAATCCAAGACAAGATTTACGTATGATTACATCAGCACCTTAATACACCAAAAATTCCAACATACATAGGGTTCTCGATGTGCCGTATTTCACCCAAACCCAGTAGCTCGAAGTATTTTAGATTCAGTGGTTACCTTCGTTTTAAAAGGAGTGACACTGCAGTTTTCATTTCCACTTAGATGAAGTGTACGCTTTACAATAAGATACGAAAATCAAATGTGTTCCTAGTACCGATTGGAACTAAATAATAATATTTTATAGTTTTAAAAAATAATTACTTATTGTCAGTTCAATATAAATTGAAGGTATCGTAAATAAAAGAATTAATGAAAAAAATTATTCAACTTATCCATAAGTAATGGATATGTCCCCAATCAGTGGAAAACTTTATATTTTATTCCTTTATTTAAAACTGGATATTAATGCAAAAACTACTGAGATACGGCTAAACTTAATTTTAATCCTATTATTCTGGAAAAATTTGTATTTATGTACTTAATTTTTAAACCATAATTTATAAGACTTGATAACGCCTAACCAGCATGGCTTTAGAAAACAACGCCCAACTGTTATTAACCGCTTGCAGTTTACCAACACAAACTCCTCCAAACTTTTCCAAATAACTTAAATTGGATTGATTCTTATTTTAAATATAGACAGCTGAACGTTCTATATAAATAAAAAAAATTTCTTGAAAGAAAGAAAGCTATCTGGGTCAATTTTTATTATTATTATTTTTTTTAATGATATACTAAAAGCCTTAGAATAAAATGATATCTCCAATCACTTATATCTGTATCATGAAATAGATAATTTTTGCACTTATGTTTTATCTTCTTTAGTTCTCGGTGTTATGCTTGATATCAATCTAAGTTTTTGTTATTAAATTGTCTCTCTTAAAAGCGGAAGGACAATGAATGCTAGGCGTTTCAATCTTGACGAATGTTATCAACGGTGATGTGTACTCTGGATTCCTTTTGGGAAATATATTTTTTAATATTTCACACCGGTAGACACGTTACTTCCGCTTGTTTTTAAATTCTTTTGTACCAATTGCGCCAACGTAGACCCACTGAAGTGAATTTGTTAAAATTTTAATGATATCTATCATTTTATTGATTTTTCTTTGAATATACATACATTTGGTCAAATCAAATACATTAGAGTTTTCCTTAATAGACAATTTTGTATTGTTGATTATTGTGATTATTGTGTGTTATATCAACATTTTCTTGTATTATTTTTTTACTACTAAAGTTTGTAAGAAATAAGTAGTAGACTTTATTATGAAATAAGTAAATAATAATTAGTTTTGTATTGTTACGTTTTAACCTTTTTAAAACATTAAAGTTCTTTCTAATTGCATTAAATAAAATAAATAACACGTAGTTATTGTCTTAATTTACTGTCTTTTTTTATTTCCACACTTTTACTTTATACAGCAAATTTACTCAACACTTCTATTTACGCCTTACCGCGACTTTACTTATTGATTGTTAAATTACAACTGAATGAATGGCTATGCATAATTCTCCGCCTTTTATTACAATTGATATTACTTCCCGTTAATTCAAATTTAATACCCAAAATCGATATGGTAACACCGTTCAATACGCTATTGGTAACAATGTTAATAACACAAATTTCGGCATTGATACAAACCAATAGAATAATTGCCGTAATAAAGTCTATAGCTAATATTTTTATTGTACTAATTTGTTGTATCTTTTCTTTTGACATTGTTTCTTTGCGTAACAGTCAATATAACAAGAGGGTATTAACTCAGAATTTTAAAATTTCCAGTAGAGGTGAAAAACTGTTTGTGGTTACATTTTAAGAGAATATGAAAATCCGAATACATACTAGTAAGCAAAAAAATGATACCTTTTTATGAAAAAATATTTTGTATAACTCAAAATAACAACTTCTTGGTGATATAAAGGTAGTCAATACACTATGACAAAAATTGTCTCAAATGTGGCTTCGGAGAGAGAATGAGAAAAGAGTTGAAATTTGTACAGTAGATACATATTGATGCTGTTAATTGATTTCTTGCAAAAAATGATTATGTGCAATATATATAAAATACGACAATAAAATGTGTTCTAATACCTGTTCTCTGAAGTGCGCCAACCGAACGAAAAGTGAAGTCAATACGAAGGTTTTTATGTATATGCGGATTTTGTAGGTCCATTGGTTCGGGAGTTATTGACGTTAGATTGTACCCCTGGGTATTGTATAAGTTTTACTTGATAACGAAATTTGTTACTGCATTTAAACCTAGTGTGAGTTAGAAAACATTTTTAAAACTGTATACATAAAAAGCATAAGAATAAAGTTCTCATTTGGTGTGTGACTTCACTATTATTCAACTGGACAGTGCCTCGACAAAATAAAATATGTACTTATGTAAATGTCCATATATATATATATATATATATATATATATATATATATATATATATATATATATATATATATATATATATATATATATATATATATATATATATATATATATATATATATATAACGGTTATAGTAAGAATCTCTAAATTTGGCTCAACTAACTTTGTGTTAATACAAATCATTAATCAAAAATTTGGCCGAATTGGATATTTTTGGAATGGTAAAAGTGGATGGTTAAGAATTTGATAAATAACTTGTTAATACATATCATCAATCGAAATAAGGGCGAAATTGAATAAGTGGGTGTGGCATCTTCCATACAAATTAAATATTGATTTTTGTATATCTAAAGAACGATTAGAATGGAAGGTTCTGAATTTGGTCTAAATAACTTAACTTGAAATTGATTAAGTGGGCATGGTAGCTCCCAAACAAATTTAATAATAATTTTTGTATATCTTGAGAATGGTTAGAATTGAAATTTCTAAATTTGGTTTAAATAATTTGGCAGTCAATACAAACCATTTTGCATGTGTAAAGGACGGTAACAGTTAAAGCTCTCTTTATCTATCCAAAAGTCAATAAGTAGGTACAACACAAAGGTTCCCAGCAACGCGAGAGGGATTACTCTAGTATTTTATATTACTTCTTTAATAGAAGTCAGGCAGTTCATGATGGTGATGACAAGGTAGCAAGTTACTTAGTTAAATGAGGTGGTCTAATAGTTTTGATTCTTGGCACTCTGTTATACACTACGTATTCTTGAAATTATCTACCATGAAACTCAAATGCTGAACTCAAAGGCTTTCAACTGTACATTAGCTGCTTTAATAGTTTTGATTCTTGGCACTCTGTTATACACTACGTATTCTTGAAAATATCTACCATGAAACTCAAATGCTGAACTCAGAGGCTTTCAACTGTACATTAGCTGCTTTAAGACTACCGTTTACAATTGCGTTCTTAAACTAAACCATTATCTTGAAAATGTGTTAAATGGGCTATAGATAGACTATTGATATTATGACTGAATTTAGAAATATAGAACAGCAGCTGGACATTTTCTTAAAAAAGTATATATATTATTATTATAAAATTTAAAATTATATTATTATATTATTATATATTATTATTATATTATTTTAAAATTTAAAATTGCATGCCAATAAATAACACTATGCGACAAACAAAAAAAACCTGTTTAGTTGGCACTTCTAACAACACAATAAACCAAAGTCTACAGCAAGCTTTGTAAAGGAGTGATTATTATAAAACATTTACAAACAGCTCCATTCATTTTTCTTCAACTTCATTCATAGAAAATTTACATGCGTAAAAAACCCAATTAAAGACAAGCAGAGCTTAAAAAATGTTCTTGTTAAAGACAGGCACAATATTTTTAGTGAAACTACAAAAAAAAAAAAGAAAAATATATATCAATATCTTCATTGAAATGTTATTTATATGTTTTGAAAATTTAATTTCTGTTTTTTATATAACTTAAGAATATTATATTTTTCAAGTAGATTCTCTTTGTATTGTTATTGAAAATAATTTCATTCAAATGGCTGCCTCGGCTGGCCATGCAGTAGCCTACAGGATCGGTCCAATTTTTAAGCACATTATCGGTTGTGTGCAGCTGTATTTCACCAATGGCTTCACGAATATTGTCACTTAAAGCGTCAATTGTCTCTGGTTTGTTGGCATTACACTTATCTTTGACGGCACCTCACAAATAATAGTCAAATGGTGTCAAATCACAGCTACGAGATGGCTTCGGCTCTGCGGCTGATAATGCGATCTTCAAAAATAGGGCGCAAAAGTGTAGCTTCGGTTGTGTGGCACGTAGCGCCATCCTGTTGAAACCAAATGTTGCTAATATCCTCCTCTTCAATTTTTGTGAACAAAAATTCGTTCAACATGGCCCGATAACGATCGCCATTGACTGTAATGGCCACTCCTTGCTCATTTTCGAAGAAAAATGGCCTAATTATGCCTCTGGACCAAAATCCGCACCAAACAGTGACTCGTCTTGGGTGTATCGGCGTTTCAATGTATGCGTGCGGGTTTTCTGTGCCCCAAATGCGACAATTTTGCTTGTTTACATACTCGCCAAGATCAAAATGAGCTTCATCTGAAAAGATGATTTTTTTTTTGGCAAAATCGGCATCTTCTGTAAGTCGATCGAAGGCCCACTTAGCGAAGCGTATACACAACCATATTCGTTCAGCGGAAGGATAAAACTAATTATCTGTCAAATCAGACATGAGCTAAGTGTTACCATTCACGAAATAAGCACTAGTTGAAAAAAAACGTTAGATGGCAGACCCTTTATAAGAAGGCTTGTATCATTAACGGAATATGTTTAATGTTATCGAGTTTCCTTAACTTCAGGTCGCGTTATGAAACAGATAACTTATATACACTTGACAAAACAGTTAAGACTTCAATGATATTGAAAATAGAATAATATTTTACACCGACCGTTTTTTGTTTTTCTTGAGTTTTGTTAATAAATAATTTTTATAATCAAGGGCATTTACTTACCATGTTAATTTACAAAGATACAAAATTAAAAACAAAAATTATATACATACATACTTACATACATTTTATATAAATTCCTACATACTATGTCCATAAATGCTTTTTATTAAAAAGTAAATGATGAAGAACATAGGCTATGTATGTATATTAAATACAATCTTGTAATACATTCGACGTTGACATACAGGCTGTTTTGACTTCAACAGAAAAGATTGATGACGATAATTGACTTTTATTATACCGTCACTTATAATGCCTAGAAGTATCCGACAGGTGTTCGTTCCATTTTACAAAAAATTTATAATAAATTTATGTTTTCTCTTTCATTTTCTTTTTGCGTTTTCCCCTGCTATTTATTTTGTGTTTGTTATGATAATACTTATACTTGTATGTGTATATTGTTGTTTTTTGTCTTCTTCACTTGTCCGGTAAACGGTAAAATAAAATGACAATTTATCAATGATTGTTATTATTCATGAGTACGTTTGCAAGTGTAAGAGAATTAATGTCTGAATGTTTCCAAATGCAAAACAATTTCCATACATTTTTGGTTCCAAAAGGTGGTTGGAAAAGTAAGGGTTTATCATGTGGTTTATGGCATTAAATGCGTGCATTAAAACGGTCAATTATGCAAAAATAAATAAAAAGAATTAAACGAGTCAATCGAAATTCATGACGCAAATATTTTTAGTAAAAATTTCATGATTTATATTTCTTTTTTCTTTTTGCAATAAATTTAACTTATGTTTTTATTATTAGCAAAACTTTATAGGTATTATTGTTATTATTGTTAAAAGCAGCCTTAAAATGGGCTTTTTATACGAACACAGTGCATATATATATATTTTTTTAATATAAGACCAGCACCCAGGGGATGGCCACTACTCAAGCAGTGCATTGTACTGGTACTAGGAAAATAGGTTGTGGGAAGTAGAACAGAGGGAGTAGTGTTTATGGACGTTAGATTTAAATTTACTTTACTTACGACATAAGTGGCAGGGAATACTTTCGCTGGAAGATTATTCCACAACCGAACAGTGCGACCAAACGAATTCTCCCTATAATGCGTTGTGCGATTTAATGAACAATCAACTACAAATGGATGCGCACTACGAGATATACGAGTACTACATAAAAATTTATGATTATGATTTTTAGGAATAAATTCCTTAATTTCGTTAGAACACATTCCATTATAGTACCGATAGAACAATGAAGCACACGCCACATTGCGACGGTGTCCTAATGAATCGATAGAGTTGGCTACCCTACCGTCATTGATGAGCATCTTCGCCCTTTCCTGTACACGGCCGCGAAGTTCTAAAATAGACTTGGAAGCACCGGCCCATACATGAGAGTTGTATTCCATTTTGGGTCGGATATAGGTTTTGTAAATATTAAGAAGATCAGATGGAGTGAAGTATTTCTTGCACCGTCTTGAAAAACCAAGGCAGTTGAATGCTTCTTTCGACACTTGAAATATGTGATCATTCCACCGAACGTCACAGTGAATTCTCATGTCCAGAACATCAAGAGCATCTGATTCGTCAATATACACATTACCCATTGACACAGATGACAACACACCACCACGTCTGTGTGTTAAAAAGCAACATTGAGTCTTGCTCGCATTAAAATCGACCCTGTTCGCACGAACCACTCGCAGACCTCCACCAGGTCACTTGTGAGTGTGTCGCTCATATTCCTCCTTCTCGCCCCAATCTCTAAAAGGCTCCGTCTACGATCAAAAGAATATGAATGACAACTGTTACTGTCATCCGCAACAGAGTAGATAGGATTATAAATGAGAAGAAGAATATCGTTAAGAAATATTAGAAAAAGAGTAGGAGAAAGAACAGAGTCTTTAGGTACCCCTGATTTTATACTGAACTCGTCTTATGAGACCCCATCTGCAACCACTCTTATAGAGCGATCTATGAGAAAACTAGATATAAATCGAGAGAAGTGACTACCGACACCAAAAGCATTAAGTTTCGAAATGAGAGCTTCGTGCCAAACTCTATCAAACCCCTTTGAGATATCCAGAGCTACAACCTTACTCTCAAAAAAACCATGAACCGTACCGATCATCGCTAAGGTAATCGTTGGACTCCAGATATCTCAGAAGGTGCAGTGCCGTCTTAAGGCATTTCGGGGCCCTGGGGCACACCAGAAATTCGGGCCCCCTAAATATTAAAAACGACTAAAAAACTCGTATATTTTATTTTTTAATGTATTTATTTTCGTTTTAAAAAAAAGTTAAATAAATAACACATAAAAATATGGATATAGAAGTTAGCATAAAAGTTACTTAAAAAATGTACATCAGAAAATAAAACGGTGTTTGCATTGATTTTTTATGATAATGTTTTTTTTTCCTGATTTCTGTGCTGCAAAATCTTCTATTATATCGGCAAAGTCTATTTTTTGTAGAACATCACTCTCTATGCACATAATTGACAAATTGCAAAACCTTTCCTGCAATATAGACGTTCGTAATTCGTTTTTTATTCTCTTAAGTTGCGAAAATGAACGCTCCCCACTACAATTTTTACTCATTAGGCAAAGAATATGCGCGTAGCAACATCGACGTTCGGAAAAGTTTCTTCCAGGTTATTCGATCTTATGTGCTTATGCATACTTAAAATAGGTAAGTCCGTTGGCTCATTTCTTAAATTTTGGCTATACTGCCTTAAATGAAAGCATTCTGATTCGAACTCTAAAGCATTTATGTCGTTTTTATAATATTTTGCAAATTCATTACATTTTTGTTTCAGCAGTTCAGAATCAATAGTTGTTATCTGTAAAAGAAAGTCAAATCTTTCTTCTATTTCTTGGTGTGCATTCATACGTTTTTTTAAATTAGCACACAACGTATCAATTATAGGATAAAATGTATTTACACGAAACTCTCTTTGCCGTTTAATTGTACATTTTCTGTTGATCCTTCAAAAAACGTGATTCGTGTACTGCGAATTCTTGTTCTTTCAGATTTGTCCTTGTACTCAGCATTTGGTTTCTTTTTTTTAGCAGACGATTCGTATTGCTTGAAGTTGTTACGTACGTTACTAACATAATCAGCCAGAGATGCATAAAGTTTTGTTGCAACATCCATTGTCATAGTTTTGTTTTGTAAACTTATATTTGTTTTGTTCAGTGTATTTAAAAGGTCATCCCATATCTCTGTAAGAAGAACTGTCTCTAATTTTTCCATTTGTTTGCTAAGCTTTCAGCCTCATTTCTTGTTTCTCCTGGTTGGTCAATGTCATTTGCAATTGATGTTAAAACTTCAGAAATGTGAGTGTAACTATTTTTCAGAGCAGTAATAGCATTAGCACGAGCAGACCATCTTGTATCCGGAATAGGCTTTAGAACTTTATTTTCGCCTATATACGATGCCATAATTTTCCATCTTTTAGTCGAAGCAGAGAAAAAACTATACAATTTCTGAAGAAATCCAAAGTATGTTACAACTTCTGATACGCATTCAACAGCTTGAACACCTACTAAATTGAGTGAGTGTGCCGCACATGGAATAAAAATAGCATATTCACATTTTTCTTTTATTTTTTTCTGTACACCAGAATATTTTCCAGTTATATTCGATGCGTTATCATAACTTTGTCCACGACAATCATTTATGGGAATGTTATGGCTTTCTAAAAAGTTTAAAATTGTGTCTGATATATATTGAGAAGTATGTCTAGCCATTTGCAAAAATTGCAAAAATCTCTCAATAGGCTCTCCGTCTTTTACGTATCTGACGATAAAGGTAAGCTGATCAACATGGGTGAGATCTGGTGTAGAATCCACGCTTATAGAGTAATATTTTGATGCTTTTAGCTCGTTAATAATCGTTTGCAAAACTTTTTGACCCATAATTCATTACAAATATTTGCAGACAGGTATGATATATTTCCTCGTCCTTGATTTCCAAATTTTTAGTATGTTCGGCAAGAAAAGGATCAAATTCACTAATTAGTTCGATACATCCTAAATAATTTCCATTATTTTGGGACCCAAATATTTCATTGTCACCCCGAAAAGCCAGACCTCTTGAAGCTAAAAACTTAACTACAGAAACAATTCTTTTAAGAATATTCCTCCAATAATTTATTTCCGTATCTTGTTGTGACTGCAACTCACTGTCAATTCGTCCAAAAGTATTGCATCTTGAGATGTAATTTAACATTAACTGTCTATGCTGCAAAGTGTTTTCATGCTCCATTACCTTGTTACTTATATTCTTCCAATCCTTATAACCGTCTGGAGAACTAAAGCTATTATCTTAACCGGTATTAAATAAACGACAGCAAAAACAATACACAACTTTCTTTGATGGTGAATAAATGAGCCATTTTCTTTCTAAAATCTCACCATTCGTCAATTTACGAGTGAAAACATTTACAGTCAAATATCTTGTTTTTGTCGTTCCACTTGAATCTGGAAAAGTTGCGGATGTACATGAGAAATCGGAATTTTTATTTGAAAAAATTCTGGTCCTTTTTGAATCCCAAAAAATACGAGCTTCTTCTGTTAAAGTCTCATTACCGTAAGTACCAGGATCAGAAGATAAATTTTTTTGGCTTGTCGTTGGTAAATCTGAGCAGCTCGAAGTGGATGTTCCAGCATTTGTAGAGAATATGACCGTTTTTTCATCTGAGATTTGCTTGCTATTATTTTCTTTACACATTTCCTTTTCAACCTGGGAAGAATCTTGATTTTGAGATAATGAATCACTTTGCGTATTTGTTTTATCGACCGCAAAAAAAGAAGTAAATTTTGGCAGTTTCTCGCATATTTCTTTTTGAATGAGAACAATTTTTCTCTTTTGTGAACCACTTAAATATGTTCTTTTCGACATAACGAAATTATCAGTTTTACACTTTATTTTTTACTTGTTTACAAAGAATACTTTAAAACCTTTAACAATTGAACTACTCCAAACAATCTATTTACTGATTAAAAAAGCGTTACAAACGGGGAATCACCCTTTTAAAATTATCATTAACTTTTACGTGTAGGTATCAGTGGTGCTAACTTTAGCTATTTATGAATTTTTAAAGCATTTTTGTATTAGTAATAAAACGACTTTACAGCAGTCGTAAAAATAATTAACAATACTATGTTATAGTATAGACAGTAATTTTGATTAACAAAAGTGTTGTTTAGAATCCTAAAATTTATTTATTTGCTTGTTGTATTCATATTTCTATATGAACCTTTTGTCAATCAACCTACATATTTGTAGTTCCCTGAAATATGCAACATTTTCTTTTAAGCAAGGGATTTGTTTAGATGGCCTGTATAAAATTTTTTAATTCGAAATGCTGGGTATTGTGTTTCAAATTTCTTACAAAAAATTGCGAAATAACGTAAAAAATATTTCGTACGAAATGCTTGTAAAAAAATCTTGTATAAGTAGTACTTTGTTCTTAACTAAAAGAAAAATATATACTAAAAATTTTTAAAAATTATTCCTTTCTGGGGCCCCTATGACTTTGGGGGCTCTGGGCACGTGCCCCTTGTGCCCTTATTGTTAAGGCGGTACTGAGAAGGTGGTGATTAATCATACTATCCATAACCTTGGTATACAAAACAGGACTTATTTAGCATATGCAATTTTATAACCCATGTGCTGGACTTTTCAGTATTTATCTTGATACAAAATGTTCGTTCATTCAAATAAGATTTTAGAATTAGGTTATAAGTAGTCGACAATATAATTTTTAATTGAAATAAAAGTTAGGGAGTTCGAACGGTTATTATTCGATGGGTTTTAATCAGTTTTTTTGTTTTGTCTGAATAAATCGATTATTTAAACGCTTTAATAACCGGTTAAATAAAATATTTTTAGTTTTTATACGTTTTTATTGCAAATACGCTCATCGTTTAAGCATTTTTCTAAGTTGAATATAAATATAACGCCTTAACTATATATATAAAAATTGATCGTGGTTTTTTCGGATGCGTAAAACTTAAAAACGACTGGACCAAATTGGAAACTTGCTTTTGCGATTTTGCTCGTAATAGCTACGTAAACGTTTAGGAAAAAAGAAAACTGGAAAATTTTCAACAGATAGCGCGGTCAGTTCTTTGTCACTGCTACTGTTAAAGGTATTTGATTAAGATTTAGCACGTCGATTCAGTGTACATATTCTAAGTTGTGTAGCAATTATATAAACGGGGTTGGATAAGAAAGCATGGTGCCTCTAATACAAAATAAATATTCATTTTTGTTTATCTTGAGAACGGTAAAAGTAGAAGTTTCTGAATTTGGTAAAAATTCTTAATAAATCGTAATTAATACAAATCATCAGCTAATAGGTGGCCGTATAATAATCGGATATGTGGGCATGGTGTACGTACCTCCCATACAAATAGATATTGAATTTTTTTTTATTTTATAATTTGGTCTAACTGACTTGGCAGTCAATACGAAACATCAGTTTAAAAGTGGGAGGAATTGGATAAGTTGGCGTGGTATTTTTCATACATAGTAATAAGTTGTTGTTTTTTATATAGTATACAAACCAATTGTTGTCCCTAAATAGCTGTCTACTTCTAAACATACATAGATTTCCGGGCAAAGCCGGATGGTTAAAGCTAGTTTTTATATATGACAACTTTGAAGGTCTCACAAAAGACGTAAAAACCATGGTAGATCGAAAAAAAGCAACAATAACTTTTTTTCAGGGACCGCAAATAACAGTTACTCATAAAAAAATTAACTAATAAAGTGTCAGGGTCGACTGACATGTATGTTGCCATATACCAACTGAATCGTCTTGAAGCGTCCTTTCTGGATCCGTGGTGATATTCGAAAAATGATCTGAAATCCGAATTTAACTGTTATTTTTCCACGTAAAAATTAAGGGTCAGATAAAATAAAATAAAGCTTATTATGGGTCTCTTGTTTTTTCTTCAGAAATAAAAGTTATTTTTAAAAGTTTTATTTTTTCTTCATTTTTAATAAATATCTAAGAAAAATTTTCGTAATAGAAAAATCAAAAAATTTTTGTTTTCAGAATAAATATCGTTAATATTTATTTATTTATTTGAATAAACACTACCTTTTTAAGATTTTCTGCGGAGAGATTAGACCACAGATCATTCAATACTAATTTGCGTGCAGAAACTGCTCTTTCTACGCTTACTTAGGTAGCAGGGACATTTAATGCGCTAACGGCAAATAACGGCAGTCAATTTGTTTTTTTCCCAAAACTCAAAAATAGGCTTTTAGTTTGATAGGGCTTCGGACAGAAAAATAAAACTCTTGTTTTGCCGGTTTCGTTTAACTTTTCGTTTTTCGTTGAAAAATAACGTTTTTGACTGAATAAGAGTAAAAGAATAATTTTTTAATATAATTTATAACCGTGATTAATTTTTTACAGCTGTGTGCAAAATAATAGGAGAGCTGAAACATAATATTTACATAAGTTATTTTTTTTAGTGTATCAACTAGTAAACGAAGTTTTATTCTAACGGCAATTACAACGGTACGTACGAAGTAAAATACAAAAGAGAGACTAAAAATAATTAATAATTAAATATTAAATCTATTAGGTTTTTCTTTGACAATTTAAATATTTAATGCCTTTTGTTTCGAAACTATTAGGACAAAATCCAATACTCCTATTATTTTGAACAACGAATTTTGAATTTTTTTTTTGTTTACATGAAATTATTTAAGTTTTTTTTAGATTTATTGTGATAATTAACTATGTACAAACTACAGAATTTACCAAAAATCAATTTCAAGTAAAAAGAATAAAATAAAATTTTTATTTTTAATAGAAAACCAAAATTTTGTTTATTTATTACGGGCAATCCTATTTTTTTGCACACAACTGTATATATGGAGAATGATAAACAAATAATAAACTCATTGAAAGGAATCTACAAACGCCGGTTCCGCAGATGTATTAGCTAGTGAAGCAATGTTGTAAGGTGATACCGCTGTTAATTTGTTAGATGATGTGGAAATTGTTAGATGATGTGGCCTGGGATTACACCAAGAACTTCATGGTTGGTAGGCGGCTGTATTACCTATCATATCACACACTATTAAATACGTATTAAATACGTAAATTAACTTTGTTTAAAGCACAAAAGAAAATAAAATTTTTTAGTGTTCTATGGATTAAAAAATTTTATGATAAAAAGCAATACAAAAAATTTACGAATATGAAAAAATCAGTACTTTTGCGTACTTATTACATAAAATTAAACAAAATTTAGTACATGTACTGATAAAAAGAGTACGTCTGGCAGCCCTCCTACCTACCGTTTTGCAGCTGTTTTAAAAAGTATTTTTTAAGATTTCAGCGGAAATCGGTGTGATTTCTGATCAATTGCCGAACTTATTTGATGGTAATGTGATACCCCTAGCTAAGTTCAAATACTTGAATTTGAAATGAAGTTCAATTTAGTTAACAAATGCGTTATATTTTTTTATAACAATGTACAGTTGCTCCAAAAAGTGAGTGCTCACCCCTGAATAAAGTATTTCAATGCATTTTTTAAATAAGTTAAATAAGTTAATATGTAGAATTAAGAATTTTTTGAATTGGCTTCTAGTAGTCTCGGAATAGAGTTTAATTTAAAAATTTTCGTAACGCCTAAGTTACTGGTAAAAAAAAACGGTTTTTTGTACCTTCAAGCACTTATTAGTTAACAACTAAGGTAAGTGTTAACCGATTTTAATATTCTTTGCGGATTTGGAAAGAAGAAGGATAGACCTATTAAATATTGGTGTATAATTTGCTTGAGAAAATTTGCGATTAAAGCAGCGGTTATCTTTTCATACAACAATTGTTGATGCTTAATTTACATGTATTTTTGCTTTTAGTCGTCACCAGCACTGCCGTTTTAGTCCGACCGGAACAAAATTGGTAGTTTTTTGTTCGTGAAACGCAATTTGGTAGTTTGGTTGGCTGGTTGCAATTTTCTTACACTTCTGGTAGATTTTTGCTCTCAAAAACACTGTATATAATTTGAATAAAACGAAACTTTGAATTAAATAAAATGTAATTTTCACTAATGTTAACACTTTTTAAAAAACAATTTTCGAAGTGTAGTAATTCTATGTTTTTTCGCTCAAAGTCTGTTTGCCTTGGCTTTACAAAAGCCTCATTTGATTCACAGAATACCTCGAAATATCTTTAAGTAGGTTCAAACATGCAAAACGATCCATAGTTATATCTTACTGCTGACATCCAATTACATTCCATTACAATTACGTCGACAATTCGTTTCTTGGGCCATCGAAAACAAGAAGAAAATAAGAATTTTGATAACAATATAATCTTCACTGACGAAGCTCATTTCCAGCTCAATAGCTACGTTAACAAGCAAAATTGCTGCATTTAGGGTGAAGATAATATAAGAGTTATCTTACAGTAACCATCCACAAAAAATTACGGTTTCCTGTGATTTGCAGTTCGGAGGAATCATCGGACCATATCTTTTTGAAAACGAAAATGGAAATTCGATTACGGTCAATGGACACCGCTACCGGAAGATGGTTCGAAGCTTTTTGTGACGGAAAATTGATGATTTAGATGTAGAGAATATGTGGTTTCAACAGGATGGTGAAACCAGCAAGAGAAATAATGAATCTTTTGAAAAAAAAAGTTCGAATATCGCATTATTTCTCCTAGAGAAGGAGTAAATTGGTCACCAAATTGTGCTATTTGACATCTTTAGATTCTTTTTTTGTGGTGTTTTCTGAAATAGAAAGTGTACAGCAATAATCCTCAATCATTGACAACAGTTTATTGAAAAACATGATTTATAATTTCGGTAAAAGATTGGGAGCCTGCCGAGTCAGTAGACGGTGGTCACTTAAACTGATCTCAACTTTGTACACCCTTAACTTTAATATTTTATGTTTTTTTTTTTTTTGTTTTAAAAAGTTAATAAATTTGAAAAAATCAAAAAAAGGGGTTCGAATTCTTGTCCAATTTCAAGAGTGAAAAAGAATTTATTTTATTTATTTATTAAAATATACTTTATAAATAAATTTATATATTTTATTTATTTCCTTTATTTGTTAATAAAAGTTTTAACTAAAAAATTTTTTGTTTATTTTATATTTAAAAAATCATTCCACTAGATTTTTTTTTAATAGTTTGTCGATTCGACGAAGAGTAACCTTAATGTACTAAAGTAGAGAGTAACCTACCCTGGAAATAGTACCAAACTTAACTATTAAATAATTTAGAGAGACATTAAAAGAAGGCGCCCTTGCACCTTACATATTACATATTTTGTACTGCTATAGCTTCGTTCGGAAGATATACAGTATTGTTCGAAACCTACGCAACTTTTCCCCAGTAAATACTCATGGTCGTATATGTTCTCTTTAAATAGATTAATGAAAAATGTCCCTGTTATTTATTATTATACATATAGTCTACATACTACTAATAACAACAAAAAATAAATTTTATGTCTTTGGAAGATATTACAAACCAAAAACCAAATTAATTTAAAAATTCGCTGTTAGAAACCTAATTAACTTTTACATTGTTGTATTTGTTGCGAAATATTAACTAAAACAACAATAAAAATTTTAAACAAAAAGTTTAGTCCAGTTATGATTGCTATTGAAAAAAAAATTATTTTGGTTGATTTATGCATTTAAGTAGTACCAATTATTTGGAAGTGCAACCATGACGCGAACACGTTAAGCTAAAGATTATTTAACTTTTAAGCTAAAGATTATTTAACTTTTTAATAACGGTAAATCCCAAATTTCTATAGCAAACCAATTGAATATTAATAAATCAATAGTTTCCCGACTTATAAAAAAGAATAAAGCTACCGGGAAAGTAGAGGAAGCCAATAGCGGTGGGTGACCTCGAAAAACTTCTGCGCGAACAGATCAGAAAATTTTCCGTCCAGTTAAAAAAAATTCATTTATTTCCTCAAAAGACATAGTGAATGAGCTTGAGCTTCAGATTAGTTCTTCCACAGTAAGAAAACGTTTATTGGAACAAAACTTAAGAAGCTTCATGCTATCTAAGAAGCCTATGCTGACTAAGAAGCATTAAAAAAAGAGGTTTGTTTAATTGATTGCAACGTAGTCTTTGATTTTCTCAGCTTTTTGGTTATTTTAGGTTGGATTTTGCTAGAGCACATATGGATTGGACTATATCCAAATGGACAACTGTTTTGTTTAGTGATGAATCTAAATTTAACTTACTAAATTCAGATGGAGTTTGCCACGTGAGAAGACCACAAGGAAAACGGCTACATCCTCGGTACTCAAAAGCCACATTAAAGCATGGGGGTGGCAATGTGATGGTTTGGACTTGTTTTTGGGCCAGTGGTGTTGGTCCCTTTGTAGAAATTCAAACAAAAATGGACCGTTTTGTTTACAGAGACATTTTAGCAATTCACATGCTTAACTATGCTGAGTGGGAAATGCCACTTCGATGGGTATTTCAACATGACAATGATCCAAAACACTCATCGAAGTTGGTCAAGGATTGGTTAGCAGCTAATGGGGTTCAAGTTTTGGATTGGCCACCTCAATCGCCAGACTTGAATCCCACAGAGCATTTTAAAACGGTGATTTGGAACTTGACATTTTAAAAATAAACGGAGTTGATGAACTGTCTAAAATCAGAGTGGGAAGCTATACAAACATCTATTCTATTAGATCTTATTGAATCTATGCCCAAAAGATGCGCTGTGGTCGTAAGAAACAAAGAATATCATACTAAGTATTAAAAGTTGCTTAGGTTTTTAACAGCGAATTTTTAAGTTAATTTCCTTTTTATTTTATTATAACTTCCAATGAAATGTGATTTAATTTTTATTGTTATTTTTAGGTTATAGAACCATTGTGTAGTAGTAAATAAAAAAATATACATTTATTTAAAGAGAAGATATGAGTTTATTATTACTTAGTGGGAAAAAGTTGCTTAGGTTTCGAACAGTACCGTATGTATGTCGGCCTTTTAGGACCAAGATTGAATTTAGTAATGATTCAAAATATGATAAGTACATACAGTTAATGCATATACGACGGTCCGGAAGTTTAAAGGATATTCTCAGCCTGAATCTGGGAATAAAGATATCGCCGCCGACCACCTCCGAGGATTTCGAGCCGTCCGTGTACACCTCAACAGAGCCATATCCAATTGCCGATTCCGGTGCCTATCAGGGATCGTATCCAAACACAGCAAAATGACCTCAGTCAGACCAGTTCAACAAAACAAAAAAGGCTTTCGAAGGAATGCATCTGAACGCACCGGCACTCATCAGTGTTGCATTTTGCAGAACGCTCTATATGTGGACTTCTCCAGAGATTTTCACCATACAACCCCATCCATCATACATATGGTACATAGGTATGGGCTAAGCCACCGTGTCAAAAATCCACCTAGAATTCCTAAGATTGAGACCACAGGACTTTTTAATGGTCCTACGATACGTATACAGGGAAACGTTCGCCATCGCCAGTGTATTATGGAGCAGGACAGCTTGGAGTCCAGGACTACCTCCTGATACTTCCAGCTATCAAACAGCTCAAGTTCCACCCCGTGCAGGCGCGGTAGGGAAAAACAGCAAAAATTCCGTCTTTCCTTGAAGACGCTGAGCCCCTTTTCGTGATAGGAACGTATGATTCAGTATGAACGCACGACTGCCCTCAAGGGATACCACGTTAAATCTAGAACCCCCAATATGCCTTTTATAACAGCTATCGCCTGCTTTAGAATCAAGACCGATAGTTCGTTTGAGCAGATCATGAGCTTGACGCGCCCGCGATAACATCCAGCATTATCGGACTGAGGGGAAGGGCCTGGGTTTTCCCTTAGAACTCTTCTGAACACTCCCATCAGCTTTTTCTGCACTAATTCCCAGTTTTCCCGGGAAATAGCACAATTGAAGTCGCTCCTATCAATGATATCTTGTATAAGATAGCCTTTGGCTGCTTCGCTATAAGGTCTATCCATTGATCTATGGGGCTTCAGACGCTTAGTTTCGGGCTGCTCATCCTTTTCTGACTGTTGCCATTTAGGCCCGTCTTTTGACGCTAGAGAGGGTTGCCGCAGCTGTTCGGCCAAATAAGAATTGCCCCAGTTGAGAGAAACAAGTTCCTCAGTTTTGGTGGCAACTTGCCGAACTGATCCACCAAGTGCAGCAGCACGTTGCTTCAGAAAAGCCCTTCTGGCGGATGTAAAGTGCTATTATGACGTCTTCTTGCCCTATTGGGCTAAGAGTTCAGAACCAGAAATCGAAGACTTATTCGTATTTCCTACACTGGCATTGGAGGCCCTGCCAACACAGCCTCATGGTCTCTTGCAGGTAACCCTTGTCATCGCGACAGGATGCCTACTCTTCGTATCGATAATTTTATACTGAAATTTCAATTCAACTGAGTCGAGTTTTAAACCGTAATAGGGGCATAGTTTTTGGCTACAGTTTCATAATGGAATAATAGTAATTAAATTCTAAATTAAAAGCTGAACTGAGGCCAGACTTTACTTATACAAATCCTTGGAAAAAATACAAAAAAAAAAAAAAATTTATCAAAATAACCGTCAATTTTACTCGACATCGATGTCAACAATTTTTACAAAATACAAGAAATGTTAAGAAAATGCTAGTCTAAAAAGAGTCTAATTTGGGGCAAATCTAAACTATTTTATTTTGTTCTCAATACAAATTGCTAACTTAAGATTGAGTAAGACCAGAAAGGTAAAACTTAACCCAAATGCTAGTAGTTTCAGGATATTTTAAAATCAATCAAAAAACATTTTACAAAAATAGTTAGAAAAATCCACATAATTAGACTGTGTTCTTGAGATTTTAATCACAAAAAGTGAATAATTTTAACCAAAGTAAAACGACAAATTTAAAATGTGTTAGAAAAAAATCAAAGAGATTATTGACAAAATTAAATGTCGATAAACCCTGTAATCATGATCAAAAATTTCGATAAACTTTACTGAACAATAGTGATGCTACTTTAAGCTTATAACGCCAGGGTCTTTTTAATACGTACGTACTATATGTATATGTAATAATGACGATATTGCAAACATGACCTTTTTGTTATAATTCTTTGTTAAAACAAACATGTCAAAAGTGTTATTATAAATGAAGTTCAGTAAAATAATAAAATTATAACAAAAATAAATTTCTAATAACATAAAAGAGTATAGCATGTGTGTGTTGAAACTACATGCATGTTTTAAAAAGGACCGTCAACATGTAACAAGCTTTGTTTTAAAATAAAATACATTTCGAGTATTAAAGATTTTATTTGCTTACTTGCTTGCAGTCACAAAAAAAGTATAACATATGTATTTTCAACCATAATTAAATCTTTAAAACCTAATAAATTTTATTTTTGAGTTGATGGCGTTGGTAGCCAAATCAACGTCAGACAATTGCTTTCAATTAAACAAAAATTACATAAACATGAATAATAAAAAATGTTTTCTTATCCAACTAATTTTAGGTGCTTATTCATGTTTCCCGTTTGTTATTCTTCACCTCATACCGACACTTCCCATACGAAAAAGTACCAACACATTTTCCCGATGCATCTCAAGTAAATAGGTAAACATTAGTGAATGAAATGAACGAATTTCAGATTTGAGACTGTGAAGAGGAACTTTAACTATAATTCATGAGCTTAGCAATAAAAACAATAACACCAAAAACAACAGCTCTTGAATTTTAGGTGATTGGTATAATCAGAAAAGCAGGGGGCAAGTAAAGTGCAATGAAAACGGACAACATTTTAAAGAGTGGCAATTACAAGAGCAACAGAATCAGCAACCAGCAACATTTACCAAAAAAACAACAAGAACAACAAAAAGCAATAAAAGTTCATAAACACGCCAAAGTAATTAGAAGGAAACTTTAACCCAATTCTCTTCTGCACTAAATGTAAAACAACAAATAACGAAGAAAATATATGAAAAATAAATATTTTGTATTAAAACAATTCTTTTTTTCGACAACCAGTGCAAATCTAGACGATAGAAAGAAAACAAAAAACAACAGCAGAACAACATAAAGCCAGGGGGTAAAAAGAAAAAAACATACGAAAGAAAATTTTAGACAACCCTCGTTGCCTGGGCAAAAGTGTATGCAATTTTCATGTGATTTAAGAAGTACTAACGTAGGCCGAAGCCAGAGATAGAAACAAAATGCAAAAGGAAAATAATACAACAATAGAAAATTGCCAATATGTGGGGCCATATCGTCTGGAAAAAACACTCGGTAAAGGACAAACGGGTAAGTAATACATTATTTCATTTACATGAATGTAAGTAATGCCATCATACTTGTATAATATTTAATACACCATATGCATGTTGATATTTTTAAATTTGTTTGGATATGTGTGTACATACGTATGCATTTCTATGTACGCATAATATACATATACTCGTATAAAGTGTCTTAGATAACTCATACAATTCGTACACACTTGTGTGTGATTATTATATACAAACAAAAAGTGTCAAAAAGTTGCTGCAACTTTGTGATAAAGCAAATAAATTAACCAAACAAAGAGGACTTTTCCCACTTGGTTTTACTAAATATTTTTCACACACTAGACTACATAGTTTCCTCTACTCATATGGAAAAATGAAATGGTTGCAAAGTGCTCAGCCTGATTATAGGAATAAATTTCTACAATAAGTTTTTGAAATAAAGCAATAAAACAATTAAAACATTAAAACATACATTTGATAAAATACAATACAAAAATATATAATATATATCGTGTTGGCAAATGAATGTGTGTTTGCCTGTACGTATTTATGTTTATTTGTCCTGTCCCTGCCTCTAAGGAACAGACTAAATAAAATTCATAAATGCCAACTGGGCGGTACCACGCCCACCCAAAGTCAATATTTATTTGTCTATGTCTTCAAAATGGGAACAGTAAGAGTCTCTAAATTTTATTCCAATAGCTCATAGTCAATACAAATCATCAGTTAAATAGTGAGCGGAATTGAATAACTGAACATGGTACCTCTCATACAAACTAAATATTAGTTGTTTTAAATCTTGAAGACGGATAAAACTAAGGCTTCTGAATATGGTCTGAATGAATTCATAGTCAATGTAGAACAGATAAAGTGTAAGTTTCTGAATTTGATTTAAATGACTTCGTTGTCAGTACAAATCATCAAACAAAAAATGGGCGATGGTGGAGAACAAAAATAATAATAAAGACTGCATACAGCTAAATAGCAGATTCTACGGTGTCTTTCTGGAAGGAGCTATATATAGGCTACCTTAAATATTTGGATTTAAACCGGAAGGGAATAAAATGGGAATACAGAGTAAAATATTATAACTAAGATAGTAGTTAAGATAATAAGTAATTAAGTGGTAGCAAAGAACGCCGGGTTTCAGCTAGTATCTGTATAAAGATATGATTAGTTGGTTTGTTAACGTGGTTGTTCAGAACACGCAAACAGTGTAGTAGAGTCGAAAAGACTCGATTTTAGGTGAAATAAATGTCTTACAAATATGGAGAATATCAGATTGAGTTAAAAAGTTCTTATGCCGTTTTGGTAAACTAGGGCACTTGGTTTATTGAAAATACGTTAAGAGATCTACCTCCTGGTTGTTTACATTACGATTACATAAATCGGTTTTATTCGCATAACTCCACTAAAAGATTTTACCCTGTGAAGTATTCATTTATATTTTCCCTTTTCACCTCAATCTGCAAGAAATTTGGCCTGCGGGTCAATAAATGTAAATATAAAATGTTGGTGTCATTGGCGAATGAGTAGATAGACTTAGTTCGAGTAAAATCAAAAAATAAGTGTGTTAGGGAAGCCAAATTCAGAAAGATATGGTGAAAACAAAAGAAAGAAAGAAAGTAAGGGTAAAACGGAGAGGATTGAGGTGATGTGTAACATTAATCGATACAGTAGAATAACATAAAAAAAGATATTAATAACTTCGACTGAAGACTTTATGTGGAACCAGGAACCGATTTTTGTTTCGGCTATTTTAAGTTAAGACCTAACCATAATTTTACCCAATGATAATATTTTTTATAAATTACACGATGATAGAATCTGCCTATTTCAATTTTCGAAACACCTCCAAAATCTTGAAATAAGGGTAAGAAACGGTACATTCATACACTTACATATAAGCCAATAACTTAAATAATAGTAATAAAAATGTAAAATACTCTGTAAAAGCATCTCTAAAATTAAAAAATGTGGTTGAAGCTTTTTTAAATATGTTATTTATAATTTAAAAGGTCTATTTATCTTCTTCCCAAATCCACTAAGAACTTGAGAATAGGCTTACACATATTCAACAACGTTATTAGCTTGTAAGTGCATGACTTAATTTTTCTGTCGCATAATGTTACTCTTGTATACTTGTAATAATTTTTGTTGCATTTTTAAGACATTTTTACAGTATGAAATACAGTTTTAAAAAGACATGAAATGTTTAAATTCAGCATGTTCTAAAAATCACTTTTTGTGAAAGTGATTTAAAATCACATGAAAGGTCTTCTGGACACAAAACTTTCTTAATTTTTGTGATTTTAAACCGGTCAGCTAAGTGGCTATCGATCAAAAATCACTTGCATTTTTTTAAACCATTTTACTTTGAACTTCCCAATATGTGAGTTAAATGAATAATTTAAAATGTTTTTCTTATTAATCTTATGGCAAAAAAAAAACAAATTTGCACCAAAAAATTTATAAAATTAAAAAAAAATTAAAACACTTTCTATTTCAAGAAATTCTGATATATGGTTTTGTAATTTTACATTTACTTTTCAGTTGTCAGCTGTTTCAGATCTTCAATTTAAATTTATTATATTTTTTTAAGAATGTTTTTAACGCTTTACAAAATCTGTAAAAAAAAAACAACAACAAAATTCTGGCAACAACTAAAGTTATATAACAAAAACAAAATTTAGTCTATCTGTTACGCGTCAAAAAAATTGTATAAGAAAAAACTGTGTTACAAAATACAATTTTTTTAAAGGTGCTATCAAGTACAACAATGATATTTTCAAATTTTCGTAACAGCTCCAAAATCTTGAGTTGTGGTTAAAAAACCGGTGTTTCGTACCTTCACGCACTTATAAGCCAATAACTTAGCTAAATGTTAACCGATTTTTAAAATCGAGGCTCGTTCATATTGTTCAGATTACGAAGTTTTTTGGCTGTTTATTTATTCTCTTCTTGAATCTTACAATCAGCGTTGCTAAAATAGAAAAACCTACCAAAAATTTTCCTGAAATGTGCAAAATCAACTGTACCGCTAACTTTTATTTCATAGTCTTTCAATTTAAATATCATATTGCTTTTATAGTTCCTGGAAAACTTTTTTGTTTTATTTTTCAACAAAAAATTTAAAAATTGTAATAAATTATCAATGCTAAAAAATTATGCATCAAAAAATTCATGCGCTTTGTTTTCATTATTCCAAATGGCACCCATAATTACAAAAAACATGTGTGTGAGCAACAAACTTTATACAGTTGCTTGTTAGCCATCAACGAAGAAGGACGTGGCGCATGTTTTTGTGTTTTTATTTTTTTAATTTCAAAGAGATTTTGAAGAAACAAACATTTTGCTTAGTACACCGAGAAGTGTTAATAATAAGCTTTATAAATTAATGCATGTTTATACTTTGTATGTATTTAACTTCAGTGTATTTTTCATTTTGAGTGTTACGCTCTTTGTGTGCATCCCTGTTCTATACCTTACTATGTTAACTTAAGGATTCTGTGTATAGTATATTTATCAAGCAAACATATTATATTCAATTTATTCAAAATTTAGAGACGTTTTTACACACCATTTTACTTAAGACCCATGCTATTTTTGGATTTATTAAAGCATTATGCTTAGTTATGAATAAATCAATATTTTATTATTTTTTTAATCGAATGGGAATTGACGATGTTAAAGCGCCTACCTATTGGCTAAAGTCTATATGGTAAAGCAAAATATAGAATAGATTTTGTTTTTGTTGTGAGTTCTTTTTTAGTTTTTTTTAGCTCTAAGTAGAGAATTGAATAACATTTTAGAAACGATTTAGAAAAGTAAATGTTAAATATATTCATATGTTAAAAGTTCGAAAAAAACCTTTTTATAATAAATTATACCCCCCAATTCTTCACCATATACATATGCTTTAGCCAATATATTCGTCAATTCCCATCCGTTTCTAAAAAACGTATTTTAACTTTGTTAATTTTGGAATGAATTTAACAAAAAATGTGTTTACTTGATAAATATATGTACATAGATTCCTTAAACCTTATCCTGCACTTAAATAAAACACATTTGACATTAATGGGTAAATTTTGCCCAATACAAAATATTCAAACATTTACAGGGTGGGCAAATTTGAGGTTAGGAAGTAACTAATGAAATCCCAAGAATTGAGCTATCAGCCTTTGACAATTATTAAAAAAAAAATTGAGAAATTGTATCTATGGAACGCTAATCTCTTGAACAAAGAACTTTAATTGCGAAAATTTACTCTCAAAATTCTGAAAATTTTACTGTATCACTTCGTAAAATTCGGGCTGCTTTTTTTCGAAATCAGGCTCCTTCTGAGACATCTGTGCTTATTTTATTCGCTAAATTCGAGGCTCACAATACTGTTACCGACAATAGATCAAAACAATACGCTCGTAGTAGCCGTAGTGATGCGAACATAACCGCTTTACAGCAAAATGTTGGGAATAAGCCTGGAACATCAACTCGTCGATGTTCACAACAATTGAGCAATATCAGAGAAACTTTGCGCAACATTTTGTATAAATATATTCATCTTCACGCTTATAAAGTTCAACTCGTTCAAGAATTAAAGCCAGCCGATCATTGTTCGCATCGAACGTTTGTGAATTGGCTGTTTAAAAAATTGAACGAAAACAACGCATTTTTCAAGAAAACCGTCTTTAGTGAAAAGGCTTATTTTCAATTAGGCGGTAACAAAATCCTCAAACAGTCCTCTTAAAACCATTACATCCAAAGAAAGTTACCGTATGGTGCGATTTGTGGTTAGGCGACATCATCGGCCTGCATTTTTTCGAAAATGAGCAAGAGAACGCCGTCACCGTGAATTCTCTGCGCTACCAAACCAAGGTAACCAATTTTTGTGTGACCACAATTGGCTAATGTTGACATCAGTGACCTTTGATTTCAGCAGGACGGCACCACAAGCCACATAGCCAGCCAAACAATTCAGTTCTGCCTGAAAAATTTCCCGGTCGCGTAATTTCTCGATTTGGCGTTGTCATTTAACCCCGCTGGATTATTTTCTCTAGAGCCATTTGAAATACCGGGCTTAAGTGAATAAACCACAAACAACTGAGACTCTGAAAGATAATTCGGCGCTAAATTGAAGAGAAAGTCGAAGCTTTGTTGCAAAATGTGGTTCAAAATTTTGTGAAAAGAGTGGACGTCTGCCGACATACTAGAGGTGGACATTTACCTGTCATCATTCCCATATTTGAATTTGTCAAAAAAAATAAAATTTGTTTAAGCCAATTTACCTCTTAACCTCAAATTCTTACACCCTTTATTTATTCTGTATATTGTTTTACATTCATGGCATGTAATATATGTTTCAGAATGGTTTTTACAAATAAATTTACTACAGCTTGAACATTTGTTAAAATATCTCGTGCTATTGGATCGATTTGGGCAAAAGAATCAATGTGCTCTTTTCAGGTTGCTTGCCTTTGAATCTGCAGCTATGTCACTTTGAAGACTTTTAACAAATGATTTAGCATTGCTGCTTTGTGGTATATTCGTTCTATGTAATTTTCATCGCTTATTAGGTTCATACTCAATTCTTCTAAAAAAAATTCGTAGCTTTTATTTCGGATCGATCTTTAAAAAAATTACATACGCATTATAAGCTGATATATCTAAAATATTTTGGAATAGTGCTTGAAGCCATCAATTAGATCTTCTCTTACAGGTCTAATGTGTCATATCCTGATTTAGTCCCATTTTAAAAGTGAATGATTTCAGGCTTTTTTGTAACTGCTCTAATTTCGTTGTGGTGAAATGTACTAAGCAACAAAACAAATCGATGTTTTAGGTACATATCCAATATTGCTGTATAATTTTTATTGTCAAAGAAAAAGTGATTTGTTTTTAGTTCCAAAATTTTTGGAGATAAAGGGTCTTATTTTTTGTAGCAGTACCAACCATTGTTATATTTCTTCTTAACAACTCAATACCCAATTCTTGGGAAGTAAAAAGGTTATCACAGGTAATATTGTGCGCTTTAAATTTTAGTTCAAACCCAAAATTAAACGACGCCTCTGATCCTTTTCTAGCCTAGAGCTTATATCTTTACCGGTATAAACTTGTAATGACCACGAATAGCTAATGCCCAAATTTTGATGCCACATTTTCATTCTTTTGATGGTAAATACTGTTTGAATTTGTAACGTACGTAATATGCAACTAGTTGCCCAACGGTTCCAAAAATCAGTGATAGTGGCAAATTTATCGGAATCACATATCACTCGTGATATAAAACCTTCGTAAGCTCATTGTTGATTTGAATAACGGCCGGCCTCGTCGACCATCCCAAAGAGACTCCACATCTTCACCATGAGAACGATATACATCAGCCAAAAAAAAGTCAAAGATATGTCGATGGTGATACCGTCTACATAAATCAAATTATTTTCAAATACTGATTGATCAAACCACAGAGGTTGAATAATACTTGTATACTTATATAAATGATAAATCATGTGCAAGAAATTATAATTACCCTGTAGATTTATAATATTGCTACGAAAACAAAAACGTCTAATTTGTAGGATTTTTATATATCACCCTGTCAATGATGTACTTATTTGTTTATCTGGAAGCACTGCCAATTAAATCATCACTGGTTTACACAATATTACATGTTTAAAATAAACGGATAGAGGATATGAAATCATTTGAGACATTTCCGGAGCTTTCCAAGCTTTAGGTAATTAGGTATATAAGGAGACTGCTTTGCCTACTTAGTTTAGCTATCGTGTGGCTGTCAATAAATAAAGTTGTGTTACAACGGAAATTAAAGTGTTATATAAACGAATATTAAGTGTTGTATTAAGACAAACAGTAAAAAAGTTATAGTAAAATAAATAAAAACTGTAAAACAACAAAATAAAGCGATGTTTATTTTATTAAACGCAATTAAAACGAACTCAAACCTTTTAAAGAGGTTAAAACGTAACAGTATCAATAACTATTTTCATTGTGTCATTTGGCATAAGCAGCATAAAAAATGATTATATGATCTCTGCTCTGCGTGTAGGGACAGGAGAAAGATTTATAATGTTTTGCTTTGCATACCTTTTAACCTATTTTGCTGTTGATGTCTCTGACCTAATATATTTCCTATTTTTTGAAGTGTATGCTTCAGTTTCTGTTCTATTTTAGCCTAAATTTCGCTATTGTATTCGCTAGATGTTGACGATATATTAGTGTCATAAATCGATCCAACTTAAAAACGAAATCTTCACTAGAAGTATTATTAGGACTTTATTCTTCCAAATCAGATTGCATAAATATATTTACAATTTCTTCTGATTTTATTAATCCAAAAAATTATAAAAAACTGTTGATGCATTCAATCAGTTGCACTTGTAAAGTGTAAATATTTTGTGTAAAGTGTGTATTTTTATAACATTTGTCATCTCATTATAAAAACAAAATTCTTTTGCTTAGCACGTTTAACACTATTTACAAAACTTTATTGTTTTGGGCAAGTTTGACCCACGAGTACAATATGTGCGTTCTTTTTTACACAGACATTGCAAAAAGGCCTAAAAGGGTTATATTTTGTATTTCTATATTATGAACTAAAAGAATAATTGTACAGAAATTTCAAAAAAGAAAAAATTCATTGCCTGGTTGTGGAGATAATAAGCAATAAATTCTGTTTGGGCAATTTTGACTCATGAGTATAGGATAAGAGCAAAGTTGACATAAGTAAGGTATAGACCTAAAAATATATCTGTTCTTCTTTCAAAATACTCCAAGATTTTCAAAATCAGTTAACATTTAGCTAAGTTATTAGCTTATAGGGGTACGAAAAAACGGGTTTTTAACCGTAACTCAAGATTTTGGAGCTCTTGCCGACATTTGATTCCAATACATATGTACAAAAAATTAATTTCTGAATCGAAATCAAAGAGAGTAAAAATTCTAAGACAACATATTTTTACCCCTTTATCGGGTGTTTTCTTTCGAGAGATCCGCAACTTTGAGTTGACTGCAACTTTTATTTGACAACATATTTAACAGCTGATAGTTGCTTTTTGTTAAGTTTGGTTTGACATTTCATTACACCAGAACAAGGAATACAATGCATATGATTGAAATTATTTTTATCAAAATAATGATTCTATTCGTCAAACTTATCGTGAACTTCGGTTGGATGGGTTTCGGTTGTATTTATGGTTTATTGGGCACGTAAATAAGCGAATTTGTTGTATTTATAGTGAGGAGCTTTTGTTAGAACACCAATACATCCACAGAAATTTACTGTTTGGTGCGCTTTATCGGCTGGCGGTCAGAATGTTCCCGTCAATGGTGAACGGTACAGGGACATGTTTAAAAATTTTGTCCTACCTCACTTAGAGGACAATAATCTTGCTGACATGTGGTTGCAAGAGGACTGAGCCACATGCCAACCAGCACCTGCTACAATTGATTTACTCAAACAAACTTTTGGTTAAAGAGTAGTTTCGCGTAATATTCTATTTAATTGGCCACCAAGATCGTATGATTTAATCCCATTGGATTATCTTCTTTGGTGTTATGTAAAGTCACTTATTTACGTCGATAAACCAGATAATTAAACACCTAAAAATTAACATTCGCAGAATTATTAATGTTACAAAATTTTCTATCCAACAAAGTCAGTTTCATTGATATTTAAGATATACTTCCTTGTTTTATTATGATTTAAGCTTGTGTAACTGTATGTATCAGAATAGGAGCATTCACATGTCACGTCGACTAAAGGAATTTCTTTTCCTTAAGGGATATCCTGTCATATACTAAGCATGCAAATCTTTTTTATTTATTTTCTCATATACAGTAGTGGTCACATATTTAGAGACAAAATGTTATCTCTTAAAAAATTAACAATTTTATAACTGTAAATTATAAAGAAAAATTCTTTCAAAATAATCAATTGTAACATATACTTTAAGATGCTTAATTTTTAATTTTTAATTTTAATGTCTAATAAAAATTAATATACATAACATACTCGTAACTTTTAAAGTAATATTCTTATAGAGAATAAGCAAATTTCTAGTAAATGAAGTTAAATTTGTAAAATAAGATACAATTTAAATTAGAGATGATAAAACAAATACAAAAATGTCAAGTCAGAAATCGTGTACTGTCAAAAACATTTGTCTCAAAAAGATGTTGCATAATGCTATTCAGCATTATAGATTGAATGGATCCATTGCAGACTAAAAAAGGAAGCTAAAGCAAAAGAAAATAATTCCACGAGATGGCCATATAATTTGTAAAACAGGCATAGTTAGCGCCTTTTTATCTAACCGTACAATAATATGAAAATTGCTTGTGAGAATGCATTGCAAAAACAAAAACTAAAAATGCCAAATGTTTTAAAAAAAATCTGAAAGCGATGCATACAATAATAATCTTAAATCACAAACAACCATCTTGAAAAGTAGACATAATTTAGGAAAAAAACTCCTTTGGAGTGATGATTTTAAGTCTAATTTATTCGGCTTATGCGGAAATAGTATGTTTGACGTTATTCAAACCAAAAACTTAATACTATTAAGCATGATGGAGGCAGCAACGTGGTTTGGATAGCACCTTATTGGTACCGAACGTATGGATCAAAATCTGTAAAAAAAACGTATTGTGTAATACAATGAAGCCGTATGCGGATGAAAATATGCCACGAAATTGTACTAATATGCAGGATTATGATTTAAGTCACACTGCCAAAAGCTTTAAGTTTAGGTTTTCGGCATTATTAACATTTAGATTGGCCTGCGTAGTGTTTAACCTAAATCCAACAGAAAATCCTTGGGCAGACAATGAAAGAGGGATGAAAAATAAACAATTACAAATTATAATTTTCATCAGTACAGATTTTAAGAAATAAATTAGCAGTTGAAAGATATCGCCATTTAGAAGAAAGCCTTCCAAGAATGTGCAAAGCTGTCATCAAATCTAAAGGATATCCTAAAAAGTACTACTTTTTATTTTTAAATATACAAAATTATTTATTCTTATGTAAATATCCAGGCCAAAAAAGTAAAGTGTTTTTTAAGATGTACTGTGTTTTTTTAAATTATACCTACATACTCGTACATATGTACATATGGTATATATGGTTTGTTTTTTGTGTTCATCTTGTACATGGATAAAACCTAAATTTAATTTAACTACTAGAATAGTCAACGGCTAATTGACTTCCCATATTTTTGACTTTTTACAAAATTGTTATTTAAATTAAAAAACAAAAGAAACACAATTTTCACAAGCCACAATTTTTATTGTTTTTGTTCTTATTGTATGTCCCGTTGGTACGCATGTTTCATTTTTAATAAAAATATATTACGAGTATGTCAAGAGTTTTAAATAAATGATATCGCTAAGTGCAGTTCAAGTGAAATGTTTGATCTTAAAGTTACAGTTTCTTCAGCTCCTACAGTTTAAGGTAATTGTGATAATCTGTCTATAGCCATTTGAAATACATCTATTACCTAATTTTTGCTTTATACGAGTAACACGAAACAGAAAACATCCACTTTGTTTTGAGTAGTAGCCTTTTTCTCGAATAAGCAAATACTGCAAATACTGCTAAATTTTACAGGAGTAGAAAAAAACATGATAGAAAATGTAATAAATAAAGTGTAACTTTTTTAAGTGCAAGTTTTAATGAAAATCAATATACGAATCTAGTGTTTAGATTACAATCCCCTTATTATACGCTTGGCGACAAAGTGGTTTTGACAATAGAAAATTTTGAAGTGAAGTTAGGGCTTTTTATAGAAATGCATATAAAACCGTTAATTTTGATGCTATTGCGTACTTGTATACAATGTATTGGAAAATATACGAGTTACGGCCTTTCTACATGAAAGAAACGATATGTATGTATATACAATGTATGTACATATATGTGTATTTATTAGGCAATCTAGATAATTATTAGTTAAGAAGTTAAACGTTTTGATAAAATATTTATACAATTTTTGTCTTTACTTACAACAGGTCTGGTTAAGTTGGGTGTACATTGTGTTACCGGGAAAAAGGTGGCCATAAAGATTATAAATCGGGAAAAATTAAGCGAATCTGTGTTAATGAAGGTAAGTACAAAATGTAATTTACACAGCGAAAAAATTAATAAAATTTCCTTTTTGTGTGATTGCGGATCATATACAAAATTATTTATTTCACTCAAACACGTGTCTTAATCAATCGTCGTCTCAGCAGCAACAACTTGTCGCCATGTTTTTCTCAATTAAGTTTTTGTAATGTTTTCAAATTGTTTTGTTTTATCCTTATTTGCGTGAGAACCTTAACTTAACGTTCAAATGTTGCAATGTTTTACTTTAATCACGCAATTCAATTATAAGTTTAGTTTACCTTGTCCTCTATTATATCGATTCTGTTATAGGGCTTTTCTTTACATTTTTTATATACATATGTATGTATGTATATATGTATGTATGTATGTATGTATGTAGGTATGTATTATAAAAAAACTTGAATGTTTACATATACTCTGTTTTGCAATTATCTCTGTAATTGATTTTATACTTTTTCTTGTTTAAATTTATTTTCACTTTTATTTTGTTTCATAACTTAAATTTTATATGAATAATAATTGACTTTATAATTGTTATAATCAAATATATACAAATATATACAAATTTATTGTTAATTTTGTTTTGTGTATTAATTAGGTTGAGTGCACCTAAGGTCGACTATTACCAGTAGTCGGAAATTTGTTTAATTATACTTAAATAACTAAGAATAAAAATAATTGTGTATTAATGTAAAGCTATATGAAATTTACAAATATTCTCAGCTTTCTATATGTTAAAAACAATTTGAGCTTAGGTAAGTATTTTTGACAGTATTTTTCTCTAATTAGTGACTGTCTTTCGGCTTTTACGAAAATTCTTGTTTTCTTAACAAAAAATTAGTGGGAATACCAAATTAATAATGTCAATAATTACTTTAAAAGAATCAATTTTTAATCGGAAATGTTTTCTAAATGTAGAAAACTGTAGTAATATGGCTATAAATGTGAAAGAGCTAAAAAAAAATATTTTTCTTAAGTTTTAAGCGATGCCGGCAATAGGAACGAAAATTTTTTCAATATTTCAGTAGTCAGCACTCTAATTCCGACTACTAAAACACCACTGAAATTCACTATTTCCCATGGTCGGCAGTAGCTGTTACTACTAGTTTTGTTAAGGTTGAGATCTCAAAATACGTTGAGACTTCTAGAAATAATAATTTATTTAATCTTTGTATCCTTTTCAACCTCATCTTAAGTAACACTGGCCAATGAACAATAATTGTACGCACGTCAGCCATATTAAAATCTGGTCCCATCACGAGCCAATTGAGTCTTAAGAAAATTAATGCTTGACTTCATTTTGTAGCAAAACATGACCACTAAAAGGGTCAAAAACTTGGGAGCCGCGCATTTTAGCCTTATGGGCAGTCTCAAAATCCTGTCGTAAAATCTACAATTGGTTTTGGAAAGGGGAATGATTAAGTGGTTTCATAACCACTTTCAGAACGGATTTCTGGTAAACTTTAGCTGATGTTTTGATCCGTGTACACAGAAATGCAAGTCGGCGACCTCATAGTAAACTGGATTACCTTTTCGGCGCGTGAGGTGAGCTCAGATACTTCTCTAGACTACTGTGCTTACATCTTGTCATTTCGTTTATTATACTTCTTTGGTTCGGTCAACATTTTTCATCCGTAAATAAAGTCTTTCTTACCAAATTATTATCTTACTTCTCCAAAAGGCGTTTGGCTTTTTCTGTTTCCGAAGAGAACATCGCAGAGTTCTTGATTTGAAAGCTCTAATGACAAGCTATGATCGAACTGTAACTGAGCGGAGGATGCCCATTATGTGATCGGTCTATGGTAAAAACTGACACATTTTGAAATATTGAAATATGAATTTATCTTTCGTGCCTGATTGATCTTTTTGAACATATAGAATGTGGAAAACATTTGTTTTATATAACTAACAGCTTGCAATCAATCTCAATTTATTATTTTCTGTACTAAAATATGCTATGCCGCCAATAGGAAAATTTAACTTAATCTGAAACATAGAAGATTAATGAATTGTAATAACTAGTCGTCAATTCTATACCATATTCACATGCGTAAGGGTAATAGCTTGAAATAAACAAAAGTTTAAAATGCCGACTATTGGTGCATTCATCCTATACCTTGTTACAGTGTTTAATAAGTTCGAATTTATTAGGTCATAAATTAGGATCACACGATTGTCACAATGCACCACTTTTAAACAATTTTTATTGTGCAGCATTGAGGCACAATAAAGAATTTGTTCCAATCAAATTCTCCGCAGTCACATGCTTGCCTCCGTTTAAATAAAATGATTGCCGCAAATTAGCTTAAAACGATTAAATGGAAAAAATTACCACCTTTCAGTCACACAATTGTTCTGGTATAGAGTAAATATGAGAAACAGCAGATTGCAAATTTTTTTTGGTTACATTTCAAAAAATTAAAAAAAAAATTCACTAAAATATTTATTTATCTAAATTGGCATATAATTACAAATTATACTTAATTCTCTAAAGTAATGATAAATTGTTCTCTAAAATAATAGATATTGCATAGGCTTTGATTGTCGTGTGTCCGCTTGATAACAAAAAGTAAAAATAATGAAAAAAATAAATGGTAGAAAAAAGCATTAAGCACTAACTCCAAAGTTCTCGTCGAAAATTTAAAAAAGCACTAAAAACAGTGCTAAAAGCACTGAGTTAACAACGCTAATTAAATATAAACATATGCTTGTATGTGTAAACTCAAATGGCAATATCTAGTAACAAAAAATAAGCATAAAGTAACAAAAAGAAAAATACAATGTAAAATTCAAATTTTATTTAAAGAAACTAACAGGGCACACTGAACAAGGTACTTGCTAGTCTACATTTGTATATTTTTTGCTCATGCGTGCTTTCAGTTTCCAGCTGCCAAAGTTCTTTTATATTTTCTTCATTTGTTTACATTTTTACATCCGCCATTTTTAAAGTTCAAATCTGCCCGACTTAACATTACAAAAATCAGAATCAGAACATTTATAAAACAATAGTGCGTATTTAATTAAAAACTATATTAAATATGTAAAGACAAACAAAAATTGTTCTATTTAGAACAGTTTAAAAAAATTTTAAATTGATTAAAATCTGTTATTTCTATTTTTACAAAAAAAAAAAATTATAAACAATATACATACAAATGGACTTCTATAAATAAGTTAAATATGTTTCTAGCGTTTTTGTCCTTTGTATATAATTTTTGTTTATTTTTCTCTTTTCTTTAATTCAAAAAGATATAATCTAAGAACTAAATCAGTAAAAACGGCTGAATGTGGTATAAAAATTGCTCAAAACTCTTAGATGTATTTCTACTTCAAAACTCTTAAAATTTTTTAAACTGCCAATTTTATTTTGAACTGGTTTGGTAAAATTTCTGATAAGTATTTATCAATAAGAGCATTCATGCAAATATTTTTAATTAAAAACATCGTGGTTGAACACTCAGCTTCTGGAATTTGTTATCATTGATCTCAAAACAGTCTTCGGTATAAGCTCCTAATGAAGTCAAAGTAGCATCAGCTCTATTTTTAAATAAAGCAATAATAAAATATATAAGAGTTTGCATTTGTTTGCAAAGTTAAATTCAAAAATATTTGCAATTAGAATGTTTTCAGAATCATATTTTAATAACCTTATAGATATTAAAATACTTTGTGGAAAACATGACGACACAAACAACCAAGACATATTAGATTACTTTTTGTAACACCAAAAATACAATTATTTCACGAATGCACTTGCTGTGTTATCTATGTAACTTTAAATAATCAGCTTCTTCTTAAGTTTTCAAAGAATTATAAATGTTAGCTGACAATTCTAAATTTAATATAAGAAATAAATAAATATTTTATATTACCAGTTTACTTTGAAAAAGTAAAGTAGTTTTATTTCTATGGAGAACGCTTGCTTTTATTTAATTGTCGATTCAAAAAATTTAAAATAAAATCTATACAAAAGAAATAGACAAATTAAGTAAAATTCAGTGCATTTACTGATAAAACAAAACGTTGGCAACCCTGTGTTTTATCAGGCGCCATTGACATATTCGAACTAGTTGAAAAAAAATACAAGATATAGATCTTCATGTACGTTTTTATTATGCCATGGCAAGTACCTTCTTTAGTGTGCCCTGTGAACAACCACTAATCCCCATCGATTCCATCACACTTATGCCAGTGCTTGATCCAATCCTCGAAGCATTTTTATATTCGGTTTTCGGTATGTCCATCATGGCTTTCTCCTATTTTTCCATTATTTCCTCTCGTTCCCCGTAATGGTTTTTTAACTCGATTGAACAGAAAGAAGTCACAGTGAGTCAAATCAGATGAATTCGGTTGCTGTTAGATGGTGTTTGTTGCATTTTTCGTGAAAAATTTGGAATAATGATCTCACTGTGCAACGGTCCGCTACCATGGTGCAAAATCCACGAGTTTTCTGACAAAAATTCTGGTCTCTTTCGGCTAAGTGCTTCACGCAAATGTCTTCTGACTCTCATAATACTTTTTGTTTACTGTCTGACCTTCCGATAAAAATTCATTATGCACTACTCCGTTGTAATCCATGAAAACCGTTAGCATTGCTTTCTTTTTTGACTGAAAACGAAATGTTTTTTTGGTCTGAACGCCATTCACTTGCCTGATGTCTGGATTGCGTGTCGTACTCATTCACCCACGTCTCGTCTCAATTATTGATTTTTTTTTATGAATGTGGGATCGAATTCAGCCTCGCAAATCATGTCTTTTGCCGCCTCAACATGGTCAAACTTGTAAAAAATCGCCAATACACATAGAAATGTTACAGTTTATCGTGACTCTCGCCACGTTGGCGTACACCACGGTGCCCGAGGCACGGGTGAAGACAATGCGTCAACCAACGCTCACACCTATGATGAAAATCACCGGTGAGTACCAAATTCGAAGCCATGTTATCTGGACATGACCTCACACCTTGGTCAAGTGCCGGACAATATCTAAACCTCCTACCGTTCTATGGGTCACGGCACCCGGTTAAGTGTGTAACTCCACACCGAGCCGAAGCTCTACCCGCGATTTTGGATATAAACCACAGCCACCACGTTCCTTCCACAAGGGGCCTCACCAGAGCCGTCAGGGACCGCAGTCCCCGGGGCACCAGACTCCCGTAGTACCAGAGTTAAGCCTCCGGTCAGGATTCGTAGCACTAAGGCTACTACCAGTGTAAGTCCCAGACGACTCCGGACTGGTCGCCAACACAGCAACAAACCCAAGTACACAGCAGGCCATATCAGACCCGAACTCACAACCAGAGCAGCCCGCAGCAGACCAAAACACCCAAACACATCACCAGGGCAATACACATCGGACCGAAGTCAACAATGCCCACCCCCACTACAAGCCGCAAAAGAAAGAAACTCACTCCCTTACCACAGCATCCCTACTATTAAAGACAGCACGAGAAAGCTCGCCGAGCCTCCGCAGGGTCACATCCGACTGCAACGTCCCACTGACGTCCACAAAATCCGCTCTGATAACGACACCCAGCGCCCCAGATCACGTATACGCGAATAGCGCGAACATTCAACCAACACATACCGCGAATCCTCCGCTCCATTCCGCAACTGCAACCAGCCGACAAACTAAGGCCACTTCTGTACAAAAGTGAATTCAGCGACCCGTGCCCTATCAACAGAAAACCCAGACTCAAGTCTAAACCAAAATCCGGACGCTCCAAAACAAACCTAACATCTGGCACAAAACCATACGTCACCCTCCCTCTCTCGCTGGCATCCCAGCGCTGCTGCCACTTCCTAACCACAATCCCATCCAAGATAGACGAAAGACCACTCTCACCCCTGTCCGCAAGATCAGCAGCAGTAATCCAATCAGATTCCAGAAGCGGCAGCCCCTTCCTGAGCCTGAACGCAGTAGCCCGCCGCAATACCTCCAAATCAAGATTCGGCGCACCTATCAACACCTGTAATGCGTCAGTCGACACCGTCCTGCAGACCGAAACACACGCCAGCAATCCCACCCGTTGACAAGAAAGTATAGCATGCCGACCGCAAACAGACCTGACCGTCCCGCACCACACTGATGCACCATAAGTTGCACATGCAACAAATAGTCCACCGTATATGATCCGAACAGCACGCCTGCTAAGGCCCCAATCACTCCTCAGGATACGCCTAAGCAACGCCATCACACACATCAACTTATCATTAACCCTCTGGACACACAAGAAAATTCATCACCTCGGTCATAGAAATCCCGAGGTACTTTACCTCCTTCGCATACCTCAACCTAACACCACCAGCCCAAATGAGCGAAGGTCTACCAACCGACAACCTTCTCTTAAGCAGCATCACCACCGTCTTCTTCATCGATACATCGACACCAACGCTCTGTTCACATTCGCATAGAATGCGCATGGCTTGCTCACCCTTGCTTTCAAGTTCAGCACGAGACGGACCCTCAATAAGGATAAGCAAGTCATCCGCATACGCGCACAGCTTGAAAGAAGGGACCAGCTGACGCAGCAGGGTGTCCATCATGAGGTCCCAAATGAATGGACCACAGATGGAGCCCTGTGGGCAACCACGAACCACATCCTTCCAAACCGTGCCACCCGCACCTGCAACGCAAGTTCTCCTATCCTAAAAATAGCTAGCCCAAAGGCCCAATTCCTTAAAGCCAACCTCAGCCAACCTCCTAAGCACCCTGTCTCGCAATAGGTAATCAAAGGCGACCTTTAAATCCACAAATATGCCCAAGACATACTTCGTAGAACTCGAACCTACATTATGCTTGACATGAGTTCAAGCATCCTCAATGTTCCTCCTTCCCTAAAACCATACTGGCAATCATTAAATCCCTCGTTGTAAACCTCCTTCAGTCGAGACACCATAATACTCTCTAGCACTTTTCTAAATGCCGGGAGAAGACTGATGCCCCGATAAGAGAGTGGATTACTCCGCACCTTATCAGGAGACTTCAGGAGGATTACCACACGGGCGACCTTCCACTCCCTGGGAAAATAACCCTCACTAATACACTTCCCTAGAATCGAATCCAGGTATTCCGGAATGGCCTTCCAGATGTTCCTACACATCTCCCCAGTCATCCCATCCACACCCGGAGCCTTTCTACTCCTAACCCGAGAAACACCTAACTCAACCTCAGACCGCTCTAAGCCCGGAGGGTCCACACTAGCACCAGCAAACGGGCCATCACCGGAGTCAACCACCTCCGGAAAGAAAACACCCAAGAGCTCCCTTACACACTCACCCCAAGATGACAGCACCCTATCACCAACCTGAAGTGAAGAGAACTCAACAGTTTTCCTACCCCTGAAGACAAGGTAAATCCGGCCCCAAGGGTCATCCCTATTATCCCTCACAAATCTCTTCCAATCTGCCTCCTTAACAGAAAAAATCCTATCCTTATACTCTTTTAGCTTCTGAAGATAACACCAGCACGCCTACCCCTCCGAAGTCTTCTCCGCAGGTGTCGGACATGCCTTCGCATCTCCGTCAGTTCACGAGTCCACCATTGCAACCTCCTGGGATTAGTGGCCCGGTATCGACCAAGCAGGGCATCATTAACGGTGCCTAGCTACCCGTATAGTCTTCCAATCTGTTCATCAACAGACAGCTGCCTGAATTCGCCAATATCCACAGATACCGCCTCCTCACTGAAACAGTCCCGATAATGGCCCCAATCTGCAGCACGATTGCGCCACCTCCGGTTCCACCACTCGATGCCCCCTCCGGGTGAAGGCAATCTTAATTTCCCTCCACTGGAAATCAAAATGCTCCAATGCCGCCCTATTCGCCACGGTGACAAAGATGTCGCTCTCCCCATTGGGACCGTCAAACGTATACAAATCACTAGGCCTGTTCATCACACTCACGTCTCGAGCGAGCAACCATTCCCCGAGTACGATCCCCCTTGAGTAAGACGGATACCTGTGCGCATGCCCAGGCATCTTACTGTACCACAAGGACGGCACAACGTTCGAGTCCAGGCCCAGGACCATGGGAGTGCTACCCCCACCCAACAACACAGAGTCCATAAAATCCAAATATGGCCCCAAATCTTTCCTCTTCCTACAGTAAACACTGACAAAGCGCACCTTACCAAATTCACCCTCAACCTCAACACAGACTCCACCCCTGCTCCTGCTAATTACAGTGCAAACAACACCAGAATCGTTCACCTAAATCGCCGAGTTACCTGTCAGATCGGGAAACACCATAAACCAACGAGGAACACCCTTCACCTCACCGCCCACAGTGTACGGTTCCTGCACAAGGGCAACAGAGCCCCCCATATTCCCAAGAGCGACATTAAATTCGCTCATCAGCGCCAACGCACCCTGACAATTTAGTTGAAGACCCTTAAACATCCCAACTAATGCCTCAAGCTCGACCCATCCACTAACCTGGCATATGTCGGACACGACATGGATACCATCGAATGACCCGACGGTCTGCCGTCGAATTCACAGTTACGGCAGTGCAACGCGTTTCCACAACGCAAAGGCAGATGCCACACCTGCGGCAAACCTTCTTCTTATAACTGCACTGCCTAACTTTATGCTCAAAGGACAAGCATCTACGACACATCATAACTGGCTCGTATTCCCGCAAATTGAGACTAAACCACTTCACATAGCAGCATCCATTCCTCCGCAGGATCGACATAACTTTGTCGGTACCTTCGAGGACAACGTCAATTCGACCCCGATCGGACTTCCATTGACCACCGATGACCTTCACGCTCCGGTCGAAGACCTCACGTGACATACTTCTCTTTAGGTTCCGTTCATAGAGCTCCCCAACAAACTCCTCCCGAGCGAAACGATGCTTAACCCCACAGACCACTATCCTAGGGCCAAGTTTTTCCCTAATAGAAACCTCCAGACCGATCTCCCCGAACTTGGGACTTCCAGCCACCCGGTTCCTCTCAGCCACCGATGGCGTCCGCATAATGGCACCACAAAAAAAATATTAAAGAATTTACAAAAACAATACGAGTACCTATTATTCTTGAAATTAGTAAAAATAAAAGTAGGATGCTCACAGTTTCATTAAACAAAATTTAAATTAGAATAATCAGAAAATTAAATTAATAAATCAAACATAAGGCGTTGGTTGCGATCTTATCCGACATGCTCCCCCCGTTGAAAGGTCCCTCTTTCAAGATGAATTTAGAGGAAGTAAGGGAGCTATTTTATGAATAGGACGACGAAAAGTACAATTTTTTGACTTAAGCTCTACTACTCGAACTTGTCCATTAGAACCAAGTATAGCTTTTGTTACTCGAGCTAACTGCCATTGTTGTGGTGGGGTATTGTCTTCATGAACTACAAAAAGTTGGCCTCCGATGACATTTGGCTCCACCTTTAACCATTTGACTCGTCCTTGTAGTGACAAGAGGTAATCGTTTGACCATGCTTTCTAAAACTGGTTCTTCAAATACGAAATTCGCTGGAAATGACTAAGAGATCCTGGTTTGGTAAGATTTAAGGTTTCTTCAGGAAGGGCCACTAAAGGTGAACCAATTATTAAGTGGCCCGGTGTTAAGGCTTCACCATCATTAGGATCGTCAGACATTGGAGCGATGGGGCGAGAGTTTAAAATGGCTTCAACTTCAGCCACAAGTGTCTGCAATTCTTCAAATGTGAGATACGGCACGCCGATGTTTTTTACGAGCAATGTTTTAGCTGATTTAACAGCTGCCTCCCATAAAATACCGAAATGTGGGGCACGAGGAGGAATGAAACAAAATTCAAAACCTTTCTGAACTGAATACGTCTTAAGCTTATGAACGACATCTTGATGGAACAACGAATTTTTTATTGCGACGAGTTTGTTGTGTGCTCCGACAAAATTTGTGGCGTTATCGCAGTAGATTTTTTGGGGAATGCCTCTTCGACTGATGAACCGTTTCAAGCATATAAGAAATGTGTTTGTTGAGAGGTCGGACACCACTTCTAAATGCGCGGCCTTTGAGCTAAAACAAACAAAAACAGCTATATAAGTTTTGTATGGTACTTTACCTCGGCTACGATGTGTGGCTGGAAATGGGCCACAAACATCCACTCCAGCCACTAAAAACGGTCGATTAACTCGAAGTCGATCAGCTGGTAAGTTACCCATGATTTGGTTCATCAATTTTGGCCTGTTGTGGAAACAATGGATGCAATTTCGAACGACCTTTCGAACCACTTCTCTGCCGTTAATGAGCCAAATTTTTTGACGAATGATACCCAGTGGAACCTTTGGACCAGCGTGTAAATGAAGGCGATGCAAATATTCGATGTACGATAATATAAAAGGATGATTTTCGGGAACCAAAGCAGGAAATCGGGCATCATATGGTATAGGTGCCTTTGTTAGACGGCCACCAACACGCAGTAATGTGATAGCTGAGCCATTTTTTAATTTAATTTCTTGTAGAAATGGTGTCAATTTCTATAGCGAGGGATGAACAAATTTTTTTCCTTTGGAAAGTGGCCAATTATGCGCCAGAAAACACAATCTAATTCTGTACGGTTATATAAGCTACATCTGCGGGCTTCAAGTTGCGGTCTACTGGCTATCTGTTAAAAATACGAAAAACAAATGAAATTATTCGAATTACTTTATAAAATGATGAATGCTTATCGATTATCTCTTCGATTGTTGATTTTGGGGCATCAGTACACTTAAAAACAGCCGTTTTTCTTCTTTCCAAAATTTCTTAGCTAATTTTTGTTTCATCAGTTTTGGGCCAAGTTGATTGATGATCGAGAAGAAAACTAGGACCGTTAAACCAAATTGTTGTTGGTAATTCCTGTGCACCACATCCTCGGGATAGAATATCAGCAGGGTTGCTTTTGGATGGAACGTGACACCAGATAATATCTTTTTTGTTGTTTTGAAGTTCGGAGATACGATTAGCGACGAAACAATGTAATGTTGATGAGGGTAGCTTAAGCCATTGAAGAACAATTTTCGAGTCAGTCCAAAAATAGGTTTTCGATACAAAATTAGTCATTTTTGATTTTATTTTCTCCCACGTTGTACTAAGCAAAACAGCGGCATACAGTTCAAGTCGGGGTAGTGATTGTGCCTTAATAGGAGCTACTTTGGACTTGGCAATCAGCAAAGTTATTTTGTATTTGCCTTCGACCAAAACTCGAAAATAAAGGCAACACCCATAAGCACGTTGGGAAGCATCTGCAAACCCATGGATTTCACCAAGTGTCTCAGGCGATGTAAGCACATATCTGGGCACTTCGATATTTTTTATATACTGCAAGTCATCTCTTATTTTAAGCCATAAAGATTTGAGATCTTCATTCAGCCTGTCATCCCAGTCGTGATTCTGGATTCATATTTCTTGAAGAACAACGATCGGGCTCAAAATTCCCAGCAAGTCATAAATTTTTGCAACAAGAGACAAAACTGACCTTTTTGTTGGCTCGATTAATTCAGGCAATTCAAAACGATAGCAAAAATATCTTGTTGCGGTTTCCAGGACATGCCTAAGGTTTTTCTAATTTCGTCTTCTGGACCTTTTATCGGGACTTCAGCTTCATTATTCGAGGTAACTTCAAAACTATTACTGCTCCATGTAGTTTAAGTACATGAACCAACTCTGCCTTTTTTTAAGCAACGTTTCGACGTTATTGGAACCAGTAAGGATGTCGTCTACATAAAAATCTTCTCGCAGGGTCTTAGAACCAAGAGGAAACGATGAGCTATATTTATCTGCGATGAAAAACAAACTACGAATTGCTAAAAATGGGGTTGAAGACAAACCATATATAACAGTGTTAAGTTGAAACACTTGTAATTTTTCCTCCCTGCTGTTGCGCCATAAAATGAGCTGGTATTTGCGATCCCGTTCGTCGACTTCAAATTGTTGATACATTTTAGAGATGTCAGCTGTGAGCGCAAATTTGTTCAAATGAAACAAAAAAAGGGTGGTGATTAGGTCCTGCTGAATTGTAGGGCCAACCATAAGAATATCGTTCAACGATATGTTTGAGGAGCTGCGAGCTGAGCCATCAAATACGATACGGAGTTTTGTTGTAGTGCTCTGTGAACGAAGTACACAATGGTGTGGAATGACGAAATTTGGACCATCTAGCAAGTGAGTATACAGCGACATATGTCCAAGCGACAAATATTCATCCATGAACTCAATGTACATTAATTTAAGTGTTGAATTGCGATCTAAGCGTCTTTGGGGTGACAAAAATGCTTGTAGGCCATATCAAATGAGTTACCAAGTACTTCTGGTGGTGTTTTAAATGGTAAACGAACTTGGATCTTACCATTTTCTATAACTATGACATTTTTAATGTAATGTTGTTCACAGGCTTCCTCTTCCTCTTTGAAATTCGATGGAGTATTCACATAGTCCTCAATCTTCCAAAACCTTTTTAATGTGGTATCAATGGATTCTTCGGCAGTTTCAATAGCTAAATTGCAAATCACGGTAGCTACGGGGAACATAGTTGTGAATTTACCACCGGCAATCCATCCGAACAATGTATTCTTAAATGTTGGGCCACTAATGATATTTGACCTTCTACCAACAAGTTAAAAAAAACTTCTGTACCTATTAACAATTCTATCTGCTGGGACTTGTAAAATAATGGATCGGCTAGCTGAAGAGTGTTGAGTATCTCCCAATGAGATGTTTCGATGTATTCGCCGGGCTGACGAGATCATATCGATTTAGTTACCGCAAAAGTTGAGGACCACTCGAACGAATTAAAATGAGATTTTAATGTAGCATCAACGTAAGATTTGATTCTTGTGCACACTTCACCAATGCCGGAAATTTCTTGTGTGTACGGATGAAAACCTAATTTGAGCCTCTTTGCAGTTTCCTCTAGAATGATTTTTATATCTGAACAAGAATCAAGAAGAGCTCTTACCGGTTGAAATATGCCACAAGAATCTTTGATGAGAACCACAGCTGTTGGGATGAGTGATCTTTTGAGAGCCCCAGTAACGAAAGTAGTTGAACGATTATTTTCAACTTGAACTGGATTGCTTACTGAAGAACTATTAGGTTGATTTTGGATGACATCATGAGTTATTGGAGGGTTTAAATTTTCAGGAACCTTGTAGAAATGAAGCACTGTGTGATGAGCTGATTTGCATACCTTACAGCGAGATTTAGATGGGCAATTCGAAACCATATGACCTTTCTTCAAACAATCGATGCAATGGCCATTGCGCTTTATGAAACTAAAGCGTTCTGAAACGGGATGGGATGAAAAGGATGCACAAGAATTCAAACCATGCTCCGATGAACTACAATACGAGCACTTAGAGTTTGACTGAACAAAAGTGTGAGATGGACGTTTAAAATTAGGCTTTGCTTTGCAGAATTAAATTTTTCAGAAATTTCAACCTTTTTCCATGGTTTTCTAAAAATTGGCAACGATTGCTTAAAACGTCATAAAATGTATCCCAAGTCGGCAATGATTTGAAGTCTTGTTTTTATCGTAATTAAATTTTGTTTCGGATCAACTTTCGATAATACAAAGTGAACCAAAATACCATTTAGCACCTCCATTTCTGAACCGAGAGACAACAAAGAACCACGAATAGCCGGAATAGTATCAATAATTTTTCGTAACGAAGCACTGTCGCCCTTTATCATATTAGGAACACTAAATATATCATTAACATGTTCCAGAAAAATTAACACTTTATTGTCGTAGCGTTCTTTTAATCTCTCTAGTGCCTTAGTACAATTTTGTGCGGTTACCTAAAATGGTTCCACAACTGCCAAAGCTGAGCCTGATAAGCAGTTTAGCAAATAATTAAATTTGTCGACATCCGTAATTTCGTGCACTAAATTATTAAAAGCAGTAATAAACCTTTCGTACTAAGCATACTTGCCATCAAATTTGGGTAACTTCAATGAAGGAAGGGGAGATGAATGCACTGCACTAGCAACAGAAGCAGTATATTGAGTAACATCCATTGATACAGAACCACTACGACGTTTTAAAATACCCAATATTTTTACCTTTGTAGCGATAAATAAGTCTTCGTAATCACTTCGGCCATTATCAGAGGAACAAAGCTGTTCAATTTTGCCTTGCATGTGGCTCAATTGCCTGATATACGATTCTAAAATTTCGAGTCTGCATTCCAAAATGGCGTCATTCACATTTTAGCCATCTTTTTCTGCATATATGAGAAGTTGCGCTTCATTGTACTTCTTTGATGTTTTAATGCTGCTAATTCTGGGCCACTGGCGTTTAGTGGCTCAGGAACTACTTCATCGTTGATTGCCATTTTATTTTAAAATTTTAATTTTAAAATTTGTATATGTTCAAACCACGAACCGATATTTTTATCTTCGAAAGGGAGTAGTACTTATCCCATTGTAGGCAAAATGCACACAAACAACGAAATATTGTGAAAGGTGACACTAAAGCATGCACAACCTTGAAATATTTGTAGTAGGTGACACAAAAAAAACCACAAATATTGGTAATAGGTCACGCGTAGACTACAAATTATTTGCAAGAGCTCTATCACAAATCAATCGAACAAAATATTTTTGATGTGGCTCTACAGGCCAAAAAGTACAAGAAAACCGATTAAATTTTAATTTAAATTAAACTTTAGAACTACCGTCCTGTCACGGTCGCCAAAATGTCGCGTGATATAATTAATGAAATATCGATTTTATTTAAATAAAACGCGAGGTTGAATTTGAATGATCGATATTTATTTCTTACTAGTTCAATAGCAACAGACTTCAATAATTATAACAATGTTAATTTGAAGCGCAAAAGAATTTAAAATAGGCATTTAATAGGTATTTAACTAAATATGCGGCCCGTTATAAAATAACAAAAAAAAAAAAGAATTACTTAAAAATGGAATTGTTATGTACTTAGGTTTTAAATTACTTTCCAATCATAAAAAAATGATCAAGTGAGAATACGACACAAGAAAAATATTAAAGAATTTACAAAAACAATACGAGTACATATTATTCTTGAAATTAGCAAAAATAAAAGTAGGATGATCACAGTTTAATTACACAAAATTTTAATTAGAACAAATCAGAAAATTAAATTAATAAATTAAACATAAGGCGTTGGTTGCGATCTTATCCGACACCCATATTAAATCCTTAAGTTCCGGCTGAGTTATGAAATTCGGGCTATTTTCTTCAACGACAGAGTAATCAAAGCTAGACTGCTCTCTGTCAGTACCCGGCTGTAGTGAAATATTATTTGGTGAATCCATGAAACTTTTAATTTCTTCAACTTCATCGGGTGGCTTAGGAATTGGCAAGTCTTTTGAATGTGGCACTGACTTAGATATTTACAGCACGTTGGCATATTTAATTTTATTTTTATATTTTGTATTAAATTCAAAGTTTCAGTTAAGCAAAAGTAACAATCGCTACCGTGACTAGTTTGTTCTCTCCAGATCATTGTTTTACAAAACTTTAGACAACAATTTGAGCAAATCACATGATGAACCCACTTTTTATCTTGATGTAACACCGAAAAGCCAAAATAATGAAAATAAGCATTTTGAACAATTTTTGTACTAGGAAATGCTTACTTGGCATAAACAACTTTACCGCAGACATAGCAAAACCGATCTGGGTAAACTTTACACGCTCTAGACTGAATGTCCATAAATTTAATATCACACAATTACAAAACTAAGTATTATTGGAAATTTGTATCGATTAAAATATTTTGAAAACAGTAAAGTATATGTATTTTGCTTAGGTGAAATACAATTGGTTTAACAATAAAATACATCTCTGAAAGTATTAAATAACTAATTTAAGTATTCTGTGTATCAAAAACTCCATTTCAAATCGAGTGTACTTGATAACAACTACGTAAGTTATACTATACTACTGTATGTAATTGAAAATGTACAACTTATTTATCATAAAACTATGACGTATTGGTGAATAAACAAAAAGGTGTAATTAACTAGAATAGATAGCCCTTCTTAAAAATGTACTTTATGTTTCATTCCATTTAAAAAAAATAAATTATTTTTTGTAAACTTGTGTTATTCGTAAACACTTTGTTAATTTCTTTTTTGTAAAAGTATAAATTAACCTTCAGAAAGTTTTCGGGTTAATTATTGCAGAAAAATTGTTTTTTTTTTTTTTAAATTATTGGTTTATATTTTTAATATACTTTAACTTTCATTTTATTTCAAGTCTAAACAGAAAAATTTGATTTCTGAAAAAATATATGTGCAAAAAATCAGTCATAACTTGACCCTATTCCGAACACCGCAATATGTGAAAATTCATGAGTATAAGACTTGAAAAAAGGATAAGGATAATATGGACCAGTTAGGGACAACCTTGCACACGTACGTGAATTGTTGCATAAATGGGCTGACATATTACCCAAACTTCATAAACTGTCTTAGGACATAACAGTCGATGTGTAGCTGGTGGCAGTTAGACGAAGATGCCCATTCTGGCAATCCATAACTCCAAAACCAGCTAAATATGGCATAAAGTTTGGGGGCTTTGAAATTCTGCTAATAGTTACGCCTGGTATTTACAACCATATACAGGCAAGGAAATAGGAACTAAACCTGTAAGAAACAAAAGTATGATAGTAGTTTTCGATCTGACAGTTGGTCTGAAAGTTCATAATGTGACTGTTGACAATCTGTTTACAACATATCAAATGGATAGAACTTATTTGATAAGCATGTTTATTTAGTAGGTAAAATATATGTAAAAATAAGACTGAATTACCATTGAATATTTGGAATGTAAGTCATACCTGAACTCTCGTAATATAATTTCATATATTTCAAATATTATATTGTTACGTTTTTATATTTTAAAAACGTTTATTTATGAGTACGTAGATTGCAGTTAAAATGAAATAAATCTTGCGTTTGGTTTTTAATTTAAATTCTTTATTTACACAGTTCTGTGTTCCCCTTCTCGTAACCTTTTCACGGGCAATGACACTCTTTGTTTACAGCCAACCTTTTCAACCAGAGGTTATCCACACTTAACTCTCTTTACTGAGTTAGCTCCAACTAAACTGGTGTTTACAACTTCAGTTCAAATCAACAAACTGTAGTCGCTGAGTTTACACTAGGGAAATCGATTATTCGACTTTTTTCAAAAACCGATTTTCGAATAATTCGAAAAGTAGCACTTTTTAAAAACCAGCTTTCGGTTAATGTTAATTCAAAAAACCGGCTGTTCTTTTATTTCAATAAAATTGTTCTTAAATTTTAAAGCGCAGAGCTGGACCATATCGTTTACAACACATACACTTATTGCTGTCCGCATTGATATGCTTTTTATATGCTTGAGTAAGCAATACTTTGAAAGTTCTTCAAACTCTCGATGTTTCAGGTAGATTCCATTTCTTTCCTTTACTTCTTTTTTAGTTCTTGTGAAGCCATGTAACATGAATGTAAACATCTACTGCTTTCAGTTGTTGTTGTTTGTTATTTTCTGCTACTTGTTTTCTCTTCTGCCTGTTTTTTGTTGTTGCAGTTTATTTTGATTTGTAAACATTTTTATTTGTGTTCTTTTTGTCGATTTAATTGCACTGGTCAACAAAAAAACAAAAACTTTTCGGGCCTTTAAGTAAAACTATATGGAATATAATGATTTTGATGCACTGAATTCAAAACCGTTTTCAATTTTTTCCATCAGCCTCAAATTTTTTTATGGGCTTGGCAAATTTTTCGCCCAAAATATGGTAGTAATGTCAATATATTTCATCATAACTAGAAAACTACTTAACCGATTTTAATCCAAGTACTCTTTGCTGAGTTTAGATATAAAATTTCTTATAAATCACCTGAATAACACATTTTTGTAAAAGGTTAGAAGTTATTTATAGCTTAGTGTGAAAAAAATTTGTTCGCGCAAAATTAGAGCTATTTTTTTCAATAATTTAGTATTTTAACATATCTGGATTTCATTTAACTGCTTAAAATGTAAAATTTATATTCTAAGAATTTGAAATTTTAAATATAATTGTCTCAATATAGAAAATGTCTACCTCTTTCTGACCCATTTCCGAAAACGCTTTCCCTAGAAATTAGAACAAATAAAGTCAAATTTGTTCTTTTTTTACATTAATGCTTAAAGTAGTGCTCAGTGCTTGTTTCTTATATATTACTAGAGTAGTCATTCACACGTAGCTGGTAGACTTTGTGTTGTACCTGACTTTTGACTGATGTGGATAGATAAAGAAAGCTTTAACTTTTACCGTTCTCTACACATGCAAAATTCCATATTTTTTTTTAATGATGGTTTGTATTGAATCCAAAGTTATTTAAACCAAATTTAGAAACTTCAACTCTAACCATTCTCAAAAAAATCATTATTTAATTTGTATAATATCCGATTCCGTCCACTTTTTAACTGTTGGTCTGTCAAAGAAGTCATTTAGACCAAACGCAGAGCCTTCCATTCTAATTGTTCTCTAGATATACAAAAAGCAATACAGTAGACGCTCGTAAATTAGAACCACTTTGTTCCTTGGGTAATTCTAATTTTCGAGAAGTTCTAATTTCCAAAGGTTTTTTTTTTAATATGTATAAAGAGACATAAAAGTGTATCTTCGTTTAGAAAATGTAATAAAATTATATAAAGCGAGAATAAAACATACTTTTTCATTGAAATATATTACAGCTAATTTAAGAAAAATATACAAACATATGTGTATGTGTCTAAAGTTGAAAGAGTTGTTAGATTATTTAAATTTCTTAGTGCTCAGTGAGTCAAATTTCAAAATTACGAATCTTTTATCATATATTCAGAAATTTTTGTTTGCTTTTTTGGCTTTACTAAGTTTCATTCAGCGACCCGTGCCCTATCAACAGAAAACCCAGATCAAGCCTAAACCAAAATCCGAACGCTCCAAAACAAACCTAACATCTGGAACAAAACCATACGTCACCCTCCCTCTTTCGCTGGCATCCCAGCGCTCCTGCCACCTCCTAACCACAATCCCATCCAAGACAGACGAAAGACCACTCTCACCCCTGTCCGCAAGATCAGCAGCAGTAATCCAATCAGATTCCAGAAGCGGCAGCCCCTTCCTGAACCTGAACGCAGTAGCCCGCCGCAACACCTCCAAATCAAGATTCGGCGCACCTATCAACACCTGTAA